>CM021102.1:410357274-410823434 GCA_007115665.2 Sequoiadendron giganteum | reverse complement strand
TTGTGGGATAAGTTGTTAAAACATTAATGTGGTCAAGTAATTTTTGGTCTCTTCATTAGGCTCTACTTCAGGGCCCCAGCTGCATTTTCAAGTAGGGTATTTAGAGTCCTGCTGCTACTTCTTGTGCTGTAAAAGGCACTGCTAAGCTCAAAGAACCTAGCAATGATGTGTTTGCTTTTGAGAAAGAGATCCTTCATGACACTAAAGTTATAGTTATTTCTGATGATTATGATGCTAAAATCAGTGGTTTCCCTGTAATTTGATAGAAATTGGTTGTATATTTTTCTTTTACATCTTTATACTTTGTAGGTAATTCAAACAAATTCAGATCATCTCTCTGGGATCTTCAATGAATAATTGACATGCATTGATACTTTTATATCATTGTGCCCAACTTGGGGCTTAGTTCTGGTTCACACTATATCAATATAAAAACATATTCATAACCACATGTTGCCCTGACAACAATAGACTTATTTGCTATAAGTCTGCCTATAGTCAGGATACTAAATTCTTCTTATTTGCATTCAATCGTAGACAAATTGCCTTGTTCTCCACTTTAGGTCAATCAAAGTAAGCAAGGCCCGCACATCAGAACTAATTACATGATTGAACAGCAAATTGCAATCGCAATCTTAACCAAATGAGCTTCAAATTCCATAGGCCAAAGAAGCGGGATCCTGAGATCTGGAAGATGATTCTTTTATGGCTAAAATTTGACCTGGACTTGTAATTAGTTGATCTACTCAAGAATAATCTCTCTAGGCAGCAGCCCAATTAATATTTAGCAAACAGAAATATGCAATCATCTTCAAAATTTATCTTTCAAAATTTTATTCCCAAGAAGCCAAGTTTACAAAGATCCCAAGTGCTCAATTGCAGGCAGCTTGCATGAGCCCAGACAGCACTCTAGAACATGTATGCAACTGTAGAAAAACCTGTTTATAGTGTTTTTCCTCTTTTCCACTCCTATCTTCAGAAAATAGTAGGCTCTGTTGAGAACACCAATGAGAAATAATTAACAGTTCTATCTCATTAAAAAATAAAATGTTATATCATTCAACAAGGGTTATAAATGAAATGAAGTTATATTAATGTCCACAACTGACCAGGATGGATCAACGGGACTTGAAAGTACAAGCAATTATCGTAGAAAAACTATTAAGGTAGAAAGAACTGCACATTCTGGAAAGCAACCGAATAGTAAAGCAATAAACATGTAAATATGCAAACATGACTAGAGGGGGTAAACCCAAAGTATTTAAACCCTATGTCCTATAGCATATGATCCAGGTAAATGTTTGCCATTTGAGTAAAAGGACCCTCAATGAAGCATGATGCTGAAGAAGATCAATACTGAGTTGGATCCCAAGGCAGGTAACCAACACTGACACACATCTGTAACAAAGCTTGAGCCAGAAGAACCAACAGGATCATAATCAGAATACCACAATCCTTGGTAGATTATTGATAGTATCCTATTCACAAATGTGCATGTAAAAGGATGGAAATTATGCCTTTACTGCATACAAAACTATGCTTTGGAAGAGAATGATAAAACATGGATCCTTGCACCTTGATCAAACTATTTTACATATGTACAGGATTGCCACCACCAGTTGGACAGTGTTTAATCTTCAAATGCAACTCACTGAGAAGAATTTGACTGCACCCGCTGAGACTCTGCTTCAATCATACTGAGCTGTCTTCTTAACCTTATGATATGGCTTTGAATCTGCAAATGAAGATGATACCAAGATCAAATTAAGAATTTTTCTCAATAATGTGTCATACTTGTGAGTTGTTACTGTCATTGGAACATACATAGTTATGAGCTGCAGGAGAGACAGTAGAGGCATATATGCAACTATGAGCAGCTATTGTTAAATCTTACTCTGCCTACTTGTTTAAATATAAGATAAGTCAAAATATAGAGAAACGAAATCCTCATAAATGGTAAATTACATACATGTAGGAGAAAAAATGTTCAGGATTAGTCTACTCAAAAATAATTGCCATGGAATCAAATCGATGTCTTTGATATGTTTTATAAGTTTTCAAATTTATCTTTGGTTCTTACAGCTTACAGTTCAGTAAATTTTCTCAGCCAAGCAAAGCTTTCTGTTTATAATAAAAAAATTGCTGTATGCTTTTAATTTATTTTCAGGGTTTCCTAAAGATTTAGATAAACATTTGCTTTTAAAAGTAGCAATCAAGTTCTTTATCGGCTATGTTGTACCCTTCAATGATTACCTTTCCTTTTAAAGGTATAACTATGAGGTCCTTCAATTAATTCACACGAAGGCAAAGTGTATAGACAGCAATGCTTGCATGTTGCCATTATTGTTAGCTCATACCAGCCAAGCACAGGTGAATAATTAATAACTATTTACATCATTATAGAGAGTTGAGACCAGTAGTGCAACCCCTAAACTTTAAGACGAGATAAATTTGGACTTGCATCCTTAGTACCAATAAGACCTAGTCTTCTAAAGCAATAAATGACTGGTGATGATATTTTCAAGATTCTTGCAAAGAGGGAAGCATTCTCTATTTGGATGTTTCACAAAAGCTCCAGCTAAAATAAGAATTGCGGACTCTATTGTCACATGAAATTATACCCTTCTGAAACTAGTTCAGCATTCCAATGACAATGGGAATGATCTCAAGGTGTGAGACCCTTGCAGTCGAGATTAGATCTCCGGAGAAGGCCAGCCTCCTTTCTAATCTAGATGTAGAGTGTTGATCCAACTCAACACTGAATAAGGCTACAAACTAATCCTATCCTAACAGCTTGCGAAAGGAAAGGGAGAGAGAAATGCACAAAATTAAAAGGGTGGTGATGTACCCAGATTAAATGAGTTTCTTCCTGCCCACTACAGTGTAGTGAACTAGCTAGACTGCTAGATGAACTCACACAGTTATTTGTTATACTAGTTCCTTGAGGTTTGTATGGAGGTTAGGGTTTGACAAACACTAGGAGGGAAAGATTTGATCCACATTTAGGTCCTACAAACAAGTTAACACAGCATACAGACAGAGAAAAACATAGAAACAATCATACAATCATAGAGGCAAGAATATTTGCACAGTATGAAAGATTGAGAAGAGGTAAAATAGCAGTTTTTATTAGTACAAAGGCATGGAGCCTATTTACAATTGCAGAAAATGCAAAATACATAAACACTACCAGAGAAACAAATGAAGAACCCTTTACAAATGAGCATAAAGTGCTTTTGAACCATGAGGTTAGGCACAGGAGAAAGAGAGCACGTGGTAGGGGATGAAACCCTAGTCGTGACCCTACCAATGAGTTGTAGACAAGTGCGCACCAAATTTTGAGTTGGAGGTGTGAAAACATTCCTAACACCTATGCCATACCTTAGCATTGATGAATCTATGAATAGAGTGCAAAAACCCCAATGAAATCCGCAAAAAAGTCACAATTAGGGATGGCCTTCTAACAAAAAGGAATCCACAATCCAATAAATGAAGCATGGGCATCATTTTTGCATTGGAATCTGTGAAAAAATGTGTTTAAAACTATGTTCCACGGCGTTTCAGGACGGGGACGGGGGGATAGCAGGGGACGTGTTTCCAGGACGTTTCCTAGGTGGCCATTTTTAGGGGACAGTAGGGGATGGTGACATACAAAATATATATATATGATTTTTTCAAAATTTATTTATATATTATAGAGAGAGAGAGGGAAAGAGAGAGATATGTCAATAAATTAATAATTGATAACAACAATATCAATATGTAAATAAATCGCAAGAGCAGTAGTACAACAGCATAATAAATGTCATTAAACTTATTATTCTAGCCAATGATCCGGGTATGTTTGTATTTCATTGGGAATCAATATAAATTAGATTTTGAAGGAAATGTCTGCTGCTGTAATCAAATCAGACTTATATCAGACCTGTAATGCAATGTATTCAGACTTGATATAGTGCAAATAAAATCAGATTTGAAGTTGAGTGTTTCATATTTGTTGATGTTATGATAGCAATTATCATTTCTATGTTTTATGCAAATGATTTGGCATTAAAATTCAATCAAACACAAGCATAAACATTTAGAAATCAGAACTCAGTCACTTTGCATGCCAAGTGTTTGACAAAATGTCAAACAGCCCAAACTCAAAAAACACCTTAGAAAGGAGGACGAAATATTTAAAAAATCAATTTTTTAAATGTCTTTTAACCCAGGAAGCTCCCTGTCCGTGGCTGTCCCCACTATGACAAGGGACGTTACCAACATCCCCCATCCGTACTGGGGACGGGGAAACGTCCCCAAAAGGGCAGCGGACGTTTCCTCCTCTTTCTTGCTAGTTGGGTTGTTTCTAGGATGGCTAGGGGACGTCCCCTTTGCATCCCCCCGTCCCGAGAACGGCAGGGGACGGGGACAGTGGGTTTTGGGGCAGGGGACGCATCCTTGTGTAACATAGGTTTGAAATCCTTCTGGAGCCTCCACGAGGCAAAATATAGTAGTTGCAAGAGTTATTGAAGAATCAATGGCAATTTTGGGTCAAAGGAAGAAATTTCGACAAGCGATAAGAGTTGGGCCAAATTAGGTTCCAAGGTCTTGTTGAATCTCGAGTTCAAATCGGAACTTGGAACCCAAGGCATCGAGAGTTGGGCAACAAAAGGAACTTGGTCAAGACCTACAACCCAACAAGTAACTTAGGCGAAGGCGAGGAATGGGAATTGGGACGGACTTGGAACTCGGAACCTAGGTTCCAAGTTCTGGTAGGGGTTCACAATCCGATAGGGAACTACGAAAAAACTTAACAAGCGCAAGAGAGGGAAGGGACCATAGAACTTAGATTGAAGGTTTCGGTCAAGGCCTGCAACCCGCTAGAAACCTAGAAGAAGGCTTAGCAAGGCACAAGAGGGGGAAAGGACTTGGAACCTAAAACATGATTCCAAGTTTTTGTCAAGGCCCACAACCCATGAGGGACCTGAGAGAGAAAACTCCCCAAACTTAGCCTTTTTGGGGACTTTTTGCAAATGGGTATTTGACTGAAGCATGGGAAGGGGAAAACACAACACGAGAGGCATAAGCACAAGAGAGGGAAGGGGTCGTGGACTTGGAACTTAGGTTGCAGATTTTGATCAAGGCTCGCGGCCCACTAAGAACATAGAAGAAGGCTTAGCGGGGCACAAGATGGGGAAAGGACTTGGAACCTGAAACATGGTTCCAAGTTCTTGTCAAGGCCTACAACCCACTAGGAACCTAAGAAGGAAAACTCCCCATACTTAGTCATTCTTTTTGGATTTTTTGCAAATGAGTATTCAATTGAAGCTTGGGAAGGGGAAAACACAACACCAGAGGCATACCTAAGCATGACAAACCCATTTAGATTTCTCGAATCAATTATAGTTTATAACTGATGGGAAATGCAAGGGGGGGCACAAAGTGACAACAGAATCTTTAAAGAATGACCTTGATAAATTTGCACAAAAGATGATGTGACAAGTATTGAGATTAAATGCTAATGAAGATGCATGCCCTATAGCATGTTCTGTGGTAACACACGATTGAAGTGCTCCTCTTCCAAACACAGTGACCCTAATGCTATCCAACAACTGTTATCTTATTTTCTATTCATCATCCTTGTATTGATTCATGAATTAATCTAGTAAAGCATTGGAAGATAGAATGGGAAATAAATGGTGGCAAACTCTTTGAAATGTGCCACACTCTCTTCAAGATTAACAATCTCTTCAAAATAGTCTTGGGATTATCCACTTTGCCAAATATTGATTTTGAGACTAACAAATTTCTAAGATAGAAGTACAATAGGTAACAGAGGCTATGTAAATGATGATCAACCTTGTTGTCAATTAGAATAACACCCAACAAGAATTTCACTAGTATAGGTATGTGTGCTCATTCTTACTTCTTTCTTAAAAGCTTCTGTCATGCCCCCGCCATGATCAAATTACAACAGATTTTATGCAAAAACGAATAGCATTATTTATGTTGATTAAAGGCATGTATGTATTTCTAAATGCAGGCCGACCCCCTTATAATATTGTCCACATCAAAGATAAAATAAAGTCTATTTTATTGGGCCGACCTTCAATGATGTTGCACCCCATTTACAACAGAAATTAGATTTAAAATTATTATATTCTTCTTGATTGACCATACATGTTGGCCGACCATACTTGGATTGATGAGATCACCCACATCAGAATATTCAAGGAGTAGTGATTTCATAAGATGCAGCATTTTACTATGAGGGACAGCGATTTATGAGAAGTAGTTTTATTTTAAAAAAGCAGCAATTATATTTATCAAGAGGCAGCGATTAAGTGCATTAAAGAACGGTGATGAGGAGTAATGAAGTACAGATTTAAAGAAGCGATCACTAACAAGGCTGTGTTAATGATAAAGAGACAACTATAATATTGTATGAGCACGCCCTTGGGCTTAATTGAGATGAATAGTGTATAGGTTCTCACAATGTAAGTACACCACCCTAAGTTGGATGGAATTGTCTTGGTTGGATGTTCCTGCCACTTGGGGCCAAGGGGGGGTATGAGCACACCCTTGGGCTTAATTGTTATGAATAATTTTTCTGGCGCCCTATCATGTGTTTCTTCCAAACCCTACCATGATTGGTTATTGGAAAGGAGTCTATAGATTGGATTCAAGTTTAAGTTGTTATTCATTATTTCATAAATGTTAATAGTTCATTTATTCTTAAGTACAATATATATTATATAATTTACTATGGAATATTATTTGTAAAACAATTTTACGTTGTGTAAAGGCAAAATTCAGGCATACTCCAAGTAGGGGGCATTACAGCTTCGCTAATCCACAATTTTGATAAAGCTCAATCAATGGTCATTTTAAGATTTGGTTCTCACATGTCACAGAATCAATTCCTATAATTATAAAATCCATATACATAGATAGGAGGGACTACCCCTTCAGGTGAGTCTTAATCATCCAAACCAGAAAGATTTTATATCTCCATAGTTGCCCTTAGGTATAGCATGCACTAGGTTCTAGCTCAAGGGATAGCTATGATTTTGTTCAAAGCTCAGCTTTTATAAGATGTAAAATAAAAATACAACCAAAGCACTGTGTATCCCATCATAACTTGTTCCTGCCAAGGAAAAAAGTGCAATATCAATTAATCCATGAGAAATCATTTGCAAGTCAAAACCAATTCCTATAATTACAAAACCAATTTACATAGATAAGAACGACTACCACCTTGGGTGAGTCTTATTCATCCAAACCATGAAGATTTTACATCTCCATAGCAATGTTCCATGGGGAGGTGCCCCCTTAGAAAATTCATTTGTTTCTGGGACAGGGAGATCCCTGAGACATGGAGAAACGTTCCCCTGCCATTCCACAACCACCATCAACTATCAGGGAGTGTCCTCAAGACATCTCCCTCAAAGGGGGGGAAGTTTCAGAGGAATCCCCCTATTTGGAGAACTACAAGAAGATGCTGGAATGTCTTTGAGACCCTCAAGGGACTCAGTTGCATCTTCAGGCATCACCCACATCATTTGGCTCAAAAAGTGTAATTTTTAAATAAAAACAAAATATTTTTAATGTATGTGCCAATAACCCTAACCCTAATTGTTAGAATTTCGCATGAACAAGAATTCTCCTCAAGACTAAATGTCTTTAATAGCTAATCACAAAATAGGAACTTGAATATTTAATATATGAGACTAATATTAGAATTGCTTACTTAATGCAAGGAAAGAGCTACAATTTATAGCCTCAAGATTCTAGAACCGACGAGGATGAGGATGAGGCAAAAAACCAAAAGAAAAGGGATTGCTTTAACTAAGTTTCCAAATCTGAGAGAATAAGAGAAAAGCCAAATCCCATGGAAAAAGGAGAATGTGTGCAACTCATTATCCTATCATACCTAAGTAATAAAAATAAATTACCTAAGTAAACTTAATAGAATAAAGTGCAATTTAAAAATTATACCAACAGCCCGCCTTAAGTGCAACTTAGGAGAAATGTGAAATAAGAAAGTCTCGGCATCTGGACTTGATCAAGTACCCATGTACAATGATGATGCCCCTCAAAAGATGAGGAGAAAACCCAAAGAACAGAACTCCCCCCAAGAGAGAATGAAGAGAGAACGTTTAGGCAACCCCTCCCAAAAAGTGGGAAAAGATTCTCATGCCAAAAAAAATCCCTCCTAGAATAGAGAGAAGAAGAGATTGTGCAGCCCCCCTCAATGTGTAATTTCCTGCACTAATGGTAGATGCTCGCCATAGAATGTTGAAGATGGTTTGGGATCACCAAACAATGTTTCTCGACCTCAAAAGAAACAAAGCCAAAGATGTATGCAAGATATCTTATTATTCCCAAAAGGAATGTGAGGGAAGAAAAATCAAAATTTATGGTTTCACAAGTGTCACCATGCTAGTCCCAAAAGGAGCCATAATCAAATTAGGAGTCCCAAGCCTAACGGAAAAAAGGGCCAAATCAAAACCTTGTGGAAATGGATGTAGAACAAGATCCAAAGATGAAGATGAATCCTCTAAATGCTGCTCAAGGATCTCCAAGCCAATGCCAAATTATGACCAATGCTGATAAGATGAAATAGGTACCAAGAAAGATTCAAGTACAATAACCATGGATTTATGGTGCTCACCATAGGTAAGAGAACTTGACCAATGAGAATCTAGTACTCCTATAGAGGATGTCAACATGAACAATGACTGAGTTGAATTTGAGAATTCATGAATATCTGTAGAAACTCACAATAGAAACAAATGTAAGCAAAGAAAGAACAAGAGGATTTGGAAGTGCTCTCATGACATTTGAAGAAGATGATGCAACTTCATAGGAGTTGTCATCAAAGAGAAGACAAATTTCCTCAATGGTGTCCTCCAGTTCTACAAGATAGGGCTCACAAAATAAACCTGAAACATCAGGCAAGTACTCATCCCACAAAACTATATCTAGAAGATGGTGAATGTCTTGCTACATTGAATCATTAGCAGCCCAATTCAAAGCAAATTTTAACTCTAAAGAAACAATAATTGGAGATAAGATCGCAATGCACGTCATTCAACTACACTACTCATCCCATGAAAGTGTGTCCACAAAATATGCCCAAGTGTCAACATTAGATGAATCTGCCAATGCTAGAATACAAGAGTCCTCAGCTTCAAGATGTTGACTCATAGATAAAGAAAAATCCTCTAAATCTCAATTAGGAATCATGGATGCCAATGTCTCAATGAAAGTCTCTATAGGGGGAGAAAGAGCGTGATGAGAAGCCTCTAAATCATCTTGACATTCAAGCTCTTCCCAATCATTAAGTACCACAATTGTTTTATGATCATATGGTTGAAAAACATCATATGCAACAAGACAATCTGCAATAAAATCTTCTAGGAATGGAGATTCATTCGAGTCTCAAACATCTCTCAAATTTTGATCCATAAGTCATATGAGCACTCGAAGTGAGCGATGGCCAACTAGTTATTGATATTGACATCAAAACCAATTAATCCTAGCATAAATTCATTCTTGTCCTTCCATACAAATTTTCGCCAAAAAGGATGTGAGTTCAAGAACTAGTCCATAAGGATGGGGCAAAGGATTAAGCCACCTAAAATGTGTCACGATCCCATCTTGTCAGGACTTATAGTTTTGTCTATCCAATTTCATTACAGCAAGATGCTTTTTGATAACCATTATTAACTCCTCAATTTTAGTCACACGATAGACCAATTAGAAGATTCAATCCAACAAGAGCAAAAGATTACGGCCCCAAATTCACTCAATCATGAAACCTCCCAACAAATTATGATGACAGCACTTAGTGTCATTATAATTGCCAAAAATCAATAAAGTCATCTTGATCTCAATGTATTACAAATGCCAAAAATAAGTCACAAAACTGAAATTACAATTTTGATATAGAATGGGATAAATCAGACTATATCAAGGAGAAGTACACAAAAAAATATGCACTTTCAAAAAAACTTACACCCAAAAACATTATTGTGTGAGCCCGAACAGAGCCCTAAAAGTTTCCAAAACAAAAACCGTTCAACATCACCTATCACAATCTACTTTGTCTAGAAATCCAAACACCAACATCAAGAACCATCTACACCACTACAAAGCTCTCGAAAAATTAGTCCATATCAAAAAAAAATCTCCAAAAAAAAAAAAAGTTAAAATGAACAAGAATGGAGTCTCTGAAGTTTAGCACCAAAAATCAAAACTACATTAGAGAGGGGCAAGAGAGAGGGTAAGAAAAAAAAGTGTTGTTAATGTTGATGTCAACACCAAGAAAAAAGGTGTTGGAATATACTAGATTCCCCCTATAGATTCCAAAGTACCTTTAGATTATAAAAAACTTCTTTCCTTGAAACAAAACTACTAGTTGAAAGGTGAAACCGCCGTTTTGAGGCAAAGGTTGTTTTGGAGCAAAGTGAATATCATGTCATGTCCCTTTTCGGAAATTTGAGAATTAATAATATTTTTTAATGGGCCCAATCATTTGCTTCCCAACCCACGAGCGCACTCATGTGCCTCTCGGCCCAAGATCACTCCATCTCGAGGGTGGCATACTTGATGAGAGAGCACTTCATCTCTCGTGAACTCGAAAGGTTGATCAGCCTCCCTATTTGCAAAAGGCTTTTATAAATCCAAAATAGATTGTTAAAGGAATCTACCATATTCATTGGTAACAAAATATCATTATGCAATTATGATATATATATATATATATATATATATTCTTAAACTTACTTCCCAATAATATTCTTGCTGAAAATAATATTTATTTCCAATAGATATCTTATATTTCTTATTTTTCCTTTTTCCAATCACTTTCCTTGATGCCCTCCTCCAATATACGTTCTCCCTTTAATATCTTCCCCTTGAGGGGGAAAGTCACATCCTTTCATAAATTATATCCCTTGCCAAGAGTCGTGTCTTTCCTCAATGGAGTGCTACCTTTATCTTTTAATAAATTATTAATTAATGTTATTTTTTCCTTGCTGTGGTTCCTATTCTCTTTTAAACTTGATCGCTGCCTCTTACTCATTGCTCCTCCCCTTCACTAAGGCAATTGCTGCATGTTTTGGGGGCATGATAGTCTGCCCTTCCCAAAATTGCTTGTCCTCAAGCAATCACAAGTTAAGATGCTCCTGAAGTTACCAAGATCCCAAATCAACCTTGTTGGTCTGTAATTATTAGACGTTGCTCCTTCTTGTGATGTAATTAGCTTTTGTTGTGATACTTCGATATAATGAGTTGAAAACTCTATAGCTAGTGATGATTGTCTTGGTTATTTCAGACTTTATACTACAATGATGTCCTTGGAGAGAGGTTGTTAGTATACTTGCCTCAACTTGACACTACCAATAAGGTCAATACCATCCTCTAAAGTATGAGGACAACTTATTGTCCAATATTCTTTTGGCTTATGTTCTCCTATTTTCCAATAAAAATTAATAACAAAACTAAGAGTTGGAAATCGGAAAGATCTATTATTTAAGAAAAAATTTCTCTCATTTCCATCCTTTTTGATGATACTACTCTTGGAGACTCATTCGATAGGCCTTGGAGAATTACTCCTTGGCCACTGTGTTGGAAACAAAGTTCCATCTTTTGAAAGTCCTGATAATATCTTCCTAAGGAATGTAACCATTGGATACCCAATACCACATACATATCTCCTATATTCACTACATAGAAATCTTCACTTATTTTATGTCTTCCCAAGGTGATACTTAGTTGACAAATCATTTGTGTGCAAGGCGTAGTGAACCCATCTGCCATGACCACCTTGAATCCCTAAAAGTTTTTAGTTTCTAAATTCATTCTTGTCACTAAACCTTTGTAAATGAAATTATGGGCAGCATCACTATCCACTAGGACAATCACTTTTTGCCATTTTAGAACACTACGGATTCTTAAGGGGTGGTATTTAGGTGCTCTTAAAAGTGTGGTTAGGCCACCACTTGCATTTTCTTCATCATTTTGTTTCCTGTTCTTATTTTGAGGTTCAAATTCTTCTTCGCTCATTTTTTGGTCCGATATTACTTCCAAGTTGTGTGTTTGTCCTCTTTTTTCACACCTATGTTCTACCACCCATTTTTCCTTACACTTAAAACACAATCCCTTTTTTCGAAGCTCAGGCATCTCTTCCCATGTTATGTGTGATCGAGGAGGTAATGTCTTTGGTTGCCAATTTTCTTTGTAGGAGGGTTAGCTATTTGTAATGTCCCCATTTCCGATGTCCTCCTATGGGCTAGTGTGGTTCTAACTCACTATTTTTAGTAAGTACTATATTTAGTAATTGGCCCGAGCGGTAGTGCGGTGTAGGATTTCATGTTTAGGCGGTATGTTGGAATTGTCTGACAAGCTTTAATGTTTTGGCCAGCTTTTTATTTGGTGAGCACTTAGTATTTTTAGCAGTTGCTATTTATAGTAAGTCTATTTCGGGAAACTAGTCTCAGATTCTTAGTGTCCTGACTCCTCAGCACTGTTATTTCTATGGTGGCATTGGAGAGCCTAAGGTTGAATTATTTAATATTCACTTTTTATAAGCCACTTAAGCTATTTTAATAAAATAACTTTATAACTTAAGTGAGGGGGTAGGTGGTCATCAAAAAGTACCTTGGTGCCTAATGAGATAACTTAACGTTGTTTTAGAAGGCTAAATAAGGTAAAATAGTTTCCTTTTGAGCAGGACACCCCTTTGAGGAAAATTTGATTATGTTCTAAAGTATAAAGCAAATATATTAAAAGTCTTTTGGAGGGAAAAGGATTCAAATGGGAGGTTGCCCTAATTTCTCCCTCCACTTCTATTTAATCTGCTTTTTGGCTCTCATTTGGATATGATGGATTTGACAACTTAAGGAGACTCTGCTGGATTGTTTCCAGTTTATCGTTGCAGCTGGTTGAGGACAAAAACCCTCATCTTTAGCACTGGTTTCGGTGGTGAGAGATCCACTCTAGCTGGTTTGTGGAGGAGATCATACAGGTCTTCTACTTGGGCGTAATTTGTATTTGAGTTTGGTATTCAATTTGAAGGGTTTATTGAGTAATCCAATCTTTTTTCTATTGCTTTTCCAGAGGCAAAACTAATGGTAATCGATATCTATTTCTTGAGGTATGAATGGAGTTTAAATTATGAAGATTTTTGTGGATTTTATGATTTTCTTAAAGCTGCTACAGTACCGTGCTATAGTACCGTTGCTATAGTGTCGCGCTACAGTACCACGCTACAGTGCTAGGGCTTCATTGCTGGTTCATGGGCTTGTCTTAAGGGTTCTCGTGGAGTTTTGGAAAGAGGCATTGAACCTAAGGCAGGTCGAGGGTTAGTGGTGATTGGCGTTTTGCATATCAGACCTGTACCTTATCTTATTCTTCTTGCAAAGGCTCTTATCTGCCCTGTGTTAGAATTCTGGGCACATCGGGAGTTTGGAGGGTGGTCGCTAGGAGTGAAGGTGGGACGAACTCGTTTTCAGACCATACACTGGCTACCACTGAATCGTTGTCATCTCAGACTCAAAACGTGAGCTTCAGCCTGATCGCAGTCATCAAACAAGGGGATTTTACTGTTGCATGTTGCTGGTTTTGGATTTCAGACTTAGGGCGATCATACTCAGAAGCTTCGTCTTTGTTGGATGTGGTCCTTTTGAAGGTCTCAGGCATATTACAAACTGCGGTGTATTTCAGACCATCAATCATCTCCAGGTTTCAGTATTGTTGTTCACATCCTTATCCATTGTAACTTCTGATCAGAAATATGAAATATCAGTTAAGTAAATGCCAATGTCCTGAAATGTAATTCTGAGTGCTTTAAATTGAAATCAGACTATAATTTCTACCCCTTCTCAGAGTGTGATTGTTTAGAGGTCAAGTCTGAAAGTGTTGCTTGTAAACCAGTTTCATCTAGCACTCAATTTGGGCCTGTGTAAGGTTGTTAACTGTTATCAGCAGTGAGCTATCTCTGAATATCACTCAATAAGGAAAGAAGTAATAGTTTCTTACTGCTATATTTCAGAACGAATTCATACACTGATGCAGTTAATTTCTGAGTGACTTTATATGCACAGTAGCTTCATTTTAATTGCTCAGAATGGAATTGTATTAGAAGGGAGTTGTACGTTTGCAATCATATCACTGTGTAATGGTACATTGTGAAAGATTGAGTCATGACGTTATTCTTTAAAACTGTTATGTAATCCATCAGAGTTCCTTATTCAATGTTTGCAATGAGATGAAATGAGTTTGATCATTGGATCTCTACTTAACTGGTAATTGTCAAGCAAAATACTTATTATACAAAAAGAGGTTGGCCATTACACTATGTGACCTTGAAGACATTCTTTGAATAGCTCATTTCTTTTGTTGTGGTTTCTAACCTTAAGGCCTTTTGGATTGCATCTTGAAGAGATGTGGGGTCAATGGCGCTCACCAAACCATAGATTGATTATGATAGCCCTTCGATAAATAAGTATGTTAGCCTTCTTACGGTAATCCTAGGTACCATGATTGAGATCTTTTGAAATTCGACCACATAGTCTTTGAAGTGCCTTTCAGGATGTTTTTTGTCAAATCGATCTATGAGCTTTTGTGTAAATGCTTCATAGGTTGTTATGTTTTGGTGCCCTTGGTAATAATATCGTGATGCCACCAATAGTGTGCAACCCCTTCTAAATGTAAAATGGCAAATTTGATAGCATCCTCTTCAATCATGGGACTAAGGGAGAATTAGGTAAGCAATTTTTGGATCCATGAATGTGCAATGACTTTTCCTAATCCATCAAAGTTGGGGAGAGTCATTGTATTCACCCTTTGGCGTAGTCTTTATTAGGTTGTCGTTTTTGTTTTCTATGGGTGTGTCATGACCTCGCATCACAATATACCTCAAATGGGATATTTCTCCTAATTTCAAGGTCCACCCTTGAGTAGGCCCCAGCATATTCATCAAAGTCATTGACTAGTGGATTGGTTTCTTCTTCTCTTGTTGGCCCTTCCCTAGGCAAGAATGAGGGTCTTGTTAACCTAAGGTGTTGACCGTAGTGGTGATCTATTGATATTTTTTAAGTGATTAGAGTTGACATCCTTCCCATTGGTTTGGTGGGGTCTAAGAGCGTTGATTTTGTTATTCATGTTTTGTAGGGTTTGGAGAAGTAGTTGACTTGTCCTCTCGTTTTCTTCCATGAAGGCCCATGCTCTCGTTCTATTCCATGAAGGCCGTCAATTCATTTCCTAGTTGTTCACTCATTTTATTGCTTTGAGTAGGGTTGTTTCTCGTTGCAAGTTTCCTTCTTTCTCTTTCCAAAGCCCTTTGAGCCCTTTGGCTTAATTGCATAAACTAATCTTCTTGATCCTCAGGCTGGCAGGATCAAGGCTCTGATACAATTGTAATGTCCCCTTTTGGGATATTCCTAAATTTACGCTTGTAAAACAATAAAAATCACTAAAAACCAATATTAGTAATAACGAGTATCAACCTTATGGTAACATTCAAATTAATATATGAAATGTTATAATATTGAGAGCAATGCTCATAGCTAAAACATCATAATAGTTAGATCTAATCATAGCATCATTGATATATGAATTCAAAATATCTTAACATCATTAATGATTATTCCAAGACATATTCCTATAGTCACTCATATTATGAATTTTCTAGAAATGTTTGCAAACAGCAATCTCAAGGATGGTTGTCCTTCTATTGCGAGAGCATGGGTGGATCCTTGTCCATCCATCTTGGAGTGGCGTACTTGAGAAGACCCTCAAGCCCAATAGCACTCATGCACTTCCCAACCCCACGAGCCCTCCATCTCGAGGGTGGCATACTTGAGAAGACCCTCAAGCCCAAGAGCACTCATCCGCCTCCTGGCCCACGAACATAGCAAGACCTTAGGTCCACTCCATCCCTCAATCCACCTTGGAGGCACTCCATCCTCCTTGATCAATCCCAAGAGACTCATTCGCCTCCCAACCCACAAGTGCTCCATCTTGGGGGTGGTGTGCTTGATAAAATGCATGAAGATTGCCTTCCTTAAAAAGCCCAAGAGCACTCATATGCCTCCCAACCCACAAGCACTCCATCTCGAAGGTGGCGTACTTGATGAAGTAAAGGCCGATACTTCATCTCTTGTGAACTCGAAAGATTGATTGGCTTCCCTATTTGCAAAACACTTTTATAAATCCAAAATAGATTGCTAAAGGAATCTACCTTATTCATTGGTAATAAAATATCATTATACAATTATGATCTACATATATATATATATATAGCTATTCTTAATTTATATTCTTAAACTTACTTCGCAATAATATTCTTGCTGAAAATAATATTTATTTCCAATAGATATCTTATATTTCTTATTTTCCCTATTTCCAATCACTTCCCTTGATACCCTCCTCCAATAAATGTGCTCCCTTTAATATCTTACCCTTGAGGGGGAAGTAACATCCTTTCATAAATTATATCCCTTGCCAAGAGTCATGTCTAAAAATGATTAATGATATTCATGATTGTGTGTTATTACAAAGGAGAGGAATACTCCTTATAAAGGAAATTACAAGATGATGTTTCTAAAACAAAACAATCATTAACTGAAGAAAACTAAAGCGAAAAAGCAGAAAGATGCTAAAACAAACTAAAGCAAACAGAAGTTACTAAAAACACACTAAGTTAACTAAAAGAAAGCTAACGACTAATAAAGGCTAAGATGACCATTAAAATAACATTTAATATTTTAATACCCTCCCTTAATGGTCATCATACAAACAAAAACTAAGTCTACCAATATTCAGATGGTGTGTTAGTTATCAAAATGCATAGTATACAGACTCCTACTAGGTATACTCCGCCACGTGAGCACTTTGCTAAGACGCTTCCTAGTTGGACTTCTCATCAGCCAACCACTTTCTGCAATACCCCTGTATATGACCAATCTTCCCACAGTAATGGCAAGTAAAAGACTTCTTGGAGCCCTCCTCTGAATCGCCTCGTCCTTTTGGCTAAGTGGACTTGCCATTGCCAACGTCCTTGGCAATAAATGCTTGTTCAACACTAGGAGACTCACTGTTGCTCCCAAACGGTTTCCTCCACCTATCCTACTGCAAAAGCTTGTTGCACAGTTCATCAAACTTCAAGTCAACATTGATGGATGTAATGTTGAGCGTTTCGATGAAGTGCTCATAGGAACATGGCAAACTTTTCAAAATGAAACACCATATCCTCCTCTTCCATCTTACGACCAATGGCCTCCAATTGATCGTGAATATTTTTTATTTTCATCAAGTGCTCCTGCAAAGACACTTGGTCATCCATCATAATAGAAAAGAGCATTTCTTCATAAAGAAAGCCCTTCCCTTGTCTGAGGTTTCATGAAGATCTTTCAAATGCTTCCAAATCTCCGCAGCAGACTTACCCAATGGTATTTTTGGTAACATCTCATCAGCGACAAATAATTTAAGAAGCATAATTGCCTCCCTATTACCTCCATCATACTTGTCCTGATCCTTCCCAACAGTAGTGGGACGAGTTTTTGTACCTAGGACAAGCGCATCCAAACACCGATACTCAAAGATGGTAAGCATTCTTTGCTTCCACGTGTTGTAATTCTTTCCATTGAACCTCTATGTAATTTCCAACAAAACATTGGACAAAGATGTCATCCCTCCTATTTTCCAAACCACGGAAAACGAGGTAACACTGTGATCAACCAGCAAAACACTAGACAATCAGCTGGCACAACTCAATTTTTCAAAAATCGTCTAAAAAGAGGCTCAAAAACTACAAGATTTTTCAGAAAAACCTTCGAAGACTTTGAAAAAGTTATCAAAAAACATTAGCAAAATTTTTATAGAAAAAATTTCAAAAACTCTTTTAAAAACCCTAGAAAATATTTATATAAGAAATTTCAAAAACTCTGTGCAGAAATTTTTATTTGTCCTAGAAAAATCTGTCAAAAATTGGCTCAAAATTTTTCAAGCTGCCATGAAACTATAGAAAATCTCCACAAACCAAAAACACTAGGCAAAGAATTAGACTTCAAAAAAAATGCCTAGAAAATGTAGAGAACATCCACGAATCTTGAGAAAAACCCTAGGTCACACCAAACTGCAACCACAACAGAGAATTCCACGCCACAAGAATAACAAGAACCCACGAAAATTAGAAGATCGCAAGTAAGAACAACCTAGAAAATCACAAAAAATAAGTCGCGACCACAAATAGGAACAGGCGCAGTTGGAGGGAGTCACACGTCGAAAAGAACCTTCGCGAAAAATAAATGAGGACGCCCAAAAAAACGTGTGAAAATGGCGCAGAAGAAACACAGGTCACGATTTAGAAAATCACAGCTTAAATTCATCGCCCAAAAAGCTTTAGAAAGACATGTTGTCAATCAAGAAAAAACCCTCGATAATCATCAAGAAGGAGGTGCAATTTTTAGAACCATACAAAAAAAAATCTACCTCAAAATTTCTTTGAAAATAAATCTGCGATTTTGCAATATAAAGAGACACGATTTCTCCCTAAAAAAAGCCTTCGAAAAATTTCTCAAAAAATTCTTCCTAAAATAAACTTCAATAAAAAAACTTTCGATTTTATTTTATTACAAAAAAATCAGCTAACCAGGTTCAAACTTGAGCTCTGATACCATGAAATGATTAATGATATTCATGATTGTGTGTTATTGCAAAGGAGAGGAATACTCCTTATAAAGGAAATTACAAGAAGATGTTTCTAAAACGAAACAATCGTTAACTGAAGAAAACTAAAGCTAAAAAGTGGAAAGATGCTAAAACAAACATAAGTTACTTAAAACACACTAAGTTAACTAAACGAAAGCTAACGACTAATAAAGGCTAAGATGACCATTAATATATCATTTAATATTTTAATAATGTCTTTCCTCAATGGAGTGCTACCTTTATCTTTTAATTAATTATTAATTAATGTTATTTTTTCCTTATTGTGATTCCTATTCTCTTTTAAACTTGCTCACTGCCTCTTACTCATTGCTCCTTCCCTTTACTAAGGCAATCGTTGCATGTTTTGGGGGCATGACACCATATCATTATATTTGCTTTCATAATGTCATGTCCCCGAAATGGAACACTAAAACTACTAAGCATTGAAATGCAAATGCACAAATACAATATATATTAAAACATAAATACAAATATTAACAATTTAGTACTAATATGTCATGCCTCTGCCATGATAAATTACAACACTAAAATCATCGTTGTAAAACTCGGCATTTTCAAGTACTCGGCAAGCCCGAAAAACTCGGCTCGGCAAAAAACTCGGCAACTTAAAAAATTGCTTAAACTTCACTAAAAACGCTTTTTTTTTTGCAAAATTCAAAGATAAGATGCATCCAATGAGTCAATAAATGAGTACATATAAGAAACAAGTTGTATTTGATTGATTTGAAAGAAATTGGATACAAAATGGCATCCTCATGTGGAATGCTCAATGCGCTGATATGATAATAGTCTGAAACAAAATGAAAATAGCAAATTGTTTTTGTAAAACTGAAAGTAAATACTATATTAATATATTTTACAAATTTATATCTTCCTCTTCCCATGTCTAGTGAAAATTAGGGAAGAGGTAGAACTAGATGATATTATAGATGAAGACTTGTAGGAAAACTTGGAAACTTGGACTTGGAGAGTACCTAGAAAACCAAATGAATTCAATCTGAGTTTGAGGGCAATGACCCTAATGGGGTCAAGGGGTAGCACCCCTCGTGGGGGTCTGGGGGCAACGCCCCCAGCGGAGTCGACGGGTAGTGCCCCTCGTGGGGGTCTAGGGGCAACGCCCCCAGCAAGGTCGAGGGGCAGCGCCCCTCGTGGGGGTCTGGGGGCAACGCCCCCAGCAGGGTTGAGGGGCAATGCCCCTCGCAAGGTCCCGAGGCAGCGCCCTGGGTGCGCTCCCTGTCGCGATACAGAGCGGGGTCTCCGCCCCCACCACCAAGCCCAAATTAAGACCTCCAAAACCACAAAAACCTTCATGGGAGAGTGTTTTTCCTAAGGAAGAGACAGAGCAACTGGTGGAGGCAAAAAATGAATGAAAATTGCCTTTATTCTGACAACGAGGGTCTTTTTTGCTGAGCAGCCGAGTTTTTGCAAATAAAAGGCGAGTTTTTGTGAAAAGTACGGCCGTACTTTTTGGCGAGTAAAACTTGCAAATACTCGTTTGGCAAAAAAACTCGAGTTTTTGGCGAGTGAGCCAACTATGACTAAAATATAAAGGAAACCAAACATTAAAATGCAGTAATTAACAATTTAAATATATTATAACAATCATTATAATATATAAATATTCAAATATATATAAAACTAATATATTCAATTTATAAATATTATAAGAAACAAATAATAAACTAATATAGAACATAACATAGAATATTGAGGGATCCTAATCATAAGAATCAAAAGGCTAATAAACTACAGCGATCAGAAGTAGCTATTAAACTAATAAACTGCAGCGATTCTTGAAAGGGCAGCGATTCATTTAAAATGATAAATAAGAGACTTCCAAAAACAACGATTAATGTTGAGAGGCAGCAATTAACAAGAGGCACGGCAATAAGCAAAAAGATACCTCCCATTGAGTAGACGTATCTCTTCATGGGATATAAATAAAATAAGTTTGGATAATAAGAAGGAACAAAAGGGATAGAATAAGGAAAAAAAGGCATCGCTGGCTAGAATAAAAGGAAGTTCTGAAGATCGGTGGTTGAGGGGATCAGGAGGAGCTTCAGCAGATAGAACCCAAGGGTAAGTATTAGGAGGTAAGTAATTTGATAATGTTAAATCAGCAGTGATAAATACCTCAATATATTTAGAAAATGAAATAGGTTAAATATATAATAAATTTAGATGATGGATAAATATATTAAGAATTTAAATGACAATTAATAAGTGATAAATATATTTAAATATATATATTGTGATTCATAAATATATCATAGATGATTGACAAATACATTGTATACATAATAATACATATATATATATATTCATGCAAAGTAATTATTGTCATGTCCCCGAAATGGAACACTAAAACTACTAAGCATTGAAATGCAAATGCACAAATACAATATATATTAAAACATAAATACAAATATTAACAATTTAGTATTAATATGTCATGCCTCCACCATGATAAATTACAACACTAAATATAAAGGAAACCAAACATTAAAATGCAGTAATTAACAATATATAAATATTGACAATTTAAATATATTATAACTATCATTATAATATATAAATATTAAATTATATATAAAACTAATATATTCAATTTATAAATATTATAAGAAATAAATAATAAACTAATATAGAACATAACATAAAATATTGAGGGATCCTAATCATAGTTTACATAGTCGGAATTGGAGAGTACTCGGCAAAGCCAAAAAATTTGACTTGGGAAAACCTCGGCAAATACTCGACAAATACTTGGCAAGTGTGTGTGGATATTTATATATGTGTATACTCAGAACTGCACTGTGCACACATACATATCTATAAACATACACAGGATGCCAAGTTTGCATGCATATACACACACAGACATATTTATATACACACAAACATGCCAAGTTTGTGGGTTCTTTGCGAGCTACTAGCGATTACTTGATAATTTGACAGGAGAAAATCCATTTGCATATTGCCCGTGAGTAAAAGCAAAAATTACTCGGCATGCAAATTTTTTGGAGATTACTCGGCTACTCGGAAAGTAATCGGAGAGTATGTAAACTATGATCCTAATCATAAGGATCAAAAGGCTAATAAACCACAGCAATCAGAAGTAGCTATTAAACTAATAAACTGCAGCGATTCCTGAAAGGGCAGCGATTCATTTAAAATGATAAATAAGAGACTTCCAAAAACAATGATAAATGTTGAGAGGCAGCAATTAACAAGAGACACAGTAATAAGCAAAAAGATACCTCCCATCGAGTAGACGTATCTCTTCATGGGATATACATAAAATAAGTTTGGATAATAAGAAGGAACAAAAGGGATAGAATAAGGAAAAAAAGGCATCGCTGGTGTAATGTCCCCCTTTTTGGCGTGATCTTATTTGATGGTGGTTAGCCTATTATTCAAACTCTCGTAGGCTAACAGGATCTGGTTAGAGGGTCAGTAGCCATTTTAGTAGGTATTGTCGTTGCCCATTCCTTCACTCCAGTATTGGTTTCAGTACAGGCATCTATGGTTCAGTGTTCGCCAACTTCTAACGGCATGGAGATCTATGGAGTTTAGAGGGAGTTATGGATATTTAAGTGGTTTAAGTTAATTATTTAACTTAACGCTTTATTATAAAGTCAAGTTGACTTTATAAATATTATATCACTTAAATATGTCATAAAGTGATTTAAAATTAAATCACTTAAGAATAAAGTGTGCTCAACTTAAAAGGGCAATTATTTAATTGCTAAACTATGGAAAAGTTATTAAATACATTTTAATGTATTTTATTTGAGAGGAAAGCCGTACTTTCTTGGAATTCGTGCCTTTTGGGAATATAAGGCAATTTTGGCAAATAAAATTCATTCATTGATTATTTGACTTTGCCATTGGTTTTGCTATTCTCTGAGACAAGGGTTTCAGCAATTTCTTCCATTGGAGAGCGAGATCTTCTCCAATGTTGAGTATTTTTGAGACTGTGAAAGACCAGTCGAATTAGTGCAGCTATGAGGGCTTCATACAGAAGTTTTGTTGTGCTTCATCTGAGTTATCTATTTCAGCATTTTAGTGTTTGCAATAAGGGAAGGGCTTCCTACTTTGGGCGCCATTCTTCATCAGAATCCTAGCTTTTGACAAGGTCGTACCATAGCATCAGAGGGTGGTATCTTCTCCTTGGGAGGCGTGCACTTCTATTTGAGGTGTGTGAACCCAGAGGCAAAAACGCCTCTTCATGAGGTGGTTCCTGTGTTTCTTTGTTGGCGTCCTTCATTTGCAGCAGCATTTCTCCAGCTTCTGTGTGGGAGAAAGCAGATCGTGAGCCCCGACAGTGATTTCCTCCAATTTCAGCATTCTTGCCTGCCAAGCTCTAAAATTTCTTATTTAATTATTTTGGAGTCTTTCGGTTATGTAATTTGCTTGCAATCTCATTGTGTGTACTGCAAATTAATAACTATTACATCTATTGCTCAAAAGATTACTGTATTTCAATTTTGTGTGCATTTATATGCTATCGCCCCTTCTCTTCTGTCTAAAAATCTTCTCTAAAAAACTTAAAAAGACACAAAGATAAACAAAAATATAGGGGTTGAGTTGGGAGTCAACATGGCTCATCACAGTGGTATCAGAGCTCTCTAATCCTGCCAGCTTGTGGAAAAAAATAATTCTATGCGGCCACACCAGAATAGATTTGACAAGCACTACACACGCACTTTCGATGTGACCAGCACTTTTCTTTTTCTTTTTTTTTATCAGTCATGGGTGATAGAAGGGGAGAAATACTTAGTGTGTTTGGAGAATATGATACTCTTCCTCAATCTATTAAAACAGATTTATCTTTCAATAATTTCATGGACTCTCATCCAAAGCTATGCTATAAGACTGATGTGGTTAAAAGACAATATCATAAGGTAGCTCAAGATCTATTTGCACGTAGACATGCTTCACGTAATGACAGACAAATTGTATCTAGTGATGGGAATTGGTTGGCTAGAACTATACAGGAACAAGGTGTGAAACTTGGTGAGATTCCACAGTCTAGGTATGATACATTATGCATTCTTAGGAGGTTGGGAGAACATCTCAGTTTGGTAGAGCATTCACCTTCTGCATCACTTCAGATAGCTATGGATCCCGCTGTGAAGGTGTTGAGTGAGCATAGGTATTTGAGACATAATGATAGTGAGATCAGGCTTGCTATTGCCCTATGCTATAGTCAGATTTTGATGCTCACAGTTCCTCTGACTCCTTATACAGGTAATACCATGAGAGAGGTTTTTCAGCTGCTCATTGGCTATATGGTTGGGATAGGAGACATTGGGAGTCCCAACTATGCACAAAGGGTTAAGGTCTTGGAGCTCATGGCACAGGTTAGATCATGTGTTGCCATGCTTGACTTTGATCAGCATGCTCTTGTGTTGTAGTTATTCAGAGTCTTTGTAGAATCCATTAGTTCAGGACATGACAGGTGTATACAGGACTACATGAGAGATATCATGATCTCCATTGTGGACAACATTGATAGCATATCTCAGCCCATTATGACACTTCTTCTAGCAGTATGCAGGCGTGAGAAATTAACATCTCCAGCTGCCTATGTGTTGGTATGCGGTGTCTTTGAACAATGCAAAGACAGATTGGAACCTTGTTTGATTGAGGAGGAGCCTATGGAGGAGAAGAAGGGCAAATTTGAGGAGGAAGTGGTCATTATCAACGTTCAAGAAATTGTTTGCAGTCATGATAACAAGACTGATTTTTATAACAGCAGTTGTCCACTTGAGCATGAAGATGAATTGGAAGTCATGGCAAGTGCAGAAAGTGTTGTGGGAGAGACCTTGAGCAATGGCATACAAGGTACAGATGTCAGACATGAAGATAGCATGGAAAATTTGAGCCACAGCAGTTCTGATTTACATGACAGCAGTAGTAAAACTTTGCATCAGTATGGGACAGCAGTGACTACTAGTGTACAGGATGCTACCAATGAATTGTCACATGAAAGTACTCAAGAATTGGGTACAAATGGTGCATTGTATGTTGAAGATTCATGCCATGATGAGTCTGATTTTTCAAATCAGACCTTAGAAAATTCATTTGTTGGCATAGAATCCCAGGATCGTGAGTCAAATGGACATTCAGTGACTTTGGTGGTGGAAGTAGGTACAGATATTGTCATATCAGCAACTTCTACTTTACCAGTAGAACCATCTGAGAAGTTATATAGTAGTAGTACCTCAGATGTTGATGTGTGCACAGTTGTTAGCACACATGATGTTGCTGATCATGTGGTGAGTGTTGAGGATTCAGCCTCATACCATAGTGTTGATTTGGGCAGAGATGATGTGTCACAGGGGTATCATCATTTAGTTGGACAGTTGAAGGTTAGTGATGACATGATTGCCACAGCCTTGGAGCATTTTGATGTTGCTCGTCAGATGTTGGCTACCTTTGGGTGGTGTATTCCTGAGACAGATGGGCACAATGATGGTGTTCTTTCCCTTCCAGAGTTTTATGCACTTCGAGAAGCTATTGGAATTATGAAACAAAATTACTTGCAATTATTGGCTGATAGAAATTACCTTCTCGAGTGGGATTGCACTTGCTACAATGCACTGAGGGGAAAGGAGGAGGAGGTTGATGAGCTCGCCCATGAGCTTGAGGTGACTTTGAACTCGTTGGAGAGCACCCAGCTGGCCCTTCAGGAGTCTTAGTCACGGTTACAAGAGCTTACCGTGGAGTTGAGTTCGACACATACTTTGCCAGCTATTGATACTATACAGACTCCTACAGAGGCAGTTGGTGATGATCTTATTTCCACGAGTTGTAGTGAGGATGTGGTCACATCCATCACTGATACAGGTGCAGTCCACATTGTTGAGGTCAGTACTTCAGTTGAGAGCAGTAGAGAACCTCTTGTTGCATCGGGTTCTCCCGTGGTTAGTACAATGACAAATGGTGTTGAGACTGATAGAGTACAACATGATGAGCCAGTTGATCAGATATGTGAGTTATAGGGGACAATGGTTGACAGTAGGGACATTACACGACACTATCCTTGGGATCTTGGTAGAATGGTGTATTTGTTGTTGTTGAGATTGCTTGAGGACAAGCAATTTCAGGGAGGGCGGACTGTACTGTCCCCCTTTTTGGCGTGATCTTATTTGATGGTGGTTAGCCTATTATTCAAACTCTCGTAGGCTAACAGGATCTGGTTAGAGGGTCAGTAGCCATTTTAGTGGGTATTGTCGTTGCCCATTCCTTCACTCCAGTATTGGTTTCAGTACAAGCATCTATGGTTCAGTGTTCGCCAGCTTCTGACGGCACGTAGATCTATGGATTTTAGAGGGAGTTATGGATATTTAAGTGGTTTAAGTTAATTATTTAACTTAACGCTTTATTATAAAGTCAAATTGACTTTATAAATATTATATCACTTAAATATGTCATAAAGTGATTTAAAATTAAATCACTTAAGAATAAAGTGCGCTCAACTTAAAAGGGCAATTATTTAATTGCTAAACTATGGAAAAGTTATTAAATACATTTTAATGTATTTTATTTGAGAGGAAAGCCGTACTTTCTTGGAATTCGTGCCTTTTGGGAATATAAGGCAATTTTGGCAAATAAAACTCATTCATTGATTATTTGACTTTGCCATTGGTTTTGCTATTCTCTGAGACAAGGGTTTCAGCAATTTCTTCCATTGGAGAGCGAGATCTTCTCCAGTGTTGAGCATTTTTTAGACTGTGAAAGATCAATCCAATTAGTGCAGCTGTGAGGGCTTCATATAGAAGTTTTGTTGTGCTTCATCTGAGTTATCTATTTCAGCATTTTAGTGTTTGCAATAAGGGAAGGGCTTCCTACTTTGGGCGCCATTCTTCATCAGAATCCTAGCTTTTGACAAGGTCGTACCATAGCATCAGAGGGTGGTATCATCTCCTTGGGAGGCGTGCACTTCTATTTGAGGCACGTGAACCCAGAGGCAAAAACACCTCTTCATGAGGTGGTTCCTTGTTTCTTTGTTGGCGTCCTTCATTTGCAGCAGCATTTCTCCAGCTTCTATGTGGGAGAAAGCAGATCGTGAGCCCCGGCAGTGATTTCCTCCAATTTCAGCATTCTTGCCTGCCAAGCTCTAAAATTTCTTATTTAATTATTCTAGAGTCTTTCGGGTATGTAATTTGCTTGCAATCTCATTGTGTGTATTGCAAATTAATAACTATTACATCTATTGCTCAAAAGATTATTGTATTTCAATTCTGTGTGCATTTATATGCTAGCGCCCCTTCTCTTCTATCTAAAAATCTTCTCTAAAAAACTTAAAAAGAGACAAAGATAAACAAAAATACAGGGGTTTGAGTTGGGAGCCAACAAGGCTCATCACAGCTGGCTAGAATAAAAGAAAGTTCTGCAGATCGATGGTTGAGGGGATCAGGAGGAGATTCAACAGATCGAACCCAAGTAAGGGTAAGTAATTTCATAATGTTAAATCAGCAGTGATAAATACCTCAATATATTTAGAAAATGATATATGTTAAATATATAATAAATTTAGATGATGGATAAATATATTAAGAATTTAAATGATAGTTGATAATTGATAAATATATTTAAATATATATATATTGTGATTCATAAATATATCATAGATGATTGACGAATACAATGTATACATGATAATATATTATTATATATATTATTATTATTATATTATGTATACATTGTATTTGTCAATCATCTATGATATATTTATGAATCACAATATATATATTTATGAATGACAGTTAATAATTGATAAATATATTTAAATATATATATTGTGATTCATAAATATATCATAGATGATTGACAAATACAATGTATACATAATAATACACACACACACACACACACACACATATATATATATATATATATAATATTGACAAATACAATGTATACATAATAATATATATATATATATATATATATATTCATGCAAAGTAATTATTGTAAATTGGACTCAATTAGGAATAATGATTTATATATATATATATATATATATATATATATTATTTACGATTGTCTAATAATGATGCTTGCAGCAATTATTGAGCCTTATAAGTAATTATGATTCTTTTGTGTAAATGAATAGATTGTATATATATCTATGATCAATCAAATGTAACGTTGAAGGGAACAAGATAGGAGGATGTTGTTTACGGGCCTCCCATGCTAAGCACGCCACTCAAAGGGTGGAATTGTCTTGGTCAGACGTTCCTGCCGCTTGGGGCGAAGGGGTGGGTTGTCTTGGTCGGACGCTCGTGCTCTTGGGCTTAGATGGGTTGAGTAGTTTATAGGCACCCCTTTCAAGATTCCCCTATCAAGCCAAACTATGATTGATTGTTAGGACGGATCCAAGGAGTCTCAATCATAAGGAGGATGGATGAGACAGCATGGATAGGAAAAGCAAATACAAGTGTATCCACTAGGCACGCCACTCCAAGGGTGGAATTGCCTTGGTCGGACATTCCTACCGCTTGGGGCCAAGGGGTGGGTTGTCTTGGTCGGACGCTCGTGCTCTTGGGCTTAGATGGGTAACTTCGGGCGGACTTATCCTGCTTCTCATCCAAGCCCTATTATGAATAATACTTCCACTATGCATTATGGATATTGGTAGTCTAGGTAGTCTTGGAATAGTTATGTATTTTAAATTAATAAGACATTGATTATGTTTTGATCACATGAATTATATTTTCAATATTATCTAACATGATTGCAAGGCCTAAAGTCAAGATTTATCTTATTTAAAGCATTAAGTGGTAAGTCATAACCCTAACTACATCAAATTTATGAGTCTAGGGCAAAATTTAGGGCAATCCCCAAAAGGGGACATTACACATAAGCATACCATTTAATATGTTTCCATGGTATCACATGATGATATCATTACATTCCTACATGACCATTGAGCTTTCCCAAGTTTATTTCGCTTAACGTACATTATCCACTCTCCTCTTAATAACTTGCATTCTTTGCATGCAACTAATTGAAGGCAAGGCCATACAAGGTCAATAACTTTCGTTTCTTGAGTGTGGTTGCAGTGAGTCAATGACTATCAAATGATGGCCATTTCAGATGGCACCACATTACTTCTGCTGCCCCAAGGCAGTATCTATTAGTCACTGCACAAGGGTGTTGTGTTCCATGACAAGTGGAATGTCTTAACACTCTTCTCTTTTTCTTTTTTCTTTTGATTATAGATAGTATATTATTGTTTCCAATGCCTATATAATGCAACTCATTGTATTATTTTTTTGTTTTGCAGGTTTCCAAGGTAGGGCACTCATTCCAAGGGAGCATGTTCCAAGAAGCAACATCCAAATCCTTATTCATATCATTTTTATGAGTGTTTGAATAATTTTACCTTCATGTTGGCTGCTTGATTTTACTTTGACATGCATTCTCATCATAGTTGCCATGCAAGTCCATGTGGGGGCAAAATGTAATGGTGAAGATTGCATAACTTGCACATCTCCCCTTCATTTTGGACTCAGTTTGACCGGATTGTCTTTTATGCAATGAGAAGCGTACAAATGCCATGATTTATGCTGATAGTTGGCACAAAACCCAAGCCTTACCTGTTTCAATCTGCACTCACTCCCTAGAACCAGTCCTGATCCCTAAATTCATCCATTTCCTACCATGGGTCAAATTCACAATAGCACAAATGACCTAGGTCAAATGTGCATATTTCTCTAAACTTCCAAAATTCAAATTCAAATTTGGGGCCAACCTTGACCTTACCCATCCCACTTGACTGTTGTTACCAACTAAATGAGCAAAACATTCCATTTATGACCCTTGGAGTTGTGTTTAAAGGCTAAACTTAGTTCATTTTTACACACCTAGATATCATTGAGATAACACCTAGAATTCATAAGAGAATCTCATAGCATTATCATTGAGATAGTATTTAAGGGCTAACCTTACTTCAATTTTTACAACATCTAGATATCATCAAGATACCACCTTGAATTCATAAGAGAATCTCATAGCATTATCGTTGGGGCATTCATAGAGCATTCATCATTGCATTATCTTCTTGCAACAATACCGAAGGCATCTCCGAAGGCATCTCTTGAGTGCTTGCCTTTTGCCTTCAGTCATTTCCAGAAGCCAATGAGGAAGTATCCTTACAGTGTTTGACACAAGGGGCATACTATCCCCATCACATACATACTCTTGATCACACCAAACCAATTTTTATGCAAGAGAAAACAAAATCATTCATGACAAGTTGAGAGCAAACATCTGAAGATTCGCAGAGATCAAATCTGCACATCTAGATCAGATCCACACTTGCACAATTGTGCAGTTGATCCCATAGTTACAAAAATGACCTGCAATGAGTTCACAGATTCCACAGCATTTGTCCAAGCATCACTAAATTTCCTACACACTAATGAATCATCTTCAGCCATCTCTCACAACATATCTACATCAGAATTCCAGCTAAGTACCTTATTTATTTATTTCATTTTCCTAGGTATTTGTGTGTACATTTAGCAATTCCCAGCTCCATTATCTAGGGTAAATTCTGAATGTTTATGGTATTTTATTTGTTTGCCCTAGATTTATGTAAATGGGATTTGATAACCCCTCTCATTTGGATTAAGGTTATATATTTTCCTTTTCAATGTCAAAAGGTCATCAATTCCTAGTCATGGACTATGTAAATATAACTGAAATTTATGAGCCAGACTAGAGTGGCTTGCCTGTTGCCGTGCTGCAACTAATTGAGCCAGTTCATCAGCTTCAGAATGTCGCAAGAACCACTGGCTTAGGGGATGCTCCTTTGTATCCCCTCTTTTCTTCTCACTAAAATTATCATTTGCAATCCCTGAAACAAAAAGCATCTTAGTTTGCCAATAGGAATAACAAATGCTAAAACTCATAGCAGGCAATAGTGTTGATCTGTTTCTAAAAGTCAAAAATCTGAAATTAGTAGAATACTATTATCCTTGGGTTACATCAAATGAAAGGATCGACCAACCTGAAGGGGGTGTCAAGCTCAAACCAGAAGGACTTCCAGATACAACAACAGCTGGATGATCACGAGCCCGCAAATAGAAAGCTTCTGAAGGGTCTGTAAAAACAATTTCATCATATGATTCAACAACCACTGGTTTCTTTGTTGTTGGTGGTCCAGAACGATCTTCAGGATGTAACTTTAGCTCATGATATCTGCTTATAAGAAGGAAATGAATTTGATTTTTGAACATGGATATTTGAGATATAAAAGAGTCTGTCTGGAATGAAAAAGAATGTATATCTGGTAATCATGAGTTGTATTGAATTAACTTACATCTCCAGTTGCTTTTCTGCTACATCACTGTGGAAGAAGATAGTCATTTTTATCTGAAATTCACCCCACCCAGTTTCAGACAGCTCAAATGGAGCAGAGTCAACAATCCTGATTGGATTGTTAAAGCTTGGGTGTAACTCAAAGACAACTCTTTTAATTGCAATGCTAATATCCTCATTTGTTGCCCCACGAATATAGACAGTCCATTTATGAGTGCGGTGCCTGAGACACATGAAACTTTCAGAAAATGTAATAATAAAGCCACATATAAAATGCTCATTGCAGCCTTCATGCTTATGCATATATAGAAATTGTAAGTTACCTAATCCATCACATTATTCAAAACAAAGAAAATAAAGATTATTGTGATGCTCAATCCCACAAAGAATGCATTGAACAGATTGGCAAGGGGAAATTTTTGAAGCATTATATTTTATACAAATAAAATAAATATTAGGAAAATGTTTCTCCTAGAGAAGGAAATACTCACTCATCTGCCCTTTTCCCCAGCCAGAAGGATATTGTTCCATAAACAATAGGTATTGCCATTTCCACATCATTTGCCCTTATTTGATTCTGAAATTTTCAGCAACCCACAAAATCAAAAAAAAATTAAACCATATCCTACAGTATACCTTATCCTCAAAGAATAAGCCTATAATGTCATCGGCTAAAACACAATAATCACAGTAAAAGAAAGGTATTTAATTTATAACTCAGATAAATAATATGCTAACATTATCGCCAAAAGGCATAAGTGTTGAAGGAAAATATGAGACACATGCTCAATATTCCCAATTGAGCACTTAAAAAGAACCAAAATCAACATCATAAAATAAAGACATGAGGACGGGATATCCCCCCTCCAGCACAGCATATCCACATATATGATGACATCGATAGGGTCAAAAGCTACCAAAATGGAAGTTAAAATTCGTTAAGTCATAAACAACACTGCAATAGATCATACCTCCATGTGAATGTATGCCATGCAATAAGAAATTTTGAATAAATATACTAGAAGTTGAAGTTCTGATACTTGTAGAGCCTATCAAATCATATTGCAGCTAATAGATTGCATCGTCATGCAAGTGACCATGTATGACAGGCAGGAAGAAGCTTTGAACAAGTAATCTTGAGGTTGAAGTTGTGAAGATCTTAAGTCCTATCAAATCATCAAGTATACTGTATTATACAATTCACACTATTATGTTCAATGGTTGGGCAGATGAAGAGGAATGTTTTGATCCATTTCTTTGCATCTTAAGTTCTTAACTCATACGTAGAGTTTACTTAGGCTAAGGATATGACAAATGATGATAATGTAATGCCCTGGCATTCGCACTTAGTTATTTTGAGTCTTGGATGTAACCCTGATCATCATTATGTTGTATTCTTTTGTCATGGAAGTGTTATTGGTGTAATTTTGTATGGGCATCTAGATTCTAAGTGTATTCTATATGATGCATAAGATACTCTCATGTGAAGATCTAATAAACTTTATATTTTATCCTATCTAGTGGATGCTTTTGTATTTATGTACATGATCTTGGATGGATATTATGATTACTATGTTGCCATTTGGATGTTTACTGATTCTCATATTTCATGTGGAATAATGTACATTGGCTGAGCAGTATTATGATGTGATGATTATATGTGATGTTGTACCTCATTGGGTCATTTTACTTTGCTTCGGCTATTATATATGTAAACTGGTGCCACTTGACGTGTGAATTGAATATGCAGGTCTAGGTTATTTCCCCAATGGTGGTTATATTAGAGAAATCATTTTGGGCCTTATATGCTCACCAAACCCCATCTACTCAAGTCAAGTACGAGAAGTTTCATAAAATATCCATGAATTCTTGAATCTGATCGGTAACAGTTCCAGAGTCCATTGTGTTGAGAAGTAAAAAGACATAATGTGGTCATGTGTATGTAGTTTGTGATTTTGTAATGCCTCCCTTTATTATTTTCATTTTGTAGAGTGAATACCTGCTTGGTACTGTTGCATAATGAACTAGGAATTGAGGAAATTAGGAAAAGGAAATTTTTGGTATTACATTCTAGCAAACATTAAAACCAAAAATTAACTAATCTACATTAATGGCCATGAAAGGGCACTTACCAACAAGCCAATATTATTAACACCCTTTGAAAAAGGATAAATGCAATGTGAGGGAAAATAAATAAAATAAAAGTTTAAATTGCAAGGGACAAGAACAAAAATGAATGTCGCAATAAAGGTTGGGTGAAAGGGGGAGACAGCGGCATTGTGCAATCATCTTGGTCACATGAGGGACACGCAAAAAAATCACACCCTTTGTTTTTTACCTCACTCTCTCTCGCTCGCTAGCTCTCTCACTCTCCCTCTCTAAAAATTCCTGCAAATCGATCTTCTTTCTCTCCTGTTCTCTATCTTGTGTGCCTTTTATCGCGTAGTTGTATTGTTGAATCCTTCTTACGCGAGTGGCAACAGCGAGGATAGTTCACTAACTATGAAATCAAACCACGAGCAAGGAAAACGTAGAAATTGCGGTCTATTGGAGTCGGGTAAGTATAAATAACAAGTTGGATCCTTCAAAAAACTAAAAATCTCTAATTTAGTATTATAGAACACTAATGGGTGTGTGTTTGTGTAGGCAATGTTGTTGTGTGTGGGTATTTGGCAAAAGGGTATTCTTGTCATGGAAAAACGTCTCTATTGTAGAACTATTGTTGGTGTATAAACCTTTTGAATGTCTTACATAGGAATGTTTGCATGAAATGAGTGCTTTCCCTCTTTTGTATGGAACCTTGTTGAAGCCCTGTTAAAATTTGCGGTTTTCCCTCATGGAACTAGTTACGTATGTCATGTCGAAAAGGTCATTGGAGCACGAGGAACTCAAGATAGAGTTTTAATGGTTGGAAGGAGTGGCTCTTAATGTTGTTGTCCTAGGTCCAAAAGTGACACCGATGGTTGCAACAAGCGAGGGTTATTGTAAACAAGTGATAGCTAAATAAACTCATAGGTAATTAAAATGAACCAAGAGATAAATTGCGATGAAAGGCTGAAGTACTTGTAAAGACCCAAAACGGATGTCATGAGGTGACAAAGCCAAAGCACTTGCATAGGCTTTGTATGTGCATCAAGGACATGAGACCACTTTCAAGGTGTTGGGTGTCAATAGTACTTCCACCCAAAGAAGGGGTCATGTACTCTGTCATGCACAACTATGGAACTAGTGTGATGGCACTCCTTGCCTTCCTCTAGTATCCTTTTCCTTGAATCATCAAATTTTGTATCTAAATGCGAGACCCTCTTCTAGTCCCTATTTGTGATTGGATGAATTTCCTGGTTGTTCATGTGATCAAACCTGTATCGTATGCTTGGTGTTGCTATGAGTGCAAGTTTTGTTCCCTTGTTGTTGTGACTGTGATGTGGAATTTGTGACTAGCTCCTAGCACAATGGGGTGGACCAATGGGTACCACGTGTTTGGGTGGCATGGAACCACCATTGGGGACTGCAGATTTTGGAGGAGCTAGGATGGTGTATGGTGTACCTACGAAAGTTCCTTACTTTTGCATTCAATCTTCTCTTTGTAACTTCTTTAATATAACTTGTGGCATTATGCCTCATACATAATAATGTTAGAGGCATTGTGCACTCATGAAAGTGCAATCTCTCCTATCTTGTAAATTGTATTGTAATTCCAGTATATAATCGGGTTCTTATTTTGAAAAGGAATCATCTCGTTGTGTCTTAAATCTTATATGATGAAATGGAATTGTGGGAGAAGTGCATTGATGTCCTTCTTGTATATGGTGTTTTAAGAATTCTCATTGTTATTGTCATGCTGGGATACTGAAAAATACATGCTTCCTATTCTTATGTCATGTCTGTGAAAAGGGAATGAAGTTTGTACAATTTCAGTTGTGCAATTGGTTAGGTTAGAGATTATCTAATTTTAGTTTTCCTTCAAAGTATCAAAGTTTTTGAAACCCCAATGCCTTGTTGGGGTATCGAAGTTGTCTGACTCTGAACTCTGCCACCTTCAATGCGGTTTTGTTATCATTGTTATCCTTGTGAAAGATTAGAGATTTATCACATTGATAGTCTTAGACTAATTAAGTGAATAAGTATTTCTTGACCCTTGGACCTGTTGTGACCTATTTCACACATCGCCCCATTGCAAATGGGGACCCCCAGTTTCTTTTGGTTTCGCCCTATGCGTTGCAATTTCGTGAGTTCAGGATTTGAGTTTTGAGAGTCACTCCGGCCAAGTTGAGATTTTGAACCCATTTACGTGCCTAAACGTCATGGAAGTGCTCAAAAGGTCTGGAAGACAAGGATCACCTGTGCTTTCGGTCATTTCTGACACTTCCTATTTTTTAGGGATTTTGCTTTTTTTCTTTTTGCTTTTTTATTTTTGGCATTTTAGGTCATTTTGGAGTTCCTATTTTTTAGGGATGCTTTTTGCTTTTTCTATTTTTAGAAAGTTTCTATTTTGGGAAAAGTTTCTATTTTGAGGTCCCACTGATCATGAAGTCTACACGTCTCCAGAATGAGAGAATTAACAAGAAAATCAAGGCGAATGGTGAAAGATTGATGAAAAATGGCAGAGAAACTCACCCATGAGAGGAAATGGCAAACATCTTCCCAAGTCCGCCCTTGCCTCTGGCAAGCCAAAGGCAAGCACTAGCAGGCCAAGCTCCAAGTCCGCCCTTGGAATGAGCAAGTTCAAAGTCCGCCATGTCTTCAGAAGCTCCAAGTCCGCCCTTGGAAGGAGAAGCTCCAAGTCCGCCCTTGAAAGGAGAAGCATGAAGTCCGCCCCTAACGAAAAGGAAAATGGCAAGCCCACTTCAAAGTCCGCCCAAGCCAAGTGAATGGCAAGACAAGGCACCAAGTCCGCCCTTGGAAAGGTCAAGTCAAAGTGCGCCCATGGCATGAGCATGCCCAAGTCCGCCATAGGCAGGAAGAACACCAAGTCCGCCCAACTTTGGAAAAGGAAAAAAATTTCTAAGGCATCGATCAAAATACGCCTAAAATAAGAGATGACCAAGCCAGTATGAAGTTCGCCCCTCAGCATGAAAGAAATTTCTAAGGCATGGATAAAAATGTGATTGGCAGAGAGACCATCAAGTCTGCCCAACCTAGAGGAAATCAAAATTTTGACTAAGTATGAATGTCTGGAGAAGCCTGAAGTCCGCCCAAGAGGTTGAAGTTGGCAAAGAAAATAATGAAGTCACCCTGGCTAGATGGAATAATTGGAAAATTAAATATTTAGCCACGGATAAATAAATCTAGCCAAGTATCAATATTTTAATGGGTTGGAAATAATTGAACAGGTTGGAAATTTGAATACTTTGGATATTTTTAAATATTTTCCGACACTTAGGGAAATTTATCTAAAATATTCAATGTCTGGAGAAAATGAGAAATAACTCAAGGAATAATCGATTTGCCTTAGACGAATTTAAATTTTGCCTTGATTCAGAGATTAAATGAGTTGGAAAATTGGATTTAATATATCAATTTAATATTCTCCAACATTTTAAAGTATTCAACACTTAGGCAAATTTTAAAAAGAAAGAAAATCTGAAGATTTTGGCTGAAGGTGGCGCCTCGATAAAATTGGAAACTTGCCTCAAGGATTTCGAAAAAGATTAGAAACTTGCCAAACAAAGAGAAGAAAACAATTCTAAAATTGAAAAAAAAACTCAAGATAAAGAAAGCAATTACTAAGAAAATCGCACTTCTCAACCATATAATGAGTTTCAGCAACTCATTCTTCACAAGTTCGATTGAGAAGAAGATTAGCTCTCTCAAATCTGCAAGAGATAAATTTTGGAAGAAGAGATATCAAGAGCAATGTCGATTTTTCTCAGTAGAAGAGATAATCTTAAGCTAGAGGGTGTGATTTTTGAAGAAGTGAATTCTTTCTTGGCTAAAAGGCGTACTTCTCAGCAAGTTGGCGTGCACCTTTTCTTGGGCCCTTTTATTAAAACTTCAGAAGTTGGAATTAATTCGCAGCCAGAAGATATTCTCAAAGGTTTGAAAATCGATCGGCTAGGCTCTTCTATTCTTTTCTTCTACAGTCATTCCCACACAAGATTTGTCAAGCACTTAGCGAATTTCTCCACTTTCAGCTTGCTTTTTTGCAGAAATTCGTATTTTAAACAAGCTGAAAGTATAAAATCCCGGAGTAACCAGATTTTAAAAAAGTTTTTATATTAATGTTATTTATTTTTGTATTTGCAGGTTGATGACCACCTGGGGAGAACCATCCAGACAAGCACAGATGAAGTTCGCCAGTAAGGGGCTGCAGCCGGAGTCCAAAGACAATTCAAAGTGGAAAAATATCATGCACACCAACCTCAGACACGTCGACTTCAAAGAATTTAAAAAGAGGATGTATGGGCACGATGGATTCTTGCCAACGCCCATTGCCAGACGGATGATGAAGAATGGCATTGTTCAGGCTGTCGGATCCCACTAGCAATTGAGTGTGCCGAACTAATGGTAGAGTGCGCCCTTCATTATAATGCACAAGACGAGCAGATTGTTGCGCCTAACAGGAGGATACTAGCTCACCTCGGAGAGTTAGCTATACAAGAGGCCTTCGGCATCCCGACATATCACAAAACTTCCTACAGAACTAAGGAGGATGCAAAGAAATTATATGATGATAAGCCTGACCTCTGCGCCGCAAATGTTAATAAATCATGGCTGGAGAAACCAAGAGCTTCCGCTAAGAAGATGCCCAAGAAGCTACTGCGAACAGACTTTTGAAGAAGATTATGGAGACATCATCATCTTGCTGAATAGAGTAGTTGGCAATCCTCAAGGCACGCCTTTCGAAACATGGATGTAACTTCATCGAGGAAATCACTAAAGGGGTAAAGATGTTCAATTGGTCTCGTATGATAAGCAACAGCCTCCATGAGCAACTGGTCAATCTGGAAGAGACAAAGACATTTTACATGAGTTCCTACGTCATTTACATGCTGGCTAGGACGTACCGGTATGCAGGCTTGGTTTGCAAAGGCGTGGTTGGCAATGGAGAGAATGCGCTGAAGTCCTCTAACTGCCATCCACAATTGCAGCTAAGTGAGAAAGCCCATTTCAGATAGGCACATGACGCTTTCCTCGTGTATATAACAAGAATACTTCAAGGAGGAACGCACCAAAGGCTGACTCACGAAGCCAAGAGGTTGATCGGCAAGTACGGATCTTGGTTCATCCAATACCCAAGGTACACGTACATCAAAGTCCAAGGATTCATTGGGAAACCCTACAGATTGCCTATCTTTCCTACTAACAAGATGGTCTTACTTGAGGTACTGAGACAGTTGGAAGAGTATCAGAGATTCCAGATAACAAAACAAAAGGCGGCAATTACTTTCCCCTTTTTCATCGAGAACATGTTGGAATCGTGTTCATCGGCACAAGCAACTGAGAGTGCCAGGTTGGAGATACAGCGATACCCGTTCACTACATATCAGTCTAGAGAGAACTTTGACCTGCATCATCATATCAAGACTGTGGACGGGAGAAAGTACAGGCATAGAGTCGAGTTGGAGGACTTCTAGGCAGATGCTACAGACGAATACGAGGTCAGACGAAGGCTATGGTCCAGACTGCCAGTGAGCTTGATCAGGACGATTGAACTTTGTTGAGTGCCTGATCAGCTCGAAGATGATGTAGAGCAAGTACAACCACACTTTGACGAGAGCCGACCTCTGCCTACTGTAAAATGGTCAAAGTCTGAACATGTAGATTTGAACACCTTGATGAGACCAGTAATCAAATACTCTCAATGGTGGGTCGACCAACAGGTTCAGGAGTTGAGGCGGAGGAAGGTAACACTTACCTATGACAGATTGAGCGAGATGGAGTTTTACTCCTCAAATGCAAAAGCCTCCCATGGCATAGAATTGATGGAAGCTACTACCTCCAAGAAAAGGAAAGAAGTAGTTGTCGACATAGAACCTATTCAAAAACGAACAAGGATAGAGCCGTCACGCTCTGCCACGTCCAGGAACATTGACGAGATATTGACCACCATAGATGATTCATTGGCCAACATTGGAAATCCTCACCCAATTCCCGAGGAGAATGTGGAGCCCATTTAGCTGGACGATGATGAGCCACCATCCCCCACCGGCACAGAAATACTTGGCTCAGATGATGAGATGGGCGCCCAAAATGATGATTTTCAAGAGGGAATGATTTCAACCCTCAAAGGAATCTTGGATGTTCCGAACGGAGAAAATGTGCAGGAGGAAGATGGCATAGAACAGCTCACGATTCCTGACTGGTTGAAGGAGAGAATGAAGATACAGGCACCAGTCGAGACGCAGGAAGAAGATGATGTTGCAGATTTCTTAGGTAGACTTGAGCAAGTTTCAGTCAAGAAGTCGACTAAGAAGTTTTCCACTATACAGAGGGATGAAGCTGGCAATCGATCAGTACAGATTGCAATGCCAACGGTGGACAAGCTGCAGGAGGATATAGCTCCACATGAATATGCCATCACTACCATCAACTTGGGCCCAACCACAAAAGGCCAAGAAGTTGAAGATTTGGACAACTCAGTGTCCACTATCAAGGCAAGGTTGGGAAAGGAAGTGGCAAAGAGGAAAGAATGCCAATAGGAGATTGAGCGCTTGAAAGAATACATACAACATTTGACCAAGCCGCATGATCAAGATAATACAGCATCTCCTCTTCTCCCGAATCCTTCACAGGAAACAACTAAGGACATGGAAGAAGACATGGTCACAGCCAAGGAAGCCAAAGAGTGGATAGTGGTTAAGGGTGCAGAAGCAGATACATTCCTGAAAAGGTTGACATTAATCTACGGTCAAGCTACCTCATTGCTTTCCAGACTGACTGCCATGGCGGATGTTTGGGATAGTCTTTCGGATATTCGGGAGAGGATAATTTTGTGCCTCAAAGTTTTGAAAGGAGTCCCAAAGCAAGAGTTGATTGACGGAGACGTCATTGCAGCAGGCACGGCTTACGATTTTCATACTTGGTACTGGGCTTTGACGGCACGAGGCGAAGTCTTGGAAAGGGCGAGGTTTGATGGGATCAGAGTGGAGGAACAAGTTAAGGAGATCCAAAATAAAATCTACAACATGACTGCCGACATGTTAGACAAAGAGGTCATACGGGAAAATGATTTACAGTTGGAAGGTTTGAAGAATAAAGTTCAAGAAAACTTCTTTTCTATCATGGGGCCTATCTTAAGACAGAGCTGGGTTAAAATGGCGAATTTCTCAGCCATCCGAGAAGCCTTTGTGAGGATTGAGCCAGAATGGGAAAGCATCTTTGCCAGGTTCGCCGCGAGCTTAGACAGGCTGGAGTTTAGGATCGGCATGCTCCCGCAGGTCACTATGGAAGAGGTTGTCTCGATTGTGTCCAGATTCATTGAACACACAGCAACTCGAGAGGATAGGGATGTACTTCCTTGAAAGTAGCTCCAAGCGCCACTTCACTACCTATCAACTCATTGTTTACTGATGTCATTAGGGAAACCCTAATTAGGGTTTAATTGTTTAAATCTTGGTCGTTGGCTTGTTTTAATCTGGGCCATTCATTTATTTATGAAACTCTATATAAACTTGTGTACTTTCATTTTCAATTTGTGAAGTGAGTAGTATGAGATTGTTGCGTTTTGCCATTTCCATTAATAAAAGCTCTTATGCATGATTTGCTTTGAATCACTTTTATTTTCAAGTGGTTTGCAAGGTTACATATTCTCCTTCAACACTTAGATTAAAGTTAGATTAGAATTTTATTTGAATGTTTGTTAGTGAATGAAAGATCTGATAGAGGTGATTGGTGAAATCTAGCTCAGACTTTCTTTGGATAGATGATTTGTATCCAATGCGTAAAGTTAGCCTGAGCTCTTAAATTGTGGATGCTTAACTTTAGTCTTATTTTAGACATGAAAACTATAATCACACCCCTTGAAGATTGCACCCGCTTTGCGTAGTTGTCCCAAGGAGGCGAAACAAAGTGTGGTTATTTCATTTCATCCAATCATTGCCGTCTCTTGAGTTCTTAGGCATAGAGTAGAATTCCTAAACCCTTATCTTTTTTTTACATTTTTTTGAAATCCTAAAGGCCCCAATAGAAAGAGCAATCAATGTTAAAAGTTAAAACAGTCTAAGTCCTGAGCTTGTAAATAAATTCTAACGTAAGTCCCTTTGTGATACCAGCATATCACAAAGCCCACTGATCTTATCCACGTGTCATGACCTGACAAAAGAAACCTTGGAGTTGCTATATGATCTTTTTTGCAATCTTAGCATACGCAGCAACTTTGTTCAAGAGAGGATAGAATGTCTTTGAGCATTTTATTCTGTGTTCGGTGAGTATTAAAACGCACACCAACAGGACCTTCGTGTTTCTTTTTATGCTAGGCTTCCTACGCCTTAGTGTCCTTTTTCAAGGTTTGGAGTATCAGACTTGGAGGAAGTCCAATGCCCTTCCATGCCTTAGTGTGCTTTCTTGGCCTTTGGATCGGAGTATCAGACTTCATAGAAGTTTGATACCTTTTTCCTGTCATAGAGTTTTATTCTCGTTTTTCTTATATTCGGGTCTTTGTGATGGGTATCAAGCTTCCCTAGGTACCATCTTCCAAGTATTAGACTTTACCAAGGTACTGAGCTTCCATGAAGTCCCATACTGACGTTCAAGTATCAGACTTCCCTAGAGTCTGATACCAGGTCTTGGGTAATGTTTGATATCGTATCAACCTTGGGTAATGTCCAATAACTATATCAGACTTGGAAGTAATCAGATACCTTGTCAAAAGTCATGGGTCTAGCGTGACATCCAATGATGGTTAGGAGTTTGGCAGCCTAGGTCTTCCTTCTCATTGTAACTCAGTGAGACTTTGAGGGTGGTTTAGTGGGATTACTAGGAGGATAACCTAGGGGTTCTGGGAACCCTGGCCCTACATGCCCTGTGTTATGTGACATTAACAATACTTTGTTGAGTGTGTTGTTGTGCATTGATGCATGTGTTGAGTGTGGTGTTGCATGCAGTTGGGACACCTTATGAATGTAATAGTATTGTGGGACCTGCTTAATGCCTCTCTTATATCATGAAAAAAAATTGTTGGTTCGTGTTTGTCCTCTGATGTCCTAGTGTGAAAGCTGGGGCATCACATCTAACACAAATATATTCCCATATCCCTTCAAGATAAAGTCGTATAATACAGGGTGCACAGCAGTCTTCAATTGTCTGAGGACAGTGCCTTCAAAATTGTCTCTACTGGGCAACTACTTGTAACCAAACTTCCTGGAGTCTAAAATCATTCTGCAGACTCAATATTAAGCTTTCTACGTGCAAAATTAGATCAAAGCAAAACTTAGTGTCTGAAAAGAATAAAAAATCGTGAAGATGCTAACAATTATCATTTATTATTAATTTTTTCCAGAAATTTGTATCAAAGGAAATAATTCTAAAAAGGAGGATTATGCCATTCATTTTCATTACTCTAGAAGAAAGAAAAGAGAAATCAATCTAGGAAAAAATAACTGTATCCAAAGCACAAATACATAAGAACTTACGTTTTAAATTGCACATTTACAAATAAAGGACAGAATCAAATTTGTTGGTGACAGATATTTGAAGCCTCAAAAAGTCTTGGCATTGAGCAAGCAACCTAGTGGCAATGTTGTCAAGGTGGATCAAGAAATCTCTAACATCTTAGATATGAATAATAGCATCTAATCATCATATTTAACTTTAAATAAGACAATTCAGAAACATCTCCTCATACAATTTTCAAATCAATCAAAGCAATACTTCACTTTCTGTCATTTCACATGTTCTGAAGTACAAAATGTAGGTTGCTTGATATTTTTCCAAGAAGGTGTTTCATACAACTAAAGGTATTGAAACATTTCAAACATGGGATCTTCATTTGCCTGTTTCCAATGACAAGAAAATCTCTTCTACCCTCAAAAGACTAGAGGATGTCAATAATATAAGAAGCTTATTAACTGTGTTATCTGGGTTTGCAAAAAACCCAGACCAGTTCAAACTGCATACAAATCCTAGTCTAGGTATGGGCTAGATTTTCCCAGAGTTATGCAGATTATTAAGCTAATAAAGGGATAATCCTAACCACAGTATCATAATTCTTAAAAAACTCATGATTACTGGTATGATTAATTGCCACTGATCAAAACCCTCCTCAGTTGCCATGTTGTTTACTAGGTTTCACAAAAAGTAGCTCTAAAATTTCATTTATATATACCTCTCCTTTTGGCTCATTTGTACACTAAAAAGTAAAAACAATGAAGAAAGCATGCAGACAAAAAAACAATTTAGGGTTAGGTATAGGGTTTGAATTTTTTTTACATTTAACTTTAAATAGATGTACTTAATCAAAAAAAAAAAAAATATGAGATTTTCTTTTATTTTATACCCTAATAAAGGCTTAGCTAAAAACACAAACAAGCTAATATTTTAGGGCTATCCAAAGCCGTAATGGGACACATGACCTCTCAAGAAATCCCAATGCTTCACCCCTACGAGCATCATCTAGATGCAATGAGTGTCAATTCATGCTGATGTGAGATGTGTTCTTGTGAACCACTACTCATGAGTATTGGTCAATATAGATCAACTTACGACTACACACTGAATCCCAAAAATCAGATCAAATAATTTGTTACACTATGGCACCTACTAATAAATAAATGAATGAAAGTGCTAGGAAGATCCATAATGAATGGTTCATAAGGCACAGCACTGGCTGAAGGTTTGGCAGGTAGCAAACTAAGCAGGCTTGATGGTGGATACTCCACAATAAAGCATGCTTTAACCAAAGTATATATGGGAAGGTCTATACATGAAAGAAGGATTCTGTTCCAGTTAACAGTTTCAAAAATATCATCCATGATGGAATCCTTTGCAGCAAATCCACCAAAAATTATGAGTCACAGAATGAAACTTCATAGGCACATCTCCTTCCATTTTATTTTATTTTTGTGAGGAAACTCAACCATTTGAAAGGAAAAAGGCTTATTTATGTTCTAAAATCATATACTTAAGATTTGGCAGTTCTTATGATTTCTTTCTAGAGGATAGGATACAAGGGAAAAAGGGGAAAGACTGAGAAGAGTGTTGTAGCAGGACATTTGCAAAGGTTTCACAGTATCCCATGCTCCAAAGAACTTAGAAAACCAAATATCCATTTCCATTCATAAATACTAACAAATCATTTAATGAATAAAGCGTGGCATCCTCTCAATGGCTAAGAGGAAGAACAAAACATCATCAATGGGAAGAGATGAGGAGGTTGCAGCAGTTTCAAGAGTTCAAATTTCTAGATAGCTTCAATGCTACAAGAGAACTGCTTCTCTATATTGGCTTTTGAGAAAAAAGGCAATGCTTTTTGCTGGACTTTTTCTCACATTATGTTTCTTCAGGTTAACTATGTGTCATCTTACATAATTGTTGTTGTGTGTGAACTCTTAATTCCTATTGGTATTTCTATTACTGCATATTGAAGCAGTTGATTAAATGAAGATTCTAGAATAGGGAGTGGATGTATATATATTATTTATAGAAGCACAAGAGCATTGTTCTGAAATAGGAGCATGTGTATTGGCATTTAAATGAATATCCACCAAATTTACAGTAGTTTAATGGTGTATTATGGCCATAAAGTTTAAAAAATATATTGGGGTCAGCAATAAGGATGTAGCTGTCGCCTGTCAGCATAGTGTTGTTGCAAACGTCAACTATAGCATAAATGTGTTGAACTTTGGTAGCTTACTGACTGAACTGGCGACAAAATTTATTGATAAGAGTTGAGTGAGGTTTTGCAACATCCATAATTTATCCAATCACATATAAATTTTTATTTAAAAGCAATTTGGTACTTTCTTCTTGCTTTGTTTCATTCTCCTACTGTAATTATGAATTCCATGAGTGCTTGTGAATTATCACTCATTGCCTCCTGTCAGCATGCTCTCTTCCCGTTGTCACATTCATTTTTCATTTATGCTTCCTTCCATCTCCATTCATTCTCAGCAAAGATGCTTAATGCACCATTTTGCTGTGTTAACAGATTGCAGACTATCCCTAGTCTGACATACTCTATAAGCATTCCATAATCTCTTTAAAATTGCAAATTTGTAAATTTATAAGTTATTTAAAAATAATGGTCATACAGTGATTATTTAACATTATGAACTTTATTTTTAACATTGATTAATTTTTACTTCTAACATTATGAACTTTATTTTTAAAATTGTACAATTTTTAATTTTATTCTACTTTTGTTTAAGTAAAAGTTACGATAAATATTAAATACCTACAAAAAAAACTGACTTCCACACCAGGGTTAGGACTCAAGCCTAAACCTTCATCTAGAACCTTTTATAGACATTTTGTGATCACAATGGAAGGCACAAACATTAGGTCGAATAAAGATGCCATTATCCCGTCCCAATTTCCCCAATTGTTCACCCAAGGAAACCAAGGCAACCAATTTTACTTTTCTTTAAAAGTTCTGATAATCATCTAGCAAAAGAAAAACAGATTTTCACACCAGGTTTAGGACTCAAGCCTAAACCTTACTCCAGAACCTTCTATAGACATTTTTTAATCACAATGGAAGGCTGTAATGTCCCCTTTTCAGAAAACCCTAAATCTTGCTCTGGAAACACCAACTTAATGTAGTTAGGACTTTAACTTACAACTCAAATGCTTTAAACAAGGGAATCCCATTTCTCAACATGGAAAAAGTAACGTTAAAAAGAGAATTAAATAATTTATTCCCTAAAGTTAAAGATAATAATTCAATAAATAAACTAATATTCTAATTTATGAGTGAAGGAATTAGGAGAAGGATGTCCTGCTCGATGACTGATTCTTCTTGAGGATATCTTCTGGATATTGGTGCATATCTATTGCTGAGCGATAAAACATATCATCCAGTATGACATCAACAGATCTGCTGTTCAGATTTATATCCTTCATTCATGTGGATTGGAGAGGCATTGTTCCAGAATATTATTCATTACTCATGCGTTCCCTGTCTAAATAACCCCAGCTCCTTAGGAGTACTCAAACCCAGAGTGTTTATACATATATTTCTGCATAACCGTGTAAATGTCTCTATTTTATCCCACCATCTTCCTCCTCAATTCTTTCATAGAATCTGCAAATTAAGTCTTCATAATCTGCTCTTCATCTCCTGGTGTATTTGCGATATATTATCCTGTACACTGCTTTCAAATCTGTATATATGTCTCTCCTCTCCATCTCTTATTATCATTTATACCTTAATTCTGGCATTGGGAGATGTGACTCTTTGAATAGTCATGTCCATTAAATTGGGCATATCCTTGACCAAGCAATGCCTTTGTCAGCATGGATAGTGGCCTCTTAACTAATCGCTGCTTAATATAATTGTTTCTTTAATTCAATTTGCTGTCGTCCCAGCAATGCATCGCTACCCTTTACATATTAATCGTAGTGCTTATTTGCACTATATTAGTTGTTTTCTTTATCCTTAATCATTGTCTTATAAAAACATACCGATCACTTGTCTTATTTGTAATGACTAATATAATGCTTTCAAATATTTAACGGTCCCTTGGGTTTCAGAACTCTGCGACCTCTATTTGGCCTTTAAACTTATCGTTGTATTTTCGTGATGGTTGCCTACATAGCGGGGTCAGCTCTTCTAATGGCATTGAATCAAATGATCTTCTAAAAGTTTTGCCAGAGTGGCAACGAGAGTAGCTCGACAGATTATTTAAGTCAATTTGAAAGGTGGTTCATAATCTTATATGTCTTCTACATCGATAAGTAATACTGTCGGAATGGTGCTTATATAAGACACAATAACTTAATATCTAATCCGACTCCTACAATATATTTGTATGGGGACGGTGGTTTAGATATATTAACCTTTGAATCTCCATCGGTGACTAGTCCATTGTTGAGGCAGCTTCAAATATATGCATCGATACCAATGCATAGTTTAGCCTGTGGGTAATTCCTCGAATCCCTTATAGACTGTGAGGGTCGGATCAATGCTATGGAAAGGAAGGATATTGGCGACCGCATCTACAAACAGGAAACCTGATAAGTTCTAGTGTTACCCGGGGACGCATCCCTAGGTCTAAATCCTGCCATCCCCGTCCCGGGGACAAGGGACGGCCAGGGGACGGCAGCAGTGTACTATGTTTAATATCACATAATGAATTCTGAATTTTGAATGCATATTGAGTATTGACAATGAATTCTTAACACAAATGTTATATGCTAAGTTTCTAAAATGTATATATGCATGCTTTATCCATGTTTTCATATGAATATTTAAAGTTTCCCTATATATTTTAAATTTTTCTATATCTTATATAGCCATCCCCAAATTTGGCTTGAAAAATCGGAAACTTGGGGACTCGTCTCGCCATCCCCTGTCGTCCCTGTCCCGGAAACTTGGGGTAACACTGCTAGTGATAACAATACATCTTGGAGACTCCTCTTAATGCATTCCGTAATAGAGAATGGTCGTTGACCATCGCTATGAAGGATAGAGGTTGATAACTTTACAAATAATATGAGTAATATCCCTTCCTCCATGGCTCTTGATCCTCATATTCCAACATAGCCTATACTGCAAATTGGGATGCAATGTCCCTTACTATCAAAATATTATAATGTTCAATATTTATAATTTTACATTGATAATCATAATCTAAGAATCTTATCATTTATAATTTTATAGGTTATCTTTATTTTATTATCTTATTCTGGACATTATTGCAATGATTATCATATCTAGTATTTATACTTTGGTATTTTCAACATGCAATATTATATTTAATATTTATAATATAATGATTATTATCATATTGTCTTTGACAATGATAACAATTGTTTAATATTCAATGCTATATTATCATAATTATAATAATATTATATTGTTAATACTTATATTTTATTTTTGACTATTATAATTATAATATTATCGGTGATAATTATAATTACAATGATATTTTAAATTGCATTTCTTTATATTTATATCGTTTTAGTATCTTAATACTTTGTATTTTGGTGTTACGATTTCAGGGACATGACAAAGGCACGAACCTTAGGTTCAGCAAAGATGCCTTTATCCCCATCCCACTTTCCCTAATTGTTCACCCAAGATAACCAACCGACCAAAGACCAACTCAACAACTTGGATATAACAGTTCAACCCTTAGACTATTAACTTATATCCTATTCTGAATATTGAAAACGTGGAGGTTGTCAAGGAGGTTATGAATTTTATGGTCAATGCTCTCACCTACAAGCTTATTGGAGCTTAGCCCCTGATTAAATACAAAAGGTTGATCATCACTGAAAGAAAAAAGTGAGGTATAAAACTCAGATCGATGGTTTTTGGGAAACATTAGGCTCCTTTAAGATTGCGAGGTTATTTTATTCAAAGCTTCTGCCAATTATTCTAATGTAGGTTTGCCTCTTCAACTTCCCTGACAATTTAAAAACCCTCAATTTGGAGGAAGGTAGAAGGAAGATAATGGCAGAATACTATCTTGATGGTTCTTTTATTTCAGAAAAATGCCTTCAAAAGGTAAGGAAATAAATAATTTAAAGAAAAATCAAAAATCTCTGATGATATAAACATATAGGATCTCCACCAAACTCCAAAAAATCCCTGATTGCAAGGGAAAGGAAAATGTTTGAAAGAGACAACAGTCATGCGAGACAAAGTAATTAAGGAAGATCCATAGGATACTACATCCCAAATTCTTATTAGTTATTGACAAAGAAAAATCCTCTGAAATGCTAGTGATTCTAGAGAAATATGATGAAAATACAATTTGTAGGCTTTGAAATATCTATGCAGTGAGATCAAAATAGAAAATACTAAATCATTTTTATTGAAAAAAATTCACCCAACAAAAGAACCAAACAAAGATAAGGAGATTGAAAGAATAAACCTGTGGGGAAATAAGAGAGTAATCAGCAACAATTGACTAGGATGTTTGACAATGGAAGGGTTAAGCCTTCCAGCAGGAACTGTAAAAGAATATTGTTTCCTAAAATCTTGGGAAACTCAACACTCCCAACAAACACCACCTTCTAATAAAGCATATTGAAGATAGCAGTGCTAAATATTTTTCTCCTACAGGAATTCTAGTCAAGCAAGCAGGGAATGAACTCTATGGCATGGCAGAAGTATTGACAATCTTATGAAACGCCAAAAGGTGGTTAGATGTTCTAGCAATTGGGTTAGAAGTCATTTCAATATTCAATCAAAAACATTTCTCAATGATTACTAACATATATGGCCCTCTCGACCTATACAAAACAATACTCTGAAATGGATTGAGAACACTGAGAAATATGTGCCAAGATGACAAATGAATATAAGAGGAGAATTTGATGTTATTCTTAAAACAACAGTCAATACTGGCTGCATAAAGGGAATCACTTAGGCCATGGCATATTTAAATTCATTTTGTATCAATCTAACACTTAGGAATGTGGAGCCCACAGAAGGGGCACTCAAATGGAACAGCAACAGGCATAGATTCATAGTAAATCTTGAATGGGTCCTACCAACAGCTAGATTGGAGTTGTGTCTTGCACCAATCAGGAGCTGCCCACTGGTCCATCCTATCGGATGCCCAAAATGACTGAGGCCTAATTGTAACCCTTTTTCAGAGTCATGTAGGCTCCTGGCCAATCATTTGACAAACTGTCAACGAAATGATGAAACATACCAGCCAAAAGGATCAAACATGTTTTGACTAACTCAAGAACTCAAGAGTGTTAAAGCAGCGGTGAGAGCTTGGAATAGCAGTACAATAACCTTTCAGAACCTATTTCAAATCCCAAAACGAAATGGCAGAATCAAACTTCAAACAAAGTCAAAGGGAAGCTCTGGATGAGAAATTGGAAAATTAAGAGAGAATCTTCTCTCCTCTCTTAACAAATATTTGAGAATGGAGGGAATCTACAAGAAACAACAATTGAGAGTTGCTTTGTTGAAGAAAGAGGAACAGAACACAATTCTTCCGCATATCAAAATTGATATAAAGATATATAAACATGAAAATTTGTCTCTTAACCATTATAAAAGCATAGATATGGAGCAATCAAACAAGAAGTATCATCTTTATACAAAGAAAATTTCCCTGATAAATTTTGGATAGGATCAAGATTCTCAAATCATAAACATTCCAAGACTCATCACTGGTGAGAAAAGGAGTATTAAATGGCCCCTAGCTGGCTTGAAAAGGTAAGAAAAAATATTTTATTTGACATAAGAATAAATTACATGGTAAGGACATTAAATTATAAAGGTTAAATTCCAAGCATGAGAAGAAATTACAAACTTGATGGATCACTTTATGGGAATGAAGAGTAGAGACGACTCTTGCTTTAAAAGACCACACAATGCAATAAGTTTGAAGAATGTACAAAAGCATACTGTAAGTCTTGATTGGGTTTTGAGGCCATACTTGATTGACAGATTTCAAAAACTTTGTTTCACAACGCTTTTTCCCTCAGTCCTTGATTCAAGTTATGTGGCATGTAAATGAAGAGCTATGGAGGGAAGCGGATAAAGTTGAGGACCAACAGTTTAACCTGCAAACACTTTATCTACTTTGGTTATTCAGATCTTAATCTGCTTTATTTTAGAAATCTGAAATTGATAGAAATAGAGTGAGAAAGATTAATTTACAGAAGTAAGATAGTTTTTTTTACTTCTTTTCAGTTTCTTAGCTATCTTTATAGTTCCCGGAGAGGACTAACCTGGGTTTTTTCTTTGAACCTCCCAGTTCATTTTGGTAAGAATTTTAATGCCTCTGCTGCCCCTTTTTAAAAGTGAGCAATTCTGGTTTCTCAGGGAAAATTACATAAACATAGTCTGGTTTTAACATTCTTTCATTTTACATGCAGAACCCATAGCACTAATATCTCTTGTATAGAACCAAAAATTGTGGGAAAACTATTGGACTATAGCTTCTTGAGTCTTCTCCCTCATACACCAATAAGTGGTCTACTTGTTGTTTGACATTTTGAGTATGAAAAGGGTAAGGATACTCTGGATTCGTAGCAAATCAATTCAAGTCTGTATAGAGGCTATCCCATGCATGAAGACCATTTTCTACTAGAGAAATTTTAACGAAACTAGAGGAAATGCTTTTCCCATCTCTTCTTGTCTTTATGTTTCTAATTTGCGAAGTCGATGTAGTAGCTTGGTTAGCTCAAGGAATTATTTTATATCTGATGGAAAATAATCTACTTCAGCTGTTGCTGTTTACTCTGCTATATAACTCTCTTCAAATTTACTACTTCCCCAGTTCTGTTTCTGTTGAGCAGAAAGGAAGGAAGAAATTAAGATAATTCAGTTGCCCTGGTATCAAACAGACCCGAGTCAAACTTCACAATTGATTGTTTATCCAAAAATGGCAAACAGGACTTCAGAAAGAAATTTGTGAGCACTACCAGCTGTTGTTCAGAATGATAAATAGCCTGTGCAGCCAGCGCTGGAGGATAAATACCCAGGGGAGATTCAAACCATGTGACAGAATTAAGGCATATTAGGACTAGATACCATGCATAGATAGTGGCAAAAAGCATAGTTATGTAGTGTTGGGTCCTTGAAAAGAATAAATCATATGCCCATGGAAGCTTAAGGCCAGGAACAAGTTTGGTGCAATGGTGGATGATCTGTTCCATTAAATCAGTTATCTGATCAGCAGTTGCTGATAAAGGAAAAAAAGCAAGCAGGCCCTTCGAGCATTACTTGATAATCAAGTTCTACCTTAAAATTAATGGCTATAGAATTTGGATTGAGTTCGATAGTGCAAAGAATATGATAAGAATTGTCATTAAGTTTGAGTCTCAACAGATATAAATAGTCACATTTATTATAATTGTACATATCCAAATAAAATAATAAAAACAATGGAAAAAACAATCCTACCTAGAAGCACACCACTTAAATTTCTTCATACAAAATCAATGACCTATCTTTCATTATTCACAGAAAACCTCAGACAAATAACCTTTCCTTTTATCTTCATTCAATCATTCCACTCAAGAGTTGCTGATGATGATAGCAAATTCTCTTCTCCACTTCGACTCTGACTTTTTCTGAAGTCAAAGGTTGGAATAGTGTCTTTTCTACTATAATATCCATATACATCGGCAAACTTTGTATTGAAAAATTAAAAAAAAATATTTTAAAAAATTCGAATCAGTTGGCCATGTTAGCTCAGTGATTTCTAATAATTTTTAATTGGTCCTCTTTAAAAATTAAAACCATCACTGTTTGAATTTTACAAAGATAAACTGAAAAATCAGATGACAAAGGTGGTAAGTGTTGATGTCAGTTTATTGCTTTGATGGATTTTATATTACACTCTTTAACTTGATAGCATTTCCTATCAGGGACTGTACCATAGTCTGTTTATAGCTCCTGTAATTTTGTAATTTTTTAGGAACATAAGTGATTGCAAAATATTGTATCATAGTTTAGTTCCAATGATGTTTTGTAATAGCTTGTAGTAATACATATGATACTACTATTAAATAAGTTCCAAGTTTTTATTGCATCAAAGCAAATAATAGTTTTAGCTTCAAGCCTACACGTGCTTAAATGTAGTGTTTTATTTCTTTGAAGGTTTGGTCTTACGAGAGAATGTCAATTAAAATGTTTTTTTTTTTTCATTTAAGGGTTAAACACTTTTGACCTGGAGCTATACACCGGTGAGGTCAGAAACGGGGGACCTCATCCCCAATATAACCACTCAACAATACCTCCCCAACGGGATTTGAACCTTGGTGGCAAGAACAACAACAGCACCTTTAAACCATCACACCATGCCAATATCGGCAATGTCAATTAAAATGTTAAAACAAACAGAAATCAACAATTTATTTGGCCTTTCTAAAAACAATTATTATATCACTAAAACCAACAAAACAACTAGTAAATATTTGATGCAGTAATCAAGGGTAGGGAATCAAGGGTAGGGAGCCAAGTGAATCATGACCTTTCCCTTGCAATAGGGCTTGACAACACACTTCCATGGGATTCACAAAGGATTTATACAATATTCAAAATAAAAACAAGGATTCTAACACTTGGCCTAATTCATGGAGAATGAATCGTCACAACTAGTTATCAAATTAAGGTGGATTCTTAAGTGAAATTGCACAACATTACTTGGAAAATTACTCTCACACACTTGCTGAATTATTACACACTTGGGACACTGTCAAACATATCAAATGACTGATTTATATCAGCTAACATAGTTGCTTGGTCTCAAAACTAGACAAAGAAGGGAAAATGCTGATTTCATTGACCATATAAGAACAAGATTACATTAGAGTTCCATGGATTGATTTGGACAGCACCTCCCCCATAAAACTGGTATCCAACTAATCTACAACCTCTCAAAATCACACAAGATCAAATCTGGAACATAAACAATATATCCAAGGGATCTAGCAACCTCTATGCTGAGACTAGCCCCAATCTATGGCATAAACTTCACCCTCAAGCTCCCAACCCACAAACAAACTCTTCAAGGCCTTCTCACACTTCCAACCTGCAAGTAAACCTTTGGGAAGCTAAAATTAGCTCCCTTCATCTCCTTTCATAACTTCTCTAAATATGGTGCCTCACTAAGAGATTCTGATCAAACAGTCAACAAGGTAACTCCCAGATGCTTCTCTCCCCACATGTAGTGTAATTCTTCCACCATGGTCAAAGAATCAAGTCAAGGAGTCAACTTGTAACTCCTCCCAATAGTAAGTCCTCCCAAAAATATTGTCATTCAGCAAGGATTACTTACGAGTCAATAAGTCAATTAAAACCTCCACCTAGTCAACAAAATCAACACACCACATGCAAGATTCTCTCCTCAAAGTAACTCCACACATGAGCACCTCAATTAGGATCAAAGAATGTAAAAGAAGATCCAACATGCAAATTGAATAAACAACATGCATGTGGCCCACCATCTCAAACGACTTTATGAGAAATTGTGAACATTCAACTTCCACGGGGTATCATGAGCAAGTGAAAAAGTGGCAAATGGACCCTCAAAAGATTCCAACAAAAGCTAAATGTCCAGATGAGAGGGGAAACATTTGAATTTGAATATTTGAAGGGTAGAGATTGTCTCGTGCAACTGGACATGCAAGGTTAGACCACAAAAATCCAAAATTGCACGAAAAAACATTTTGGTTGACACTAATGGCTGGACACCTGAGATGCTCTTGCATTGCTATTGTTTAGAAGAAGGGATGTCCTCAAAGGTTTACTGCTATGTGATCACTTAAACTCAGCTAAAGATCTGATGATAGTAGATATAATAAAAATCAATAGCCAGTGATAACGATTGAAAAACACACAAGGTAAATGTAGAAGTTACAATTTTTTACACTCTGACACTTGGTGACAATCATATCAATTGTGTGAGGTAACATGGAACATAGACTTGACTTTAAATAAATTAAAAGCTATTGCATCCCAAATCTAAAAATTGATTGCAAATATTTTTATAAGAGAAACATGAAGATGCATGTCTAATCAAAAGGTTATTATCCTGACAAGAGGCCCTTGGTCTATTGGTGAAGTTGCATGGCACACAATAATCATATTAAGTAAGCATGAGCAAAAAGAGTTGGATACCAAAAGCAAATGTAGATTTTCCTTGGAGAGACAAGAGGTTGCATATCAAATTAAAAAGTTTAGAATTCTTGAGCTGCACTCTGTTCTGCGCTAAAGCAGGATGCACTATTTTCAAATCAACACTAGTTAGTCCATTTATTGCTATGGGGAACACAACAATCATATTCAAAAAGCGTAAGTGAAAAGCCAATGGTTACCAAATGCAAATGAAAGGAAAAAGCCACTCACTCAATTCTGCTTTCTAACCTTTAGCTTCTTGGACCTCAAACCATGCAGTGCCTAGCAACAATCAAAGGGATGCCGAGTATATGAAAACAAATACATGGTTTGTGTGGCAGTGGTCTAGTGATTGAAACAGGGTGCTACATGCATTTGATCCATGTTCAAGATCCGGTGGCTAGTAAAGCCTTTATTTGTGCAGGTGATTGAATTCAGCAGTTTGACGAAGAAAAGCTCAAACCTGAGGTCCTTGCATCTGAATCAATTAAATTTGGGAAATCGACAAACAATGTTTTCTTTAAAAGTAAAGCCGGGTCCCAAAGCTATCCCGGGTGGAACCTAACACAAAAAAGAATTCACCTAATGTTCAACAGAAAGTTCAAATACAAGAGGGCATAGAGTCCGATGCGAGTGAGTGCATCAAATTAGTAAAGATTGTCTTTTAGGTCACAGCTAATGCCATCCCTAACTGTAAGAGGATTTCTTTTCATTTATTTTTCTATAAAATAGTGTTATGTATTACCACATAAATAATATACAGAGAAAAAAAGGCAGAGTGGGATAATTAGCTGAAGCCACACAAACTAGGTACAGCATAAGCTAAATCGGTCTATCATGCCGCAAGCAAAATGGAACCAGCCACTTGACAAATTAAGTTGTCTGAAGAGCAAAAACTTCTATTGAGCTTATATAGGGTTCAAACCATGTACAACTGAGTTTGGACTAATGATCCTCATGTGAAGGGAAATTCTACCTGATTTTGGGCATTACAGAGTATAAAGGGACAAGAAGAAGCAGACAGAATGGAATAAAAATGAAACAATAGGGAGTAGAAGAGTTTGTGCCTTTTTATCATAATCATCGGAAACCCTAGCTGTCTTGTTCCGTTGGAGGTTCTGTTCTCCGTTGTACTTCTTTCCCATTGCAACCGCTTATGATGCTGCCGCTCTACAATCTTACCTAATTCAATTCAAAAAAAATACTATTCGATGTGACGATTCTTTGACGGCAAAACGGAAATCGCCATCACGCCTCTGCACAGAAACAGTTTATAAATCCACTTTGCTAGCATGTGCAACCATATCCAAAATTTTCGAACTTCTAGCCGACCTTGCTGAGGTCACAAGTGGGGAGATTTGGTGCGACAAAACATTCAAACTTTCTAAAATAGTTAAGCAATAATAAATATCCTAGCAAACTAATATGTTTGAAGATGATTGAGATTTAAAATGTGATGTTGAAACAAATGTTTTTGAAAATTTATATAATAAATATAAAGGTGTCTAGTTGGATTTTTATTTTTTTTGATATAGGTCATCCACAAATTCTTTTTTGCTACTCGATACAAGAGCACGAGCCTTCGAGGGGTATCCATTCCGCCAAATTCGCCTGGGGCACGATTCCGGCCTCATCCCTTTTTCGGTGTCGGAGCCTTTGCACTCAGCAAGACTTGATCCCTGGTGGGCTCATTTAGAACCTTTCAACTTCACCAGGAGACCAAGGGCCCATTAACTCTAGTTGGATTTTGAATTTGACAACGTAGACAATTTGTTTAGGTGCAGAAAATTTAATAGAGTAAGATACATGTTTTAGGATTAGAGAAGTTTATGGTTATAATTGTAAGTGTTCTGAAATGAATGGGTCAATATCATAAGTCTAATGATCTTAATAAACTTAAGAATGGTATTAAGTGAAATAAAATTGTCTTAGAGTTAAAGTTTTTATTTGTCGATATTTTATTTCTAGTTTTCCTTTCACATAATCTTTTATTTTCTATATTATATTTTTATATAATTTGTGTCCTCTCTATCTTAACAAATTCATCATGAAATTTGAACAATTATGTTGTGACAAACACATGTTCATTGTAATATGTTTATATATGTCGCAATGTTTTTTTTTTGTATGCCGTAAATATTGGATCATTCTCCACAATAATTTATTATTTGTCATGGCATACTAGTGTTCACCCTCGTGACTTATTTACTTGTAAATCAATGAATTTGCCCAATTTGTTCATACACATGATTTAATTTTGAAACGTGAGATTTCCTTCGATGTTTCACTTGTTTTTCATATAGTTAACCTCAATCAAGGTCCAAAATTCTCAAAAAAGAATGTGTTCTCTTTCTTTATAAAAGATTGAATTGAATCCATTTATAGGATTTTGGTATTTAGAAATCTATAGCCAAAACTCTACACCATTTTTCTTGCTTCACCATTTTGCTTATTATTCAAACATGTTTTTACAAACTGCTATTTAACATAATGTTTGACCTTTGCTCACACCCCTTTTAGAGACTAATCGTTTTGACCTTAGCTTGTAACCTATCTTAGAGACTAACTCATGAATAGTTTGTCTAAAAAAAGGGAAACAAAGAAGTGATCACTAAGGAATTAATTTATGGCTTCAAATTTTTCTCTACACTTGTAGTAACTCGACACCAAGTGTAGAATACAATTGTTTTGATTAGATTTAAACTTTACTTAATAGTTACGAAAGTTTGTTTTTAAAAAATTATCTATTTGGTTGTAATTTGCTTTACTATCAAGACATCTACTAGATGGGAAAGGTTAAGATAGGATGTTGTGGCTTTGTTATTGTTTATCAATTTTTTCAATCTTGTATGTTAATTTATTTATTTCATTGCAATTAAATGATCATCAAAAATATTTTGTAAGTAAATCTTGTTGATTTTATTCAAAAGAAGAAATATTCTCATTTACAACATTCAAATTATTTCAAGAACGTCCTCATAGGATTTCTTTTGGAAATCTCTAAAAACACCTCAAAGAGGTTCCTAAAAGAATGACTAGGAAGATCTTTAGTGGATTTTACTATACAAAGAAATGTTGAGCTCAAACTAGTCAAATAAACCAATCAATTTGCTATCTAAAGAAATTTGTAAATTATTTGTGATTTCCTTGAAATATTTTGTATACTTTCAATTACTTGTGGTTGTGGTTGTCTAAAAAAGATTTTTATGCATTTGATTTTCTACAAAACTCAGTTTCTAGAAAAGAAATAATTGATTTATTGAGTTTTTCTAAATAATATTTTTATTTATTTATTTATTTATTTATGTGTATTGAAGGGAAAATGTGGGAAGTTGAAATTTCGAGAATGGGAAGAGGATGAGTGCTATTATGTGTAAGTTTTAGAGTTGTAGTTGTAGTTGGTCACTACCTAGCTCAATCATGGTTTGGTGTTTTTGCCTTCTAATTTTCCTTATTTAACCATCATTTTCTAATGTTGTTCCCCTACTTAGTTGTGAATGGTCAAAGATTTTGTGGGTTTCTTGGTTTAATGTTTATATTTTAAGTTTCTTGGAATATTTATGGGTATCACCTTTTCTCTATAGTTGTGTTTGTTTGTTGTTATCATGACTCCCTATTCCTACAGAGATGTTACAATTGGGGTGAGCGCCAAGATGAAAACAATTGTGTATATTTATACTACTATGGGTTTTCTCATTTATTTTCTTGATGTAGATTTTCCCAATTTTATGAATGGTAGTGAACCTCTTTGAATGGTTCAACAATGGAATCATACTCCTTCTATTAGTATATCCATGGATAAATCAACGGACCTACTTATGAAGTATTTTAAGAACTTGATGGGAAAGTTTTACGAGCACTTGGCCCTCTTACAAAACACTAATAAATTGGGTAGATGTAAAGTGGAGGCCACATTTTTGATGTGATATTGTCATTTCCTTGTGTGGATTTAAAGTACCTCCTAAGATCTTAATAAAAATTTCTAAAAGTAAACTATCCAAACATCTTGATTTACATTATAAATACTTGAATAGATATTCCTCAAAAAATTTAACAAGGATACATTAGTGTAATACCATTAGTTCCAAATATTATTTTCAAAAATAAAAACAAGCATAGTTTCAATAAAAAATAGTATTTTCATATGATTACAAAAATATATTCCATTTTCATTGAATACAACATAGAAATATTTAAATCATTTTATGAATAATTCTCCATTCATTTGCATATAGGGACATACAAATCAAAATAAATCATTTCAAATAATTACAATTCATTAATCAAACTCATTACAAATTAAATTGGCATATTTACATTGTCATGAACTTAGTGGTCCCTTGCTCTTCTCCCAAATTGGGAGCGAACCTACTCTTCAATGAAGGTGGTATATAATGATTAATGAGGAATCACTATCAAAGAATGATGTGAATTATATACATCTTATATTGCATGCAATTAGTTGTGTAGACTCTAGATACTCATTTTCTATTTACTCCATGACTTATGATGTAAATGCAATTATAAAAGTGAAATAAACTAATAAGGAACATACAACAATGTAACCTAGTAAGGAAAATTAGAAGTTATATTTAGGTCTTCTTTAATGACTACCAAATAAACTAGCAAGAATTAAAAATAATTAAAGGAGTTAGTAGAATGCTCAATAGTTTGACATATAAGGGTTACAATCATAAATAATAGAAAATAGAATATTTTAAACTCCTTCCATTTAATTGTTTACTTTACTAGTAGTTTGTACCATGATTCAATTCATTGAAGGAGAGTTACTTACATCTATGTAGAAAATAATTAAGATTAGAAAAAACTTCAATATAAGGATGTTTTGCTAATTACATTATTTTTTTAAGCAAGTAGGAAACAAGGGTCTTGAACCCTATACAAAATCAGCCCCAAGGGTAAAACAAATAAGCCCAAAACTAACTAGAAACAACACTTAAGTGTTAAAGGAACAAATGAACATCAAGAAAACTTAATAAAAATACTAGACAAAGAAACCAATAGAAAATAACACAAAATCTAGGGGAACTTATTTCCATGACCCTAAGTGAGAAAATCATATATTGCATCTAAATTATCCATGTTGGTAGATAGAGCCAATTTACTTCCCCACAACATAGCTAAAGCCTTAGCCTCAGTATTATATTTTACCTCTAATCCTCTTGTATAAGATAATGAACTCACCCTTATGAGATCTTAGAACTCCCCCGCCACTAGTAGGACCAAGATTCCCTTTTGCAGCCCCATCAAAATCCAATTTACTCCAACAATTAGGAGGGGATTTCCAAAGAGTATTTTGACGAGTTCTCCTTTTTTATGTTCGACTTATTTAAATCCATTAAACAACCCCAATTCTTAGATATTGTGATCTACATGGAGTTAGGGAAAACTTTCAAAACTTTTAATTTACAATTGGAGAATTTTTCAGGAGTTTAGAAAAGGTAAAGAAAACCTCCTCAAAAAATTTAGTAGTGTTCTTGAAAATGTGGTTATTTTTCCCTTTCCATAGGCACCACATGAGATGAGGAGAGGTATGAATCTATAGTTCTTTAATAATAGGATGATAGAAAGGGGAGTTCCAACCATCCATTAAGGAGGTCATGTTCTCATTCATAACCTAACACATTTCAAATTTATACATGTGGACTTCTCCCAAATTTCTCTAGCAAACTCACAATGGAAAAATAGATGGGGCATAAAATCTTCCTCTTTTTGGCATAGAATGCATCTCTTAGAGAGTAGAAAATCCCTCTTTTCTAGAATCTTGTCCTAGGTGGGGGATCTAACAATAGACCATAAGTAGACTTGATTAAAAAAGTGCCTTTGTTATCTTGAAACCAAATAATTTCAACCATCAATAGGAAAAATGGAAACTCTAAACACTTGAAGCTTATTTTGAAGGTCAATAGCAACCATAGCCAAATCATTTTGATTGGGACAAAAATCAGATAATTTTTTCCATTTATTAAGAATATCATTCCTTAATACATAGTCACACACTATAGGACCAAAGAAATTAATGGCAAAGTCAACTGATCTACTATAGGATTGGTGACTATTAAGGGCCTAAAAATCCAACCATGTATCTTCCCAAAACCTCATCATACTACTTGTAGACATTTGAATTTGACCACCCCCATATGGTCAAATTCCTCCCCTTTTATTCCTTTGTCCTGCATCCCTCATCTGCCTTAATTAAAAAATATATATATTTAATTAATATTCCTCTTTTTCTAAAGTTCCTAAGGTATTTAATTAAATAATTAAATGCTTTATCATTTATCCTCTTTTTCGCTCTAAATTAAATAAATACTCTAATTTGTTTAATTTAGTCACTTGCCTTTATGAATTTAAATTAATTTTTAAATTCATTATTTCTCTTTCCTTGTCCCATCCTCCATAACCCTCCACTTGCCCTTAATCTATCATTAATTCATCCAATCCCTTGTTTACACAACCTAATCACCTAATTAGATCAACCTACTAATCCCTATTCCATTTATGGCATGCCCCCAAGTCAACCTTTTATTAATTGCTTTCTCCTTTTGGAGAAGGCAACCTCTTCCCATGTGAATTTTAAATTCACATTTATTCTCCCTAGGTCTTGTAAAGAATTTTTAATTCTTTGAATGTCTTATCACCCACATGTGGACAAGGACCTCCTTTATGAGGAGATCTTGTCCCACTCTCGAGGTACTATGTGGTACCTCCACCTCATCTCCCCTTTTGACACCTTACCCGCCGCATGGCGAGAGGCGAGGGCTTGTGAGTTCTCAACTCACCCTAGCCCTCGATCTTGTCCATGGTGGCTTCATCATGACCCTCCGTTAGTTTAGTGGCACTTCCCCAAAAATTAGAGGAATTTTCCCTCAATTGCATCAATCATTCACTCACTCAAGCATACACAATCAAGAAATCAAGCCATCAAGCATTCAAGCATCCAAACCACCATTGTTACAGCACCCTTTGCATCCATATTAAGCATCCATTGCAATACCCATTTGCACCATTGCATTCTCCATCCACCCACGATCATTTAGAACTAGGTTTCATGTGTGTTGGTGTGGAGCGTGATCAGTCTCCAAGTGGGAGATTATTGGTATGTGGCGACTGATCATGTTATACTGTACACTCTTCATGTATCCTCGCTGAAAAAGAAAAAAGTTGACTTTGTAGAACCCAAATTCCTGGAAGCTTCTAAAAGCTTGTTATAAGCAGTTGGGATGGGGAGTTGTAGCATGGCATTGTTCATGAGATTGTAATATGTTTTGCACTGGATAATAAATCATTGGATGGCTATAGTTTTGTGGATGTAGCCCAGATTGGGTGAACCACATTAAATTCTATGTGTTGTCTTGTTTCTGCTATAATTTTTTGTGTGTGTTTTATTTCTCTATTTTATTGATCAAATTTGCATTTAACTTATTAGATATCTGCCTTCTAACCCTAACATCATGTTATTTTCCATCAAAAGGAGCACACAAATCAAACGATCAACAGGGCCAACCAACTCATCAACTTGAACAAGGTAAAATTGTTCTCTTTATCACTTGTTTTGTTCAAGTTCAACTAGGCTAATCGTTGAGGTGTTATTTGTGTTTTTCCTTGCTTGTATTCCCTTTCGTTTTGCAATTTTAGATTAGGAAAATTCACATGCACACATTTATGGCATGCCCAATGGGACCCACATCATGGGTCCACACTTTTATGTTTGTTGTTGTTTGAATTTTGCAGGTTCAGAATCTACACGCAGGGTCGAATCTACCCTGACATGTGAACTTGCCTATTACAGGGGCGAATCTGCTATCAACAAAGGCATAAGCGAATTCACCCTTTTGCAAAAAGGGGCGAACTTGAAACCAAGGGAAAATTTGCTTGAAGCAAAGGTGAATTCGTGAACGGTCCCGAGAAACAAGCAAGAGTGCTCGAGTTACAGAGGTGAGAGTGAATTCGCCCCTCCTAGACGAGCGATTTTGACAAGCAAATAGGTGAATTTGCTCTATACAGGGGCAAATTTGAGGTATACCTGAAAATTGATTTTTCGTTGTGCAACTTAAATTTGATTTTGTTTTCAAGTACTAATCTGCTAACCAGTTTCTTTGTGAGTGTGTGATTTCACTAATGAATTGTGTAGCTTATCCTTGTTTGTCCAAGATCGGTGGTGTTAAATTACTGGCATATTTTTTGCAGGACGATCGGTCGAAGACCCCTTTAGTTAGTCTATCTGTTGATTTACATACTAGCTAGGCACATGTAGAATTAATTAAAGGGTTAATATACATTGTTTGTTGTGTTTGAGAGTAATTTGTTGACGTATCCACTCCCCTTTTACCTTTAGGTGATCTTGGGTGATGAGAAATCGTAGCTTGCTCTAGTCCAGTCCAGTCTACCTAGGAGGTGCTAGTGTGTCTAAGCTCTCCTCTTGCACTACATGCGAGCCCAAGGACTAGTCAAAACATCTAGTATCTTCTTCCTTTAGTGGGACCTGCCTAGGATTTCATCACCTGGGGGACAATTCCAATCACATGTTACCGGTGGGGTATATAAAGGGGGAGAACGAAAGTTGTACCCCAATCTAGTCACATCGTGTCTAGTGAAGTGTCAAAGCTAGGGTGATACCTAGATAAGAAGTGCAGATTTGGTCCAAGTTTCCAATAGCTTGTTGGGGCTCTTGACTCACACTTGTGATGGGCAGGTGTTCATGGTTGTGCCTCACATACCTAGCATATATCAAGGATGCACGGGATAGCCTTGTATAACCTAGATAGAGACCCGTGTTTTAGCCGCGGCTTGGTGTAGTGTAGGGGATGTGGATCATACCCTGAAGTTACTCACCACGTACTCCCTTGGGTTGAGATAGGAATCCTCATGGTGGACTACGATAGTCCTCAAGTGAGAGTGTGAAGGTGAGCCCGTGGCATCTATTGATGACTCTGTGCCATTGGAACGCTAGTTATTCGCCTTCGCGAGAAAGGGTGCTCTAGAGAACCACCTCGGTATCACAAAGTATTAACCTTGGGTTTTCCACTCAAGGTGGTGGGCCTACATCAAGTTTGTAAACCCTCATCACTAATTATAGGATTGTGCTACCTAGAGTGTCTTCATTGTATGATACCGGTGCTTTTATTTTCAGTTGAGTCAATCTAGCTTTTCTACCTGTTGATTTTTGTGTTTGTTGTCCTTTGCCACAGTCAGCCCTTGCCCTCAAAGGTGAATTTTCTTCCTAAAAAGGTGAATTTTCTTTGTGGACAGGCGATTTTGCCCTGAAAAAGGGCAATTCTATGTTTGAGTGAGGTTTAATTCATCCCTTTAGGCGAATTTGTCTTAGTTAGAGGAAAATTTTCATGTGGGTCTCTTCTCAAGCGACCCCATTTTCACCCTTTCCCTAGAATAGGCAACTTTTCCCATCCTTTAGGTGAGTTTGTTAGTCTTCATCCATCGAATTTGCTTGTTTCCATTGAATAGGCGAATTTGTCGTCTTCTGGGGTGACCCCATTTTTCGGTCTGAGTCTTAAAGTCTGTACATCCCTCTAGATAGGAAAACTTGTTTCCTTCAAGGTTGAATTCATTTTAGCCTATGTCTCATCTGTTCGTACAAGTCAAGATTTAGGTGAATCTGTTCTTGTCCGTATAGTTCAAGAAATAGGCGAATTTGTCATACCCGTTGGGCGATTTTTCTAATCAAGTCCACCTATTCTCATGTGGTCTTTTGAGGTTTTAGGTGTTCTTGCTTGACTTAGAGGTGATTTTTCCAGAGTTTAGGTGAACCTACATTAAGACAGAAAAATTTGTGTCACAAGTTCCCCCATTCTTGTGTCTCCTTCAGATATAGGCGAATTTGCTTCATAGATTCGCCTATTTCTTGTTTGACCCTTAGACTTAGGCAAATTTGAGTCATCCAGTTAGGCAAATTTGTGACTTAAAGAGGCAAATTTTTGCTACATAGAGGCGTATACCCTGCCCATACAAATTCTAGAGAGTGAATCCTACTAGCCACTAAAAGCCTGTTGTTTTTCAAGACCTTTACCGTGATCAATTTTTTTTATCATTATCCATCTTCCTATAATTGTCACTTTAGTCCGTCTGCATTTTCCAAAAGTCATCAATTCACCAATCAAATCACATAGCTGCATCTTAGAGCAATCCTAGGTTCCATTTTTATCATTGATTTATCGATCCCAATCCCCTAGACTTCATTTTAGAGGTTTTTATCCAAGTTGGCTTAGGTGTTTGACTCTGATCATCATCATCCGCACCTACTTAGGATTGTCATCTATCCTAAGTCAGTAAATCATGCTCGGCCCAATCAATCTACTTCCATCTTAAGGTAGATTTGGTGTCGTAATCATCCCTTTCGCAATTCAATCTGATCAATTAGCACCTTATGTCATCTTGTCAAAACCTTGAACTTAGTTTAGAGTTAGTTCATCAACCTAATCCAATTGATCATCTAATCATATTAATCATTTCATCATGTCAATCAATCTAATCAAGTCCAATCGCATCCTCTAATTGATTGATTAATTAGTCAATTAATTTGTCATCATATCTAGTCAATCCTTTTATCGTCACTTAGGTCATCCTTTCATTGCATCTTAGAATGCAGTGTCATCCTAGTCACCTTGTAGTTTTTCATTTTCATCCACGTTACTACCCAATTGCAAACAAAGAAACTCATGGAAGAACAATAGGCTCAAGGTACTTGGCCTAACATCCCTCAAGATCCCAATAATGGTGGCTCATCGTAGTCCAATACTAAGGTTCACACCACATCACCTCCTGCTGATGAAAGAATGGTCAATCAACCTAAGGTCACAGTCAATGAGTACCTCAACAATCCCACCAATCTCCAAATGACAAATTGCCTCTTTAACGAGTGTGGGGATAAAATCCTCATCACATTGATCATGAAGGACATCAAACCACCACCGGGATTTGAGTTATCTAAATATGTCAATACACCACCTCTCGTGCCTCCCATGTCTCAAGATCCCTAGAACTCACAAAATGCTCTAGGAAATTCTTACAATCTCGAGGACCCACTCGTGGATAATTGGTATCAACCTGGGTTTCGTAATGTTGTGCTTTATTAGGTCACACACCCCTCAAGTTCTTATTACAGTCGTAGGAGCATCACTTGATCTGAATGATCCCCTTGCTTATGGTATGCCACATAATCTACCTCCTCCACCACATTCAAATGTCCTGCAAGGTCTGACCTTGTATCATCTGCACCACCTCTCTACTTAATCAACCAGGTCAACCACCAGTGAATGTTGGGGACAATCCTTTTATTGTGTTACCACCGCTTTTGGGATCAACAACTGCTTCTAATCTACCAGCACCTTCATTTACCTCTCAGCAACCTCCTCAGAGCAACATTCCCTCTTCACATCCTCCATAAGGCAACCTGCAACAAATACCACAATAAATCCCTCAACACATTCCCATTTCGTCTTAATCGCATCAACAACAACCTTTGTAGTAGAATATCTCAATTCCTTCACAACAACAACAACCACCCCCACATCAGTAATAGAGTAATCCATTGCAACCCCCTCATCAACCACAAGGTCCTCCGCATCAACAAATATCATAAAAAAATTCCACCCTTTCAACAATCGTAGATCACGCAGTAGCCTCAAATTCCAACTCAACCTCTTTACCAACAACCCCCACCTCACCAACAATCTCTTCATCAACCAGAAATCCCAAAGTAGCCTTAGCAATCCCATCAGCTAATTCCAAGCCACATGGCTCAATACTTATACCATCCACAAAGCACTTTATATGTACAACTTGTTGCATCCAATCCGAACCCCGATTATCCCTATCATAATCCACAACAATCCCAACAACAACCATCTTACGCTACCCCTTTGCAACCATAGCAAAACACTTCCTATCAGTAGCCTAATCCACAACAACCTCCATACATGTCCCAAAAATACACTGCCTACAACTATCAGTCCAATCCATATTATGCCTCGCAGCAACAGTCGTCTTATCAACACCCATCATATCAGCAAGGTGCTTCTACCTTGTATTATCAAGCACCTCCATCACATCAACAAGGGGCCTCCTCTTCTTACTATCAAAATATGCCATCCTATCATCAATTCTACACCAATCCACCATCACAATCCACCTACACCAATCAATATCAGTCGACTCCTTCATATGCGTCTCCACCATCATACGATCAAACCATGTCTGCTCCATCTTCATCTTATAAACAATATGCTCCTTATAATCAATCCAATCCATCAAATCCATCTTCATCAACACCTGCTAATAATGAGTGGGAAGAGGTAAAAGTTATGTTGAAAGACTTACAAGCAGGGACCTCTAAAAAGTCTTTCAAGTTTGAAGAAATTTGTCCCTATCCATTCGATCCCTCGATTTCGCTCATTCCTTTTCCCAAGCATTTTGAAATGCCAAAGTTTGACAAGTATAAAGGAACTAAAGACCCTAAGAACCACCTTCAATAATTCTATTCACATTGTCAAGAAGTCCTCCACAATGATAATTATCTCCTGCAGTTATTCACTATGAGTCTAATGGGGGTGGCTCTAGATTGGTTTATGGGTCTTCCAAAGGGATCCATCTCTTCTTTTACGGATCTTTCAAACAAATTTGTCACGCACTTCTCCTTCAAATTGGAGAAAGATATTGCTACCCTATATCTTCTTAAAGAGAAACAACATGAGGGTGAAACCTTTGCAAGCTACCTGCAAAGGTGGTGTGCTTTGGCTAGTCAAATGAAATCTCAACTTAGTGAGAAAGACCTGGTGACTCTTTTTGTGGCAAACGCTCATCCAGACATGACACATAATCTTAATCTTCATTGTGTCTCAACCTTTACGAAAGTCATAGAAAAAGGTCCTATCATTGAGAGAGCGCTCATTGCTGAGGGACAAATCAAAATTTATAATCCAGACAAGGAAAAGTCATCTAGAGATAAGTCTCGCTATTGGAACAAAAACAAGAACACAGTCAATGATGGTGTCATAGATACCAAACATGTTCAAGTAGCTAATACCTCATAAAGGCCTCAATATACCCCTCCACAATAATCGATCCCAAATGCCACATATGTGCCACAAGGTGCACCTCATCCTCCTCAGCAATCTAATCAAAATAATCAAGGCAACAATAAACACTCCTTTACTACTTTGGGAGAGCCCTTAAGTCTCATCTTCAATAGGTTTCTGCAAGCGAGTTATCCAATCACATTTCTTGTGACTAAGCCTTTTGACAAGTCTAAGCCAAAGCTAGCCTGGTACAAGGAGAACGAGTATTGTGACTTTCATAAGATCAAAGGCCATTCCACTAACAAGTGTCAGGGGCTTAAAACATATGTACAAGATCTCATAGATTACGAAGATATACTAGTGGATGTTAATCAGGCAACCTCATCCAATGCTCAGCTACAAATATACCAAAACACCTTCCTAAAACACAACTAGGGTGCCAATACGTCCAATGTTAATGTCAAGTAATAACAACGGTCAAAACAACAAAACCAATAACATCAGCTATAAAAATGTGCCTTATAACTATGATGGTATAGTTATGTGTATTAGCTAGGTCGAGCCTCACGTATCCATGATTCATGTTAAATGTAAAGATCCACAATGTACTATTACAACCTGTCGCACCCATATCTTCGTTCCTGGTCCTTCCACATCAATCGAGTCAACTCTTGTAAGTTCTCAGTATAATATTCTTGATCGCCTAAGAAAGAAACCCGCTCAAATATCCATCTTGGATTTTCTCAAGTCTTCTCTTGTCCATCAAGAAATCCTAACCAAAGCATTACAGGATACTCATGTACCTAATGATATAGATACTACTCAGTTCCAAGCCTTAGTAGGACACTTGTCATCAACCTATCAGTTGGGCTTTAGTCAAAATAATATGTCATCCATTAACTCAAATCACAACTGTCCCCTTCGCATTGAGGTCCTCAAAGCCTGTCATAAGGTAAAAAGGGTCCTGGTAGATAATGGCTCTACCCTTAACCTTTGTACATTAAAGCTCATAAAACAGGTTGGGTACACCCATGCTAACTTGAATAACAAGGTTATCACTATAAAAGCATATGACAACATAGAAAGGGACTCCAAAGGAATTATCTACCTTCCCATTCAGGTTGGCCCTGTAGTTCAATACACAACATGCCATGTCCTCAATTTGGACCTTCTATACAACCTCCTTCTAGGCTGCCTATGGATCCATGCTATGCAGGCCATCTCGTCCACCTACCATCAGTGCCTGAAGTTCCCATTCAATGGGATGGAAGTAACTATACATGTTGATCCACAACCATTTGAATATTGTTGTGCTTTGGAAGCTTCCTTCCCCCACTCTCATTATTGTCCAAGAGTTGAAGTGGGGGCACCTCAGGCCTCATCCTCCAATCCATCTTCCAACCCATCATCCACTATACCATCCATTCCATCCTCCAATACTGAATCCACAATCACCAAGGTCCAGATCATAGATAAAGGTTGTGGTGAGTACGAGATGCACACAAATTTAAATGTGGCAACCATGCCACCTTCTCCTCGTACGTATGGTCAACCTTTTTAGTCCACATCAAATGAAGAAGAGAAGACAATCACCCTCAGCTCTAAGAACATGGGTTCAACAACATTCTGAGATTTGGGAACACTTCAAGACCAAATGGACAATGACATTATCCAATGGGTCTATAGAGAAGAGCCTGAACCATCACCTCATCTTGTAGAATACTTTCAGGAGATTTATCCACATGCATCAAAGTTGGATAAAAAGTGTAATTATCAAGGTGGAGGTCTTGGTATAGAAGAACACGGAAGACAATAGCCCATCAAAGCATTTGTGCAACCAAGACACATAGGCCTAGGCTATGACAGGAAGCAAAAGGGTCTTGCACCCTCCACTAGTGCCTCTAATAACATTAGTGTGGAAAATGGTCTCCTTGAGGACATACTCGAAGAAGAGTCCATCATACTCACATACGATGACGTAGATATTTCCTCCATGTTCGACTGCCTATCTGTCTTTTCCATTAACCTTTCCCTTCGCCATTATGAGCTTATTGACTGGGACCTATGAAGTAGTGCACTAATTGACACCTTTCCTTCAGTGGATGCCTATGTAAATCTCATGGGATTAGGGCATGATGAACACCCTAACCGCAAAAGTAAGAAGAAACAAAATAAAAAGGGGTCATCTAGTGAAAACCTATTTGAGGCACTTCCTGGCTCATCAAAAATCAAAATAAAGGGTGTATTTGACAGTGAAAACCTCAATGAGGCGCTTGAGGATGGGGATTTTCATCTTCCCCTTGATGGAACTCAGTTGTCTGAATTATCCTCTATCTTGATTGAAGAAACTCAAGAAGTCAACTTGGGAACCGAAGAAGATCCTAAGATTACATATGTAGCCAAGTCATTATCAAAGGAAGAGCATGGTACTATCATCAACCTGTTACGAGAAGGAATCATCAATTTCGCATGGACTTATTCAAACATGCCAGGTCTAGATCTTGCCTTAGGGGTACACTATTTGGATGTTCATCTAGATACGAAACCTGTCAAACAAAAGCTAAGAAAGATGCATCCACAAGTAGCTCTCCTTGTCAAGAAAGAGCTAGAAAAGTTTCTAGAAGCTGGGTTCATCAGGCCGATCGACTATTCAGACTGGATATCCAATATAGTGCCTATCACCAAGCCAAATGGGAGTATCAAAATTTGCACATATTTTTGGGACCTCAATAAAGCTTGTCTTAAGGATGATTTCCCTCTACCAAACATTGACATGCTAGTGGATCTTACGGTAGGACATGAGATGCTATCCCTTATGGATGGTTTCTTTGACTATAATCAGATCAAAATTATTGCAAAGGATCAACATAAGACTACCTTCACTACACCTTGGGGCATATTCTACTACAACATCATGCCCTTTGGCCTTAAAAATGCAGGGGCTACTTATCAACATGCCATGACTGTTATCTTTCATGATCTCATTCATATCATAATGGAAGATTACATTGATGACTTATTGGGGAAGTCTAGAATAAGAGAAGAACATCCTAAGATCCTGAAGAAATTTTTTGAGCGTCTAGAGCATTACAAGCTACGTCTGAATGCAAAGAAATGTGTATTCAGAGTCACATCTAGGAAGTTGTTGGGTTTCATCATCTCCAGGAGGGGTATAGAGGTAGATCCAACAAAGGTTAAAGCTATAATGGAAATGCCCCCACCACATAACCTCAAACAATTAAGAAGCCTCCAAGGGAAGTTACAGTCCATCAGACGGTTCATAGCTCAAATGGCTAACAAATGCCAATCATTTACACATATGCTACGTAAATACACTACCTTGAAGTGGGATCTTGAATGTCCGCAAGGCTTTGACAAAATTAAAAAATACTTGGCTCATCCACCCATCTTGATGCATCCTATTCCAAGTAAACCACTCTTATTGTACATCTTAGCTATATCAATTACACTAGGGGCACTGTTAGCTCAACATGATGATTCTATATCAGTCGAACATTGGTGGGCTATGAACTTAATTACTCTCCAATGGAAAAAACTTGTCTGGTAATTGTCTTCAGTTCACAAAAACTCCATCATTACATGCTCAATCATCATGTCAAGCTGATATCAAAAGTTGACCCACTTAAATACTTATTGTCCAAAATTTCTTTGACTGGCTACATGGCCAAGTGGGTCATGTTACTGAGTGAGTTTGACATAGAGTACGTGGACCGTAAGGTAATCAAGGGAAAAGTCATAGCAGATCAATTGGTTGAGGCTCCTTTGGTTGACACTTATCCTTTGGTAGTTGAGTTTATGGATGAAGAAGTCCTCATAGTAACAAAAGTAGATACATGGATGCTCTATTTTGATGGGTCTTATACACATAATGGATCTGGAGTAGGTGTCTTATTCGTCACCCCTTGAGGTGACTACATACTGAAGTCATTCAGATTGGCATTTCCATGCACTAACAAAATAGCAAAGTATGAAGCTATTATCACTGGTCTTAAGATCAACATTCAATGGAACATCACTCATTTGCATGTCTGTGGTGATTCCCAACTTGTTATCAAACAAGTCAATGATGAGTTTTAGATGAAGGATGAAAAATTGTTTCCCTATAAGAGCATGGTAGATGACTTCAAAAAATATTTCACCTTCATCCAATTTGAACACATCCCTGGAGTTCAGAATAAGGCAATGGATGTGATGGCTACAATCAGTTCCCTTATTGATATGGCTAAGGATTGAACAGACTGCGAGTTTCTCATTGAATAGCTTCTAATCCCAACATACGACGTCCCTGAGAGTGAGATGGTGTGTGACATCGTGGGTCCTAAATCCCCTTGGTACCACAACATTTACACCTACCTCTGTGATAATATCCTCCCATCCAATCTTACACAAAACCAACATAATTCCTTCATCCAATGTGCCTCTCCCTATACCATCGTAGGAGACATGCTTTATCATTGCGGGTATGATGGAACTCTCCTTAGGTGTCTAAAAGAATTAGAATCTCACATTGTGTTAGAGGAAGTACACAATGGTGTCTATGGGGCCCATTCTAATGGTATGGCCTTAGCTAAAAGGATTCTCAAAGCGGGTTACTATTGGCCTACCATGGAGCATGACTCTTGCAAGTTCATGAAGAAGTGTCTCCCCTGTCAACAACGTGCAGATTTGATACATCCTCCTGCTCAATATTTGCAACTAATCATAGAGCCATGACCCTTTTCTTAGTGAGGTTTTACTTGATTAGCAAGATATACCCTCCATCTTCTGATGGCCATACCTTCATTATCACTGGAACTGAATACTTCACCAAGTGGGTGGAAGCAATTCCACTCTCTCAAACTACAGGTGTTCAAATCTCCAAGTTCATCCTTTTCCATATCCTCTGTAGGTATAGAATCCCATCCACCATCATCACCGATAATGGAAATCCTTTTAGGAATCAATTTATGAAACACCTTTGTGAAACTTACCACATCCAACATCGTTGGTCCACTCCCTATTACCCACAAGGTAATGGTCAAGCAGAAGCTACCAACAAAACCCTGATCAAGATCCTTAAAAAGGTGGTTAATAATATTGGTCGAGTTTGGCATCTCCATCTCCATCCCGCCCTTTGGGCCTACTGCACATCCATCCGCACTCCCACTGGCACCACTCCATACTCTCTTGTTTATGGTGTCAATGCTAACTTTCCGATCAAAATTGAGATCCCGTCACTCAGAATATCTCTAAAGAACCTCATAAGTGATGAAGATGCTCAGGTGGCAGGACTTAGTCAGTTGGAACTCCTAGATGAAAAGTGTATCAAAGCATACAAGCATATCAACATCATCTTAGGAGGAGCTAAATAAAAAGGTTTATCCTCATGAGTTCAATGTTGGTGATCTAGTCCTTAAGGAGAATGAACGCACTCAACAAGACGAGATAAAAAGGGAAAATTTGAGGCAACTTGGCTAGGTCCCTATGTCGTCACAACTAAATATGGTTCTGGTGCATATCGAATTGCTACACCTGAAGGAGAACCCCTAGAAGATCCTATCAACATCATGCACCTGAAAAGGTTTTATACCTAAGTCAGCTGGGTTATCCTCTCCTGAGAAAATACAAAAAAATCAAAAAAATAATAATAAAAAAAAATCTGAAATAGTAAAGAGAAATAATTCATCCTATGGTGAAAACCACTCTTTGTGGCACCTTGGATAAGTATATTTGGTGAAAACCTAGCAACAAGCACCATTCGTAGAGGGCTTAATCATTATCTACCTTACGTCCTAGTTACTTTATATCTCCATCCATCTTATCCTCACGTCCTATCCTGCTTCTAATTGATCCTATCCTCCCATGAGCATCCTATCATCCGTTGTCTGGTATATTGTGATTGAGCATTGGACGATCCAAATCCGCTATCTAAAATCTTGAGCTTTTATCCTTAATCTAAGCTTTTCATCGCCTGGATATCGTGTGTCATCCTTGGTCTTGTGTCGTCACTTAGGGTCCTTCATCGTGTCGGTCCTCATTAGGTCTCATCCTACATTTTTGTCTGTCTGGTTTACATTAAGGTGTGAGCAATCAGATTCATTGTTCATGAAATGACAAGAAGTTATCAACATCCTTATTAGTTTCCAGTATCTGAAATAGTACGATCTATAGGTTGATTTGGCTTTGGTCTTGTCAGTCCCTCATCATTCATCTATCTGGTCCCATCTTTCATCGTCGATCCTTTTGTCAAACTACATTGCCCCTACGCTTTCACGTAGGCAAGGTCAATCATTTGATCAACCCCCGTGGCAATTGTCCGTCTAGTCTTCGTCATCCATTGAGGTCTCCATTTTTCTCTTTCCACTTTTATCCATGGTCAGTTGTTGGTCTTTTATCAAACTATGAGGGCTCTACGCTTTCATGTAGGCAAGGATGATCTTTGATCAACCCCCGAGCCCCTGGGTCTGTAGGGTGTGTCTTGTTGTCTTGTTGTGTCATCAAGTATGTCCCTATCTAGCTGGTACTTAAAAACAAAGGTCACTAGTATCACGAGATCCAATCAATTTCGGGTATCTTGAGTCATGTCGATCACCTAGTTTAGTCTCCATCTTTGGTCTTAACAGGATGCATCCTTCCTATATCAGACCGCATCAATCCCATCCACCCTTTTGATCCTGTGGAAAAGGACATTTGAGATTTATTGTGATCTTTCGATGCTTTTAATATTTTGTTTATCATTTGAGCTTCTTATTACAACTTGTTAAGGTCGCCACGATCCATCATATCATGGTGCACTTTGACTGGTAAACATAGGGGTGTATCTTGATATTTTTGTCTACTTTTGTCCTCTTGGTTGTCTCGCGTAGTACCCACCAAGATCCTTGTGGTATTGTGTTATGTTGGGGCATCTTTTGTGCTTGTGGTTATCCCAATGCTTGGCCCGACCAAAGTCCTGGCAACTTTGGGGTGTTGAGATAACCTCCTTGTTTTTTGTGTTTGTTTCATACATTTGACACTAATCTGCCTTGGTTCCTCATACCCTAGTGTATCATATCTTGTGCTATAGAAAAAATTAGTGCTCCAAAAAATATGGCAAAATAGCATTAGGATTGCATTTCATACCTCATCTCGTTGCATTGAATTAATCCCCCATCTTTCTTTAGCCTATGACTAGTGATTTTGGTTGTGCAAATGCTCATCTCCCATCTACTTTCTTCCCAGGATTCATATGGTTTTGATAGGTGTAGTATCATGTCTACCACCTCACCCATCATCCCTCATTTTGATATTGATTATAGGGAAAGTACTTGTCATTAGCTAAGCCAACCTTGATCCACAAATAAAGGAGTCATGTCTATGCCTTTCATTACTGTGCAAGCCCTTATTTACACTCATGCCCATGCTAATTTAATTCAGATATTAATGTTTGTAAGGAATTTAATTACACCCATTGTTCATGTCGGCTTGCATGTCATTTATAACATCGACAATACCAAGGTCATCTTTGTAGTCAAATCCCTGGTCTATGACATGCAACATGAGCAAAGCAAACGAGATTGATACATAACTATAAGGAAAAGCATGGATGTTATAGAAATAGGTGAATCCAATCATTAATTAATATTCATCAATGTCATATTAAACGCAAAGAGTACAATTTCATCCCAAAAGGTGTCAATGTCATCTCATCTTGCATTGCACTTCATCTCACGTTGCATTATCATTATCATGTTCATTTTAAGTTGTTTAGAGTGACATATATATTTTATTCTAAGCATCTTAATTTCATTTTCTCTCATTCTACATTTATCATTATCATGTGCATTTTAAGTTGTTTAGAGTGACATAGATTTGTTATTCTAAGCATCTTAAGTTAGGTTCATTTCGTTGCATATTAGTCCATCTCATTGCATGCATTACATTATATCACACCCGTTTCACTCATCCATAACATTAGTACATATGCATATATATATTATCCAATCCATCACATTATATTTCCATAACATGTACATCAAATCATAATCATATACCATAAGTATCCATCACATTTGTTGAATCAATCACAAGGATTTCTAACCATATCCATTACAGACATAAGTTTTATGTCTCCATGCATACATCTCCACCTACATCACAAAGCATTAGTACCATGATCATAGCATATAATCTATCACATCCTGCATCACAAAGTATTAGGCATCCCACATAAATTATCATAGGTGCATACATATATCATAACCATCTGCATATCCCATAATAAATCATGTCCATATACACACACATAAATAAACATCCATCACATTGTAAATGCATAGTGTAAATAAGGGCCATCACATAGTATATAAATGTCAAAATATCATGTCCATAACAAAGTCCATAATAAAGTCCATCATAAATCATAAGAATATGTCCATCAACAATCATCAAATAAAATATAGGTACAAAGTGCCCCTATAGAGCCTGCACCTGTGCCTCTATTGCCACTGCTCTCTCTAAGAATGGCCCCTATGTCACCCATCACTACCTCTCCATAGTCTGTCCTATCTTGGAGCTCATCCCTCTCCCTCCTCAACTCATCCCTCTCCCTCCTCAACTCATCCCTCTCCCTCCTCAACTCATCTCTCTCTCACCGTGCCTCATCTCTCTCCCTCTATATGGCATCCCTCTCCTTCGACATCTTGGAAGCCTCATCTGCGAGGGCCCCATAATCCCTCTATCCATCCTCCTGTAGCCTCTTTATATCCGCCTGTAATTTGTCCTGATCTGCCTCTAACTCTTTGAGCCTCTGCTCTACAATCCTGAGTCTCGCCAGAGCTCCTGTCAGTCGTACTCCTAGCTCCTGCCACCCCTGCTCTCCCCGGATATGATACCATCTGCACTTCCTCCCACATTTTCCTCGCAAAGTCTATCGTAATTGGATCACCCCATAGCTGCTCCCGACTAATCCTATGAAATCTTTGAGGCCCTAGTGGGATATCCTACTGTACTCTGAACTATCTCGTCACTCTGTCTGGCCTATGGAGCTCGATATGTGCAGGTCTCTCCTGATCAAGTAACACATGGTGAAGAAATAACCCCTATGCCGCCTCTCATCCCCTCTCCATCCGGTAAACTGTCATTGCTGATAGGGTCTCCATATGATTTGATCCCCCTGTAGATCATCCAATCTCCTCCATCCCTCCAAATCACTCACATCTAGGTAGTGTAGGCTTTAGCCGTACTCTATCCCATACCAGTATGATAATGGTAGTGTCTCATCATGTGCCCAAATTGTGAATATCCCTGGCCTCACCACACTAATGTGTTCCCAGGCCCACACTTGAAACAAAGTCACATGTATAATGATGAGGGCCCTCCTATAGCAGACCACATGCATGTCTCGATATAGCTATGCCAATATGCATACTCCCCATGCAAACTATCCCTCCCTCCTCTCCATAATGTGTCTGACAACCTCAATCTTGAGGCTACAAAATCTCCCGCTCCTGTCTAGTAGTAAAATCTCGCTAATCAGCCCGAAGAGGTATAATGGCACTGAAGGCACCTCCAATTCTAAACATTCATCCAAGTCCGACTCTCCCCCTAGATAGGGAGATCTACCCGCTCAAAGATCACCCGTAGGCTATTTTTTTTCTCTCTCCCTTAGCTCTGTGTCCAACTAACCAAGTGCTCTCCAATGGGCAGCCGCAATGTCCTCCATACATCCTTTGCATCACTGTCATCTCCCCTGTCGGGAGATGAAATGTAAAGGTCTCTGAGCTCCACCTCTCCATCAGTGTTGTCAATAATGCCTGATGTGCTTTAATGTTGGGGTATCCCAACATATTTAGTAGCCCTGCCTACGCCAATGCCGCATGGTCCTAGGAATTCATTGCCCCAATGGTCACCTCAAGCACCACCGAATGTCTCTCAAGAGTCCTCAACATCTGGATATTTTGTGTCCACACAAAACACTATGTCAGTCTTTTATCAATTTCATCTCTTTTTCTATCATTTTTCTCTCCCGCCCTAGGTTCCCATCGAATTCACCCCTGTCGGTGGTGAATTCGCCTCTTTCCCCCATCCTGTTGAATTTGCCCCTGTTGGTGGCGAATTCACCTCTTTTCCTTGCTTGTCTGATTCTCCCCTTTTGGTGGCGAATTTGCCTCTTTGTATTCACTCAATTGAATTTTCCTCTGTTGGTGTTGAATTTGCCTCTTTCTCTCATCTCGTTGAATTCGCCCCTATTGGCGACAAATTCACCTCTTTTCCTTGATCGTCAAATTCACCCCTTTTGGTGGTGAATTCACCCTTTTCCAGATCCTCGGTGAATTCACTTCTTTGCTTAACGAATTCACCCTTCCCCTAGTTCATCCCCGAATTTGCCTATTGTTTAGGCGAATTCACCCCTGCTTCTTCATGCCCTTTAACGGGCGAATTTTCCCCTCTGTCAGGCAAAATCAAATTCACCCTTGCTCCTCTAGGGCGATCTCAAAATTGCCCCTTTCTTAGGTGATTTCACCCCTGCACAAGGTGAGTTCTCCCTTTCTCGGATCACCCTCTTCGATGGGAAAATTCATCATACGAATGGGTGAATTCGCTAGCTGTGGCAAGTCTGTAGCCTCCCAATCCCCAAAAACCCGAAATTAAAAATGCATAATTTTTCTTCAAAATTTAACTAAAATCACCAAGTAGGGTTTCAAAATCTACCTGGTGGGGTACCACACGCTCGTGATAGAACTCGCGCACCTCCTCGCCTCGGTGGATGAGCTCATCATCCACAAATCCCTCGTCCTCACTTGACCCATTAGCCATCCTCATCACTCTCTCTTTCTCTCTATCTTGTTGAGTCAACTGCCAAGTGTGCAAATGATAAATAGTAATTTTGAAATTTACTATTTATAATTTCTCACTTTTGCACTTTTTTAGCCTTTTAAATTTTGGGCAATTTTTACCCTTTATTTAATCTCTTTTTAATTCCTCCACCCATTTTCTTCAGCAGGCCGCCATTTCCACCTCGTTTGTTCGTTTTCCTCCGTTCAAAAGTCATTATTCATGGTTTTTTGTGCTCTATCGCGTAGTACTCTCCATTTCTCCATATCGAGAAATCTCCTGGGGCCTCTTTTTTCTTCCCCATCCACCCTCTCGAGGGGGCATATCCTATCATTTTCCTTTGTTTCTCCGTCTTGTCCATTTTCCTGTGACACCAGGGAATCTTCCTTCATTTTCTACGATTAGACAACCTACACTGCTTTTCCCCATGTTGGGGCATCGCCTTCTGGTCCACTCTTCTATTGAGTCATCTATATTTTATCTTTCTTTGAAACACTGCTATTCTAACAGTATTTCAAAGAGGGGAAAATGTAGACATCCGAATTTGACCACCTCCATATGGTCAAATTCCTTCACTTTTATTCGTCTATCCCGCATCCCTCATCTACCTTAATTAAATAATTTACTATTTAATTAATATTCCTCTTTTTCTAAAGTTCCTAAGGTATTTAATTAAATAATATTCACCTACCTAGCTTAAAATTTTCCTTTTCTATCCAACAAGCTTCCTCTAAATTATTTCCAAAATCGAGCTCTAGAAGGTCAGGGTGACCTCTTTAACTATAAGAGGGAGTCCAAGATAAGTGTGCAAAATTTGAATGGAGGAATATCCTAGAATGACTTTAATTTTTAGTTACAATTCATAGGAAGTGTTGAAGAAGCAAATTTGGATTTTCTCACAATTGATATTTTGGTTGGCAACAACAACATAGTCTTTTAAAAATTGCTTCCATTTTCTAACCCCCAAAACATAAGCACTTCCAAAGAAAATAATTTTATCCACAAATTGTTGTATGGTAGATGATTGAACTAAGGAGGCAACTTTGATACACTTTAATTCCCCAGATATAGTCATAGTATTCATCCCATTAACCTTTGTCATTAAGGGGCCAAGGAATCACCATGTCTAAGCCCCCTACCAAACTTCAAGAAGCCATGAGGAATCCCATTTACCAAAACCAATAATTTGGCAGTAGAAACACACTCACTTAGCAAGGTAATAATCTTGTCTTGGAATCAAAATAGCACAAGAACCATAAATAAGAATTTCCAAGAGATCCTATCATAATATTTATTGATATCCAACTTAAGGGCCATCCCTTGAGCATGGCTCCTATCCATAGAGTGAATGATTTTGTCGGTATTCATGGCTACATCCATAATTTGTCTTCTCAGAACAAAACCTTTTTGACTTTTAGAGATTATCTTGTCAAGTAAGGGTTGGGTTCTTAGCATCAATTTTTTTGAAAAATCCTTATATATGGTTTTACAAAGGCTAATAGGTCTAATATCCACATAGAAACAGGATCAACCTATTTGGGAATAAGGGCTATGAAGGTGTTGTTAAGTTGTTTTAGAATTTTCCTTGTTCTAACAAAATGTCTAGTGGAATAATTACTTTGTTACTTACCTCTAGATAGTGATGTTTGTTTACTATACCCTCTATCATGAGGTACATATCTCTAATAATCGTACATTCTTGTTTAACCCTAATATGTTGTTCTTCCTAATGAATGACAACTCCTTCCAAGAAATAATAAAACATATGCATCTAAGTAAATTTCCAGTTATTAGAAACATACATGGGGACAAATAGTTTGGTGGTAAGTTTTGCAACCCTCCACAATCCACTTTATAAAAGACCAAAAGTGTTAAAATTTCTCCCAAACCTTGTTAATCAAGTGATTATTCTTCATTTTGGATTTATCAAACAAAAGAACAAAAGGGATGGTCCACTAGCATCACTATAAATAGAGGAATAATATAATATTTTAAAATTTTAATAATTTTGTGTCACACCAATCCCTTGCCTTTTGATGTTTGGTATTTAAATTCACTACCATTGATAAAGCTTTTTATTTTGTATTAAAAGTAAGGATAGACACTATTGGTTATTTTGGAATGATATTCCTCCTTTACTTTTAGTTGATAAAGTAGGATAGGTGTCAATTTTGAATGGTTAAATTTCAAAGCTTGATTTATAGCTCTGAGGTTAAAGCTCACATCCAACTCTACATAATTTTAGATACAACTCATTGTGAGACATCAATTTTTAGAGTCCATAATCACTTGTATGCTCCTCTCTTGCACTTCATATGATCTAGAGAATTATAAAGTTTCTTATTTTGTCATAATAGAAGCCATGAATTCTATTTGTTTATTAATATCATAAGCTTTAACCATTCAACTACCAACCTCTATCATTTTTTTCTAAACCTAGGTCTAATTAGTATCAGATCCATACTGAAGTTCTATCATCAATAAGATTTTGATAAACCTATGTTATTATCTAATAACATTGAAGTGTTATCACATTGTCAAGGTATCTCTTTTGAGATAAGGAACGAGTCTTATATCTTTATAACTATCTTATTAGAAAGTCTTTCTATTTGGGATCTTTGTGATTTTTTCTCTCTTTTTAAAACCCCTTTATCCAATCAAATTATCAATTTTATAGTCCAAGCAATGGTTGAATTTCAATAATCTACAAACATTCAAGATGGAGTAGAGTACATAAATCAAGCCTCTCTTGAAGGATATTTTGATTTACCTATACTATAGCTAATGAAAGATTTCCATGTTGAAAAAATATTTTATATTGATACAACAAAAGAAATCTTGATACCATTTTTTACTTCAGCACAACCCTAATCTATGGCTACTATGGTGAGATTAGGGTAGAAAGAAAAAACATATTTTTTTTGGTCAATTTAAATAAACTTGTTGTAACTAGCAAGCATGTTCATACTTTACTTGATGTCTATCACACATAGATAGATATGAAATAGGTTGTATGTTCTCAGGAACACGTGACTTGATATATAAGAAAAAGAGGATGATTACCCAACAACCATGATGCATAGACCATATTAGTCTAAAGGAGCCTATAAAGGTAATAAAAGAAGTAGAGAAACTACCCCAAAATATTGTAGGATAATTTCTACTTCTATGATTACCTCTATAGGCTCCTCTAGACTAATATGGTCTATGCATCATGGTTGGTGGGTAAGCATCCTCTTATTCTTAAAATGGTCAACAATTTTAGTCCTTACATTTATTACAAAACAAACAAAAATATCAATGGTGACAAACATATGGGTCCACCACAACTTGAATCAACACCCAGATTTAAAAGTGAGATCACAACTATCAGTAGATGATCCAAAATTTTGTGAAGTCGTTCAAGGCCAAAAATCAACATCAACCGAGGGTTCTAAGTGGGAAATATCATTTATTTATAACATCATAAAAATTAAAGCCATCAAGAAAGAAAGATTAGATATTTTTGTAAAATATGATCAAGCTTTGAATAATCTACACAATATTGGAGATAATTTCCACAATGTCAGTAGTAGATTTGATAGACATGATGAAAAATTGAAAGACCTTGTTGAAAGTCTTGATTGGCTAGAAGCTTAAGAGAAAAAAATTAATTGATGTTTTCCCTCATATTTAGTTCATCATTGAAGTTTCTCATTCTTATGTGAAGAAATTTTCTACATCTTCATATACCAATTTTGTGTTCATGTTTACAATAAATTTTCTAGTTCAACCATGGTATCTTAATATATATGTTTTTAAAAATCCATTAGAACACATAAGATCTTGGTTAAATACTTTTAGAGTAGTTGGGAATCTAGGAAGAATGATAAAACAAGATACTAAAAAATTAGTTGTACAATACTTATGGGGTATTACAATAGATTGGTGGCATGCAAAAAATGATGTTGTTAAAGATGAATTGGCACCGATGCACCAATACAAAACTTATATAATTTTTGTATTGATGATTTTTTTTAAGAAAAAAGAAAAATCAAAACAATGATTACAATGAAGTGTTGCGATCTTAGAGATGATGAACCATACTCAAATGAATTTAGAGAATAACATACTTAGATATGAAATCTACTATGCCAAGATAAAATAGGTTGAAGGAATGCCATACAATATATATGAAAAGGTAATGTATTATCTATATAGCTATAGTCTTAATATCTCTACTACACCACTGAGTGATATCATCCAATTTTAGTATGATGAAGTTCTCAAATTCATTAATTATTGTCAAGACACCCAAAACTTTACTTCCTAAAAATCCAAATACCTTGCTCCATAGTTCTAAAAAAACATAACAATTTTGGTGTGATCCATTCATAAAAGAAAGAAGGAAGCATCATAAAAAATAGAAAAAATATAAGATTCTTACCAACATCGTTCCTTTTCGTGGCCATAGACATGCACCAAATTTTTTTTTTTATCTCTATTGTTACTCATATCCAAGCCTCGAAGCAATAAAATCATTTGTTATATATGCAAAAAAAATAGGGTATATAACTCCCCAATGCTCATACAAAAACCATGTTGTCAAAGTTGTTTATTTCGTTGATGCAATCACATGTTGAGATTTTGTAGAAGAAGGTGAAGATATGTACCTACAAGAAGAAATATATGAATGAAACATAGAAGAATATGGTGAAAATATTTTTCAGCTTGAAGAACATGCCACAATCTTAGAGGAATAAAACATAAAAGGAGCTTATGAAGAAGAAGAAGAGAGGATGATTAACCAACAACCATAATGCATAGACTATATCAATCTAGAGGAGCTTATAGAGGCAATAATAGAAGTAGAAATTATCCTATAATATTCTGAGGTAGTTTATCTATTTTTAATGATCAATCAGATAATAATGATGAAGAATATAATTATGATGAAGAATATGGTAGTTTTGTAGCCACTCCTTGTCAAAAATCTATAATTGGGATAACTAAAATAACTTCTTATAAGAAGTGTATAAAGCCTTGAGGAATTAGGAAATTTATTCAAGATGAGATAACTGAAGCTTTAGATGGATTTTTATTAGGATGTTAAAAATTGAATATTGATCTAGAAATATAAGAATGTTGTGAAAATATTGAACCACTATATCCATAGTCTTCTTATAACATTCCTAAGTCTTTATACCTATATGAGGTTCTTGAATCTTCTTATTGTAGATATCCCTCTAAAAAAATATTCAATTAGAAGATGAGCGAGAAATCCAAGACTATATGGGAAAAAATCCTAAAAATAGAAATGAAATTATAGATCCTACCAAATTCCTACTAGTATTATTTTCATATTGAGAAAAATTGCCACTAATAAGAGCAACTAGAATGTGTGCACCTATAAATCTGGAAGATGACTGGAAGGAGCTGAAATGCTAGAAATTTTGAATTTTTTGACCTAGTGGAACTATTTACCATTCTGGGAAAATCAGTCCCAATTCTAAATTTTTGCACAGGAGTAGGTTTAGAGCAAATGGGTATCCAAATTTGCAAAAATCTCTGAAAAAAACCTACAGTGGAACTCATTCACCACTTGTGGTGAATGAGTCCAGTTTGGCTTTTCTGGAAATTCAAAGTTTTGATCTGCACCTCTCAATCTTCTCTTTCTGCTTCTCTAGGTTTATGGATCTCAAACTCTGATTTCAGGGCTGTAGATGACCTTTTAGTGAAGATTATGACCTTGCATATGGGGAGACAAATCCGACAAGCTTGTGACCTAATCTTCAATGATCTTCAAGTCTTCAAAGCACACAAATCTATAATTACATAAATAAAGAGAGCAAAAGTGTTGATTGTTAGGGAATAGGGGTTTGCCTTGGTCAAACCCCTTTTAGGTAATTAAACCAAATGATGAAACAATGGAATGAAGGCATGAAGCATGGAACAAAGAACATGAATCATGGAAAATGGTACCTTGAATGATACCTTGTAGATGATGTCTTGTAAATCTGCAACTTAACATGAAATGACCATGAAGGATGTAGATCTTGATCTTTGACAATAGGAATGTAACAATGCTTCATCTTGGATCTTCAATGCTACATCATAAAATTAGCTCAATAAAATGCTTGATGCTTCATATGCTTGACATGATGATGGATCTTGAATGGCTGCAACAATTGATGAAGAATTATGCCCTTGAATGCCTTGAAATTGATCTTGAAAGCTATCTTGACAACCTTGTAAATACTTGGAATGCTTAACTCTTGAATTCTTGACTTGATGACATGAATGTATGATGGAATAATGATTCGAGAGCTCATTTACATAGCTAATCCAGTCAAATGATCGTTAATTTGATCCCCAAGGCCGACATGGAAGAAATTTGAATTAAAAACCCACTTTTCCCACTCATAACCTTAAAAATAGGCCAAATGGGACTTATTCGCCCAAGGTGGCGAATGGGCCCCACAGGGACTATTTTTGGTCCTAAAGTGTCGGGGAGTCAAGAATTTAAGCTTATATGTTGATCTTTTTGGGTTTTTGATTGAAATATGCCTTGCGATGCACAATATGGGGTCATAGGGGCCTATTAATGATGATATTAAGGTTATAAATGTAATAGAGACCAAAATCCAATGTGAAAGTGTAAATAAATACACTTTACAACACTGAATTAAGGAAAATTGAGTCTATTTAGCTTAGAAGGGCCCTAAATCCCATGTGAATGTGTAAAAAATATTACAACACTAGATTAGGTTCACTTTAGTTTACAAGTATCCTAAATTTAATATGAAGATGTAAATAAATATATTTTACAACATTAAATTAAGGTAGAGTTAAGTTAATTTAGCTTAAAAAGGGCCCAAGACCTAATGTAGATGTGTAAAACACCTCACAACACTAGATCAAGGCAAAATTAAGTCCAATTTATCATTAATTATTCCCATATCAAGTGTGAAAATGCAAAGGGATAGATTTTTCTAAACTACAAGTTTATATGTGAGTGTGCATGAAATATGGGTGGAATTCTATGTGTTAATTATGGTAGTTGGTCGTGTGCACATTCTTTGTGAATTAAAATTTTTGTAGCCAAGGAGGAACTATAGCACGTAGCAGTTGGAAGCTATAACCCGCAGTAAAAGGAAGACTAGGACAACAAAATAGGGGAGTTCCAGATTATGCTGAAATGCAATAACTATTGTTGAATACACCTAATAGAGATTGAATGTGCATCATTATAACAAGTTAATAAGCGCTAGAAAAGAAGGAATCCTTTACTGATAGGATTTTGATAAATGTTTGTGTTTTATAGGAAAATATTATTTTACAAAGTTTAAATCCTATTAGGATTCTTCTTTATTTTTAATTATGGTCTGTAAAATTCAGTCTTAACTATGCGCTCTAATATCTAGGAGTGTAAGTTAATGATTGTAGTTAGTTGTTGCTTAGAATAAGATTTGCTTGATCTTGTATATAATCGATGGTTGAATCCTTAGGTAAGTTAGTTGGTTTTTCAGTCTTTGATTATCAGTTATTTTTCAGTTTCAAGACATGATGGATACTCAGGATGATTTTCATTGAATACAATCTGTGAAGATCTTATGTAATCTTTCATGATATGTAATGAATGAAGAAAATTTCACATGGATGCGTAGAATCTGTTAGTTAGATTTGGTTTTAGTTAAGTGAGAACAACCACTTGAGCAAGCCACTCAAGGTAATTGTTCTTCACTTCATTTTCTAGTTGTTTATCTTTGTTTAAATAGTTGTTTTTGTTTATCATTACTTCATGAGCTACATGCAAGTTAAACTAGAATCTCATACTTTTCTTATTGGTAATGAATATTCATGAACATGCATGTAATGGTTAACCAGTAGTATTATGGAGCTTAAATTAGTTGAGTTGTTAGTTTTGATCAATTTTAAGTTGATACAATAATATTTTATTAGTAGCAGTTCAGTTATAGTTTTAGTTGTAGTACCCATAGCTATTAGTTTTGGCTTGTTCTTTTACTGTTATGCAATTCTATAACTTCTAGCAAATACAATATCTTAAGCGGGATAACTTAGGTATTTTTGAGTCTTTGAAGGCACATATAGTGCAACACCATCACAAGTTTACAAACCTTGGGTTGACATTTTAATGTAGTCTTTGCAATATTGAGTGGATTGTTCAATCAGATAAACCTCTGAATTGTGTAGGTTCTACCAAGTTTACAATACATTAGTATAGACTCTACATTTTTTGTGCTGTTGTCGGGGATGGTGCTATCTTCATAGAATTGTTTCCTAAAGATTTCATAGTTTACATTCTATTTTTAGCATTAGGATTGTTAGAATTAATCTTTTTCAACACCAGAAGATATACTAACATTGTGTAGGACCACTTATATATAAAGCCATATTTCATGTATGCAGAGGTAGAGACACTCTTTGGGTAGATTCCTTCCCTCTTCATGCCAAGAAGCCATAGCAGAAATTGGTGAGCCTAGTTGTAATGTACCAACCCTTTGGTAAAGTGAAATTTTCTAAATTTACACCAAATGAGTAAATAAACTAAGTAACAAGTCATTGCAATAAAAAATTTCTTTCTTTTATTGAAAATATACGATCAAGATGCCATAAAATATTACAATAAAGATTCCACTTCATTTCAATAACTTCACAAGTATAAGTAACGAGAATACATACACTTACATACATAGCTCCAATGAGCTTTAGAACTAATAGTTGTAAGACGGTGTAAGAGTCCATCCTTTCAAATCTTGGCTCTTTTGTTGCCTGCTGTGGAGGATAAGCATCACTCAGGTGCTTTTCTGCCAACCACTGACTCATAATGTGGTCCCCACACATATATCATATGATAGATGGACCTTCCCTTCAATGAAGATATTGGTAGAGTAACCAATAATGACAACCAACTAAGCATAGTGTTGTGTCCTACATAACTAGTTCCTTTAGTAACCCGACATCCTCAAACTAGTATGTAATACATGATCACAGTAAACTAACAGTGTAGTCTCAAGTATCACACAACTAAGTGGAGTCACGTACATTGCACTACTTTTTCCAAAGTGTTTCATTCAGTATGTTCTACTGAGGGTCATTTGTCACATACACTATTCAGGGCCGATTTGACTTAAGGCTATCTTCAACTACACATAGGTATTGTCCTTCAATGGATAAATCTGTTATCCCAGGCTAATCTACAACATACTAATCTACTAGTAATTAATATATTTAGTAAGTAAGTACACAAGACCGCTCCCATACACTTATCCTAGGAGTAACACAAGCTTTTTGAGTTAAACTAATAACTTAGCTGGTTGTACCTCAAGTGAATCTTGCATTCAATCAAGCCTAGAAGATATTAACTAAGATACACACCCAACTCCTATTATGAAGTAAATATAAACACATTTCATCCCATGTAAAAACATATCTAGTATAATTACCTAAGTTGTACCACATGTAACATAGTTAAATACCTATGTCAAGCAATCTCTTCAACATATCTAGTATAATTATCTACTTGTGTCAAGCAACCTCTCCTATCATGGAGTACTTAAAAACACATTATAAAAGCAGCCTAAAGGCTTCAATTCCATTTTCCCAAAAGCAATATTAAATACTTCTATAGCTCAAACAAAAAAGACATTCTATGCAACATAAAAAACACATCAATTTCAAGTAAATAATAAGAAGAAATCTCCCTACCTGTTATCGTTTATCCCAAATAATGATTTTAGTGCAACCTTCTCCATCACTAGTTCAGATTAATTCAGCTTCCCAACACAACTCCATTTCTCCCTCTTGTTGATAACACACTTCTCTCAGTATAAGACAATTATTCCTCACAAAACTCACTCTTCTCTCACTTATAAATCAGATGAGAATGATTGGTAAACTCAGATATGATAATAAGATAAAGACGTATTCCTTTAGGATGATACACCTTTCTCAATGGTAATAATGATCACAAAGAAAGGTAAATGATGGTTGCAAATAATGATCACACGGAAAGGTAAATGATGGTTGCAAATAATGATCACATAGAAAGGTAAATGATGGTTACAAATAATGATCACTCCAAAATGGTAAGAATGAAACATAAGATAATGTACAAGATAATGCATTGCAAGAGAGTTGGGGAGACTATTTATAGAGCATCCAACCTACAAAATTCCTAGTCTTGGCATGTAAATTGAAACCACTTCCTTGCAACATGATTCAACTTAAAGGTGGCGATGATATAAGCTATACTCAACACATATCGATTCCTATATTGCCAACATTCTACAGACTATTTCAAACTATACATGGGAAATTCGTATTGTTCTCTCCAATTGACATCTACAAGAAAGTGAAAAAAGAGGTGGCACTACTTCCCATTTCATTTCCTTCTTAATAGGTGCAATTTGAACTCAATCAATCTCAATTTCATGGTAGCAGATTTCTATTGGCCAAATGGTGAATGAATCGACCTAACCAGCTTAGCACGTGAGACATAGTCCATCTTTGGTCTCTCTTATGGCGTCGACCAAGTCAACAAATAAAAGACAACAATTACAATGTCTTAAATCATGCCCCAATCTTAATGGTAATCGGTTTTCATTTAACGACCATAAGAAATTAAATCGACCCATTTGAAATAGTTAACCATGACTATTATCGACTATATCTGCGCTTTATTTGTGGTCAATGTGAGATATATTCAACCTGTTTAAAATGTTCATATATGCCATGCATAACCAACCAATGGTTTATAAATAAATTATCCTTAATGGATAAGAGATAGGTTTTCTCTAATATCATTTATATTATGTGAAATATATATTATTATATATATATTCTTAAATACTCTCTTGTATTTATATATGTATATGTATATATATAATCATTATTATATATTCACATATATATATATATATATATATATTTACACATGTAATAATAATGGTAAAGTAATAATATATATTTACACACATTCTTCTTAGGTATGTATGTCCTTGTGTATATATTTATATTTATACACACACCTGTATGCATACTAGTATATACGTATATATACATATCTAATATGCACATGTATACATATATCAAGTTACTCCATCTTAATATTATTGGGTTATAAATACACATTTATATATGCACCTATACATATATATATATATTTATGCATGTCAAAAAATACCATTAATGCTATCCCAAATATATATATGTATGTATGTATGTTTATGCATGTATATGTACTAGTATATATATTCATATCCCAAGTCAATCAAGTATGTACACCTTCGGTATACAATGAATACTAACGAGTACAAATTCACAAATAGTAATAATATGTTATATATATAAATATATATGCATATACACACTCCTCTATTAAGCTTGAATGCTTATGTGTATTTATGTATATCTAGGCATATAATACTCATATCGTACAAAGCCATAAATTATTTGATAATTAAGTCTAGACCACTATTTTGGTAGTCAAACACACAGAGATGTTATATATATATACATATATATACATATATACATTATTTCCAAGCATGAATGCTCACGTGTATATATGTATATGTACATATATATATATATATATATAAACTCATCGACCACAAAATCAAGCATGATAAAATAAGGAAGGTCTCAAAAGCTCAAACAGATAAACATCACTTGCAAATGCATGCAAAAGTAAACAAGAATCCTAATGCAAACATACTAGCTATGGATGACTTACCTATTACCCTCAAACTGACTCAATTTAATCTCTCTAAGGTGGTGTGTGTTTATGCTCAGATAGTTACATTTATTGGTTACTCGACCAAGATCTTCTCCCAAGTGATACTTCCCCTCCCCCTGGAGAATGAACATTTACTTGCAACCACTAACACATGCCTACGACAGTTAATTATTCACAACATATGCAATATACATAAACATTTCCAAAGTTAGAATAATAATAATTCAATAACCTTTCATTCACATATATGTAGTATTTCACCATGAATAACATCAATTGGGATAACATCAAATGAAATAACATAAAATGAGATAACATTCATTTTGATAACATGGTATAGGCATCTCCAGATTTCACATTACATTCATATTTATCCTATGTGGTAATAGTAAATAGTAACTTCACAATTGGGATGTAATATACTTCCCCCCTTGTGAATCATCATCCCTAATGATCTATAGCCTTTTAACATACAGTTAAAGTCAAATATAGTTTTACTTACTATACGTAAGATTTATAAAACATTCATCTTATGTAGTATTCTTGTCCTTCCTAGACCTTGCCTCGAGTGCCCTCACTAATGCATAGGGAAATTTTGTATGCCTTACACATACTTACTCTCCCAAAGAGTTTTATTACACATACACATCCTAGATACTATAGTAACTATACATAACACCTAACACATAGTGATCGAAAATCATTGACCCTTGAATTTATCCTTAGTATAATTCAAATAGAAAAGGAATAATGATGTATTGTGCACTACACCATGGGTCCTATCCTTCCCCTTTTGTATTTACACTTTTAGACAACTCATAAACCGAGTTTTTCTATCATTTACACATCCATTTTACTTACCATAAAGTACTTTCTCTTGATTAATTTTCCATCTTGAGCATAACATTTCTCTTGGATACTTATCAAATTTTGACACTGCTTCATACTTAAGCTTTGTATCAACAAAGTTTCATCGATCACTTCGATCTATTACTCCTTTTTGACATTCTATCAAGTCTATGATTTACCCTATTTCTAAGCCTATTCAACTTAATAGAGTTTCCAACCTTTCCTTTCCATATAATGGTCCAAACTTCAATGTTATAAGTTTATAAATCACTCAAGATTTAGTTTACCATTTTTTATTATTTGACTATAATAATATATTGCACATTCGCTCAACTGAATGTTTCATAGTATGATCATGGTTTACACAACCTTATCATTATTTGCTTGTTCAAAATTGAAATAACCTTCTCAGGAATACTAAGCAACTACTTCCCACGATATATTATTTAGGACCGAAATCCTATAAGTCAAGTTTACATATAGCATTGGTTACTTTGATGAGTTTGTCCACTAGAACATTATGTCAATTTTTACCAACATAGAAAAATTGTTTTGTCTTGTGTTCTACCACTTTCCTTCTAGAATCTCAAGAGAGTATACATTTCCTATCGATGATGACATTCGGTCTTCATTTCTTGGCATACTAGACATTATCTTGCCACATTCCTTGTAGCTTCTTACTATATCTTTTTCTAGGTTATAGTGGTTTCTCATTCGATAATTCCCTTTATTGTTCCAATGTCCTAACTCTGACATTAATTCCTCATTCCATTCCTGAATCTTCCAAAATATTGGGTACATAGGTTCTTTTATATCCCACAATCGTCTATTCTTTGACTAAGTGGAAACTTATTTTGATCTCGCACTACCTTTTAATTCCCATGTAATAATGGTTTTAAGTTTTACGAAGATAAATCCCATTTATCTTAGGACATCCATATCGTGGATTTCTTCTATCCTCAGATTATTTTAAAAATATTTAATCCATCTTTCAACTCAATCAAATTTTCCCGATTAAAATTGGTACTAGTTTCGAGTATTAATCCTTGTTCAATCATATTGGTCCCTAGAAGATATAAAATTTACTTGCATACCTAATTACCAAGCATGAACATTTCAAGTTGGTTCCATTGATTCTTTTAATCAAGTAGAGTCCCAAATTTGGTATATCCTATTTAAGCACAAGTAACAATCCCGATGTTCTACTCAGTAAATTTTTCCAACATTTCACACTAAATGAAAAATTCTATGATGTATCGACATAACAATAGATGCTTTCCTTTGAGAGTGTATCCATTTTAATATAAGAGCCACTCAAATAGAGTCTAGCCAATAATATGACTTCCTTTCCAGAGTGTAAAGTAGTTAACTAAGCAACTACTTTAACTCACTAGACATCCCACCTATGTTTCCATCCATTTAGAATTTCATAAGCTCAAGTGATATACACATTCTCATGGGCGAATCTCAAACTCAATATTCCCTTCCAATTCTTAAGATAGTGTTCTCAATTGTTGACTAGTTTGATGTTATGGGTTTCTCTACCCCTATATGTCCCAATCAAGACAAAATGTACAACTCAACCAAATAAGTTATTTCCGCCTTATTGGTGATAAAACAACTCAATAGGTTAAATCTTATCCTAAGGTCTCTCTCTCTCTCTCTCTCTCTTTATTTGAATGAACTTCATGTCCCAATTTAGGTTATTCTTAAACCTAAAGTTTCTTTCAAGAGTAAGGTAGTGATCAAGTGAGTAAATATAATTGATGTGTTTGCATAGCGTCACATCATGTTTTATCTTTTATACCATCTCTATGGATTATGGGTAAACCTTTTCTTCCCTAGGTCTCTTAGCACAATAAGCTACAATGTCAAGTCAATTTATGACATGGATACACTTTTTAATATGTAGTATTACTACTTCTGTATAGAAATAACATTATTATCCAAATTCTCCATATAAAGTATATATGAGTATAGAGACATTGTCTTCCAATTAGGAGTAACCTAGATCTTCCCTTGCCAATCCCATAGGCAATGATCTTCCTTATCATGATTAAATTATCCGCCTATCCTTTTCTAAGGCATCAATGATAATATCTTTTGATCTTCTAATCAGATAAATATAAGGTATGGGATGATAATAGGTCATAATCCTTGACCTTTCCATTTATCCTACTCCAAAAACCCTAATACCCTTTTCCTTGTGGTCATGAGATGTATGAGTTAATTATCATCATAACTTGTGAAGAAGTCATTAGTTCTTCCAAATTGAGAACATACCCACGTTTTTCATTGGGTGGGGTACTTAACTCTATTCAATCCACTCTTTTCCTTCCCCCCTTAGTGTTTCCACAACTTTCGATCTATTCAAAGTTTAATTCCTAGTAAACACTTTCTTCTTTGAAAATATTTGTCATTCCTTGTTGTTGACTTTCCATTGTCTTTTCCTACCTCAATGGTATACTTTGATCATACATTTTCCAAAATTTAGATTCATCATTGATTTCTAATCTTGTAGATTCAATATTTTGGATTATCCAATAGATCTAATGAATAATTAGCAACTTTTCAAGTTAAGAGACCCTCTAATATTCTAATTCTTTTCCAATATCCTTTTTGGTAGAGGAATATACATGCTCACAAAACTTCATTGATTGATGCACCTTTTCATCTTAGAACGTTGTTCCCTTGCATCTTCTATTGATTTGACATAGTGTCTTATTGTATTTCATTTCCTTTTCAAACTTCTAAACAAATGTTGATTTTCGTAGACATGTTGGTGAGTTCATCTTATAACTCCAACCTATCTATGTACTACCAGACCTTTGGTCAAACTAATATGACTTACCTTTTCCATGTTTCTTTCCAATAATCACCTTTTCAAGTGACTTTATTCCAACACCTGGAATCCTATTCTCCCATAACCTTTAGAGATACCAAACTTGTTTGGTGTATTTTTCTTATTTTAATCAAAAATCCAATAATCTCATTGATTTTGGTTGGTGGAACTTTTCCCACACAGTTGATTACTTTTTTCTAACCATTCTGATCTTTTCTCTTTTCCTAGGTACTAACTCTTTTCTTATAAAATCCTATCTTTACATAAGAATTAGGTTTGTGTCAAGAGTTATCCAACCCTTGTGGATACCTCCTTCATTGAATTCCTGCTTCAATCTAATTTATGTTGACATTGCATACACATAGATTCGTAGTGTTTTCACTAGTCCAAAAATTCTTGACTCTTTGCAACTATAGTTTGCAACTATAGTTTGCAACTATAAAAAGGTTATATCAATTTTTTCTCATTCCCTTAGAGTCATATAACTATATTGTAGGATAAGGTATATACAGGTTATTCTTCCTAGCCTTCCTACATAACCTGATTGCATAATATTTTGCAATCCTAGGTAATATCATAAGTTTTTGGTTTAGGAGTTCCTACTCCAGGAATGAATCTTCACTTACTCCCAACTACACAAGTTACTAGGGATCACATCTTCCTTTTCACTTCCCCAAGTTCTTTTCTCTTGTCGTTGTGGCACATGAACTTTTCAACCATTATATTTTAATAAGGTTTATGCATTGTTGAATAATGAGCTCATAGGTTTCAGTACATAACTTGGTAGCTCTAATACCACATGTAACATACCAACCCTTCGGTAAAGTAAAAATTTCTAAATTTACACCAAATGAGTAAATAAACTAAGTAACAAGTCATTACAATAAAAATTTCCTTTCTTTTATTGAAAATATATGATCAAGATGCCATAACATATTACAATAAAGATTCCAATTCATTTCAATAACTTCACAAGTAACAAGAATACATACACTTACATAAATAGCTCCAATGAGCTTTAAAACTAATAGCTATAAGACGGTCTAGGAATCTATCCTTTCAAATATTGGTTCTTTTATTGCTTGTTGTGGAGGAGAAGCATCACTTAGGCACTCTTCCACCAACCACAGACTCATAATGCAGTCCCCCAAACATCTATCATTTGATAGATGGCCCTTCCCTTCGACAAAGAGATTGATAGAGTAACCGATAACGACAACCAATTGAGTATAGTGCTATGTCCTACATAACTAGTTCCTTTAGTAACCTGACATTCTCGAACTAGTATGTAATATGGGATCATAGTGAACTGACAATGTAGTCTCAAGTATCACACAACTAAGTGGAGTCGCGTACATTACACTACTTTGGCCAAAGTGTTTCATTTAGTATGTTCCATTGAGGTTCATTTGTCACATACACTACTCAGGTCCAATTTGACTTAAGGCTATCTTCAGCTACGCATAGGTATTATCCCTCAATGGATAAATCCGTTATCCCAAACTAACCTACAACATACTAATCTACTAGTAATGAATCTATTTAGCAAGTAAGTACACAAGCCCGCTCCCATGCTTATCCTAGGAGTAACACAAACTTTCTGAGTTAAACTAATAACTTAGCTGGTTGTACCTCAAGTGATTCTTGCATTCAATCAAACCTAAAAGATAATAACTAAGATACACACACAACTCCTACTATGGAGTAGATATAAACACATTGCATCCCATGTACAAATATATCTAGTATAATTATCTACTTGTGTCAAGCAATCTCTCCATTATTGAGTACTTAAAAACACATTATAAAAGTAGCCTAAAGGCTTCAATTCCCTTTTTCCAAAAGAAATATTAAATACTTCTATAGCTCAAATAGAAAAGACATTCTATGCAACATAGAAAACACATCAATTTGAAGTAAATAATAAGAAGAAATCCCCATGCCTATTATCGTTTATCCCAAATAATGATTTCAATGTAGCCTTCTCCATCAGTAGTTCAACTTAGTTCAGCTTCCCAACATAATTCCCTTTCTCTCTCTTGTTGATAGCACACTTCTCTCAGTATAAGACAATTATTCCTCACAAAACTCACTCTTCTCTCACTTATAAAATAGATGAGAATGACTGGTAAACTCAAATATGATAATCAAATAAAGACACATTCCTCTAGTGTGATACACCTTTCTCAATGGTAATAATGATCACACAAAAAGGTAAATGATGGTTGTAAATAATGATCACACAGAAAGGTAAATGATGGCTGCAAATAATGATCAAACAGAAAGGTAAATGATGGTTGCAAATAATGATCACTCTAAAATCGTAAGAATGAAACATAAGATAATGCACAATATAATGTGTTGCAAGAGAGTTAGGGTGACTATTTATAGAGCAGCCAACCTCCAAAGCTCCTACAATCTTTCTAGCTCATACTCAACACAAATTGATATCCATGTTGCCAGCATTCTATAGACTATTTCAAACTACACATGAGAAATTCATATTATTCTCTCTAATCGACATCTACAGGAAAGTGAAAATAGAGGTGGTGCCACTTCCCATTTAATTTCCTTCTTAATAGGTGTGGTTTGAACTTAGCCAATTTTAATTTCATGACAACAAATTTCTATTGGCCAAATGGTGAATGAATCAACCTAACCAACTTCACATGTGAGACATAGTCCATCTTTGGTCTCTCTTATGGCGTCGACCAAGTTAGAAAATAGAAGACAACAATTTAAACATCTTAAATCGCACCCCAATCATAATGGTAATCGGTTTGTATTTAATGGCCATAAGCAATTAAATCGGCCCATTTGAAATAGTCAACAATGACTATTATCGACTATATTTGCCCTTTATTTATGGTCAATGTGAGATATATTCGGCCTGTTTAAAATGTTCATATATGTCATCAATAACCAGCCAATGGTTTATTAGTAAATCATCCTTAATGAATAAGAGATAGTCGATCTCTAATATCATTTATATTATGTGAAATATATAATATTATATATATTACATATATTATATACATATATATTCTTAAATACTCTCTTGTATTTATATATGTATATGTATATGTATATATAATCATTATTATATATTCACACATATATATTTATATTTGCGCATAATAATAATATATTTACACACATTCTTCTTAGGCATGTATGTCCTTGTGTATATATTTATATTTATACACACACTTGTATGCATACTAATATATATGCATATATATACATATCTAATATGCACACACATACATATATCAGGTTACTCCATCTTAATATCATTGGGTTATAAATATACACATTATATATGCGCCTATATATATATATATGCATGTCAATAAATAGCATTAACGCTATCCCTCATATATATATGTATATGCGTATATATGTACTAGTATATATATTCATATCCCAAGTCAATCAAGTATGTACACCTTTGATATACAATGAATACTAATGGGTAAACATTCACATATAGTAATAATATGTTATATATATAAATATATATGCATATACACACTCCTCTATTAAGCTTGAATGCTTATGTGTATTTATGTATATCCAGGCATATAATACTCATATCGTACAAAGGCATAACTTATTTGATAATTCAGTCTAGACCACTATTTTGGTAGTCAAACACACAAATATTTTATATATATATATACATATACATACATATATATGTTCTTTCCAAGGATGAATGCTCGAGTGTATATATATATATATAAACACTCATCAACCAAAAAATCAAGCAGAATAAAATAAGGAAGGTCTCGAAAGCTCAAACAGATAAACATCACCCACAAATGCATGCAGAAGTAAACAAGACTCCTAATGAAAACATACCAGCTATGGATGACTTACCTATTACCCTCAAATTGACTCAATTCAATCACTCTAAGGTGGTGTGTGTTTATGCTCAAATAGTTACATTTATCCGTTACCCAACCATGATATTCTCCTGCGTGATACTTCCCCTCCCCCTAGAGAATGAACATTTACCTGCAACCACTAACACATGCCTATGATAATTAATTATTCACAACATATGTAGTATACATAAACATTTCCAAAGTTAGAATAATAATAATTCAATAACCTTTCATTCACATAGATGTAGTATCTCCCCATGAATAACATCAATTGAGATAAATCAAATGAAACAACATCAAATGAGATAACATTCATTTTGATAACATGGTACACGCATCTCTAGAATTCACATTACATTCATATTTACCCTATGTAGTAATAGTAAATAGTAACACTCATTTGAAGAGCTAAGAAATTCTTGACTCAAGAACCTATTTTGACGGGGCTTAATTGGACTTTACCCTTTCATATACATACAGATGCTTCAGATTTTTCCATTGGAGCAATTTTGGGTCAGAAAGAGGGCAACAAAGAGTATGCAATTTACTAAATCAGCAAGAATCTTCAAGGAGCAGAGCTAAACTATACTGTTACAGAAAAGGAGATGCTTGTAGTAGTGTATGTCAGTAATAAATTCAAGAATTACATTACTGGTTATTTAGTTTTTATTTATACAAACCACAATGCTATCAGATACCTTATGAACAAACATATAGTAGGAGGTAGATTGGTTAGATGGCTACTCCTTCTACAAGAATTTGACATTACCATAGTGGAAAAACCTTGTAAAGCTAATGTAGTGGAAAATTTTCTATCAAGATTACCAACACAATTAGCTGAAGGAGTGGTGGATGATTCATTCCCAAATGAACACTTATTTTCTCTAAATGTACATATTCCATGGTATGCTAATATTTCCAACTATTTAGTAATAGGGCAGATTCCACCACACTTTTCTCCTAGAGAAAAGAGACAACTGGTACACAAATATTTTCCATACTCTTGGATATCAAGTTATCTATTTTTCATTGGCCCTGACAACATCATGAGAAGGTGCATAAGGGAAGATGAAATAATTGATATTATGAAGGCTTGCCATGATGAGCCATGTGGAGGTCATTTTGCATAAAAAAGAACAACATTTAGGATCCTCACAATTGGCTATTATTGGCCAAATTTATATAAATATTCTATTAAATACACAAGGAGTTATGATAGGTTCCAAAGAATGGGAAAACCAACGAGTGATGAAATTCCATTGCAACCTCAGTTGACATTAGCTCCTTTTGACAAATGGGGTCTAGACTTTATTTGAGCAATCTCACCTACTTCCAACAACAAGGAATACATTCTCATTTACATAGATTACTTGACTAAATGGGTAGAAGTAAAGGCCTTACAATTTATCGGAGATGGCAATGTGGCTAAATTTTTGTATGAGGATATATTTACTAGGTATTGAGTACTTAGAGAAATAGTCACTAATTAAGGTCCATAGTTTACTTCTAACCTTATCACCAAATTGGTTGAAGAATACCAAATTAGACATAAGAAGTCAACACCTTACCACCCTCAGGCTAATGGTGAGGTGAAAGTCACTAATAGAGAAATTGAAAGTATTCTCACCAAGACAGTGCAACTACATAGGAAAGATTGTGTTGCAAGGTTACCAGAAGTAGTATGGGCATATAAAACAACCTAGAAAACAACAACTAGTTTTACACCCTACGAGTTGGTGTATGGTAAAATAGCAATCCTTCTAATTGAATTTGAATATAAAACATTAAGGACAATGGTGGAATTGGAAATGGATCTAACAAAAGCTCAAAAAGAAAGATTGCATAACCGAAATTGATTGGATGAGATCAAAATGGAGGCAATCCATCACACTAAGGTAGTGCAATAGAAAATGATGAAGTGGCATGATTAGTACATTAAAACAAAGGATTTTAATGTAGGAGACTAGGCATTGTTATATGATTCAAGGTATAAAGATGTCAAAGGGAAACTCCAATCCAGGTGGTTGGGTCTCTATGAAATTAGTCAAGTCTATCCTAATGGGGTAGTCAAGCTTCATACCATAGATGCGGTCAAATTTTCTCTTCTTGTAAATGGCCACATATTGAAGCTATATAAGAAGCCATTATAGAAGGACGATTTCATTTTCTCCACATTTTAACAATATGGTGCTCGCAGTGATCTAGATACAAAATTCAACACACCAAGTGATATTTCAGCAACACATGATATACCAAGCACTTCCAGTGGCCCAATGATTGAGCTACATAACTAAATCCTCAAGATCACTTAGGTCTAATCTCTTACTTTAGCTCACAAGAACACACAACATAGTTCTAATGATGTTTATACTTTCTCCAACAGGACCTATTTTTCAAACACATTTAGTAGGGTCCTAATGCCGTAGCTGTCAAAATTTAGAAAGGGTCTTATTGTTGAGAGTACCCGTAGCACTATCTGGTAGAGAAAAAATTCAAAAAAAATTGTGCCACATTAACCACAGTTCATGCACATTCGTCTCACCACTCTCACATGTAATATCCATCATTTCAAAATAAGTACTTATAGCACAAATATTTTATTCCTTACTGCCATTTCTCATTTTTTCCATTCGAGTTGTCACATCACTAGCTAATAAACATCTATTCGCTTCAATTTGCATTAGCCACCTCACAATTCATTCACTTGCAGTTAATACTGGTCACATTAGTACAAAATATGGATACAAGCTTTTCAATTTACATGCATGGGGATCAGTTATCTCTTCGTGCCGACACATAAGGTACACTATCATAATTAACATAGATTTCAATAAACTTTCATTATGTCTTTCATATTAATTCATGCATGCAAAAATTTCATACCATTAATTTCCTTACTTATTAATCATACCACTTCCCAATCACAAGTTGAAGTGTGGTCACTTCAACCATTAAGTAGGGGGGAGGGTACAACTCAACCTAATTCTTTTGAAATCTGCCACCTAAATCAAATTCAATAGATAGGCACGACATGAAAAACCCTCCTAAAATTACATCTCATTTTTGCTGTCATTTCCAATTGCCAATTCCAAACCCTGAGCACTTGAGCTTAGTCTAAACTAGAGTCAAACCTAGAACTTGTTTATGAGCTCAAATTGAGCTGGTACTGAGAAGAGAAGTTGTAGTTATGGTATGGTAGTAAAAGTACATGAAGAAATGATAGAAAGACGAAGGGTTCTGAAGGTGGTAGAGTGAATTGAGTTGAATTTTCAAGACTAAATTGAACACAATGAGTAGAGAAAATAAAATCATAATGGGAGGTGACATTATTAGGTGGGAGTCGATGACTCATAAGAAAATTCTGGAAGATACAATGGTTCTACCCATTTTTACCAAGGTTGGCCGACTTGATTATTTCCTAAAATTAATAGAATTCAATGATGATATGACAAGAAGGTTTGCAGTGATGCTTAAATACGATGAATTAATGGTGAAGGGACTATTAATGGATGCATCTAAGGTCACCATTGCACAAGTCATCGGGCTACCTAGAATTGGGGCAGAGTTTCCAACATGTGCAGACGTAGTTGTAGCCAGAGAGGAATTATGTGAGCGAGGAGAGGAATTAGACTCATTTTTGCAAGGTACAAAGAGAGTCTCTCTTTCCTTGTTATGGGATAATTATGCTTCCTACATTGTTGGATATCTCATCTATAATGGTAGGAAAAATCTCTTGTATATAGTACATTTTAAATTACTCAGTCACCTTCGATGCAATAAGTTAATAAATGTGCCAATCTTTCTGTATAATTTGTTGAAAAGGATGGCATTAGAGTATCAAAAACAAAGTGAAACTTCCCTATCAAACCATTGTTTAATTTCCTTACTAGTATAAAGAAGTTTGAGGATCCAGTACCCACAAGTAAATTGGGAAGATTTTAAGGAATGTACAAACATTAATAGTTTACTGGATGCACCCATGGTACCTAAGAATGTAGAACCACAAGATGAGCCTATTAGAGAAAGTCCTCATGTCTCACCTATGACTTCACCTACCTATAGCCAAGGTGAGCATTAGGAACACAATGAGCCCGAGTCTAGGTCACCTGTAATTGAGGAAATTCCATCTTCTTCAAAATCATAAAGACCCAAGAGTAGGAGAGGCAGTACATATACATCCTCGACAACTTCTAAAACAAAAGAGAAGAAGGATACTCAAAAGAAGAAAGAGGATATTCCAAAAAAGAAGAAGGGTATTCAAAAGGAGTTAAGGATGTTGCAAAGGAAACCCCCACACCTAGGCATTCAGGTAGATTAAGGAGACAATGTGACTTGAGGGGAAACGTAGAAAGACTTGAAGAAGAAGAAAAGAGAAAAGAATAGTAGTAGGAAGATGTCACATTAGTTGAGACAAAATCTGAAGGAAAGGGAGATATCCCTAGTAATATAAATATACCGGTGAAAAGGAAGAGATATGTGTTAACAAGTTTTGATTCAGAATCAAAAGATGTGTTTACTACTAAGAAAACACAAAAGGAAACCCTAGATATTTTTACTTGTGAGGACTATGAAGGGGGGGTAATGAGCAGTTTGTGGATACAAAAGATATGTATATAGAGGAAAGAGATGTTAGGAAGGAGCTCCAATAAGCCTTGGATAGAATTAAACACTTGGAATAATTAGTACAAAGATATGAAAAAAAGGACAAGGATAGGGAAATAAAAATATAGGAAATAGAGGAGAAATTGCAAACGTATGGCCACAACACTAATCTTGATTTATTGGAACAGTTGGCCATAACTAAGATTTGGGATGGAGAACTAATAGTACCAAATTAGAAACCTCCTTCCATCAAAAATCCAACTCACCATACCACCTTGTCACTTGGTTATGAAATTTAGAGAATGATTGAGGAGTTTTCACAAGAAAAGGAAAAATGGAGAAAGGAAAAAGGAAAAAGAAATTTTGATTGAAGAGCATACAAAGGAACTGGAAAAGAAAGAGATGGAATTAAGTAGATCAATAGTTAGGTTGGAGGAAGTGGCAAAAAAAGATGCACAAATTATCAGATGTAGACCCCCAATAAGGACATATGAATTGTTCCTGCAGGAAAGATTTCTATCTTTTCAGTTTAGCAAGTAAATTAGTAAACAGTCAGTTGGTACGAGTAGAATTTTTTAGTTTCTTAATGCTTTTTTTGATTCTACACTTGAGGAGAAAGATCAGTTGTGTGAATGTTATTTACACAATTATGTGGTGCCAGATGAAATAGAGTGGAATCCTCTTATTTTTGTAGGGGATCTCTAGGTAAGAGCACTTACATCCTATTACAAAAATGAACAACTCAAGGTTGAAATAATGGAGGAGTATGAGGAGAGGGAGAAATCAATTGCTCTCCCTATAAGAAAAGAATCTAAAAACCATGATGCAGTTATTGATGAGTGGCTGAAACTCATTGATCATAAGAGTGTAGGCAAGAAAATTATGAAACTTAGGAAGGTAGATTATGAAAGAATGCAAAAATTAGTTGTAGGTTTGGGACAACAATGCTACAATTACATGCAAAGCAGATGGAACAACCTAACTCAAAAATTACAGAGAAAGGAACCTCATTCCATATATAATTTCACTACCATGCTTCAAAGGGTACACATGTACATGACAATTGGTTTTGACAAAGGGATTTACTAGGTGTCACATTTCACCCACCTCTCCTACTCTATCCAGTTCTATATTGGACTAGAGAGAAAGGTGAGGAATGTGAGAGAGTTGGGAACATCAAAATGAGGCAACTTATAGCTTATAGAGGTTTTTACTTGAAACAAACCCAGGGAGTTGATGACGTTATGGACCTGAGGAAAATCACCTTACAATATAATCAATACCCCTAGTGTTTTACTTGGGGACAAGCAAAAGTCTAGTTGGGGGGAGTGATGGGTCTAGTTATTAGCTTATTTTTTGTTACTTTCATGTTTACTTTCAAACACTTTTAGACATACCTTTTAGACAATACTCCTATATTATGCTATCTTTTCATACTTATCATATAGACTTAGACCTAAATCATAGTGTAGTTAGGGAAAATCAAATATAAAACTTAAAAAACAAGACATCAAACCCTAAATAGCACAATAGAGTACAAGCAAGCATGAAAATCAAAATAACAAGTGAATGCAAACCGGTCTCCAAGCTAGATTTGATTTATCTCCTTTGCTCTTCTCCACCTACATGAGAATGCAAGATTTTGAAGGTTTGATTATTTTGATACGTTGATTGCTCATTTTTGCAGCATAACGATAAGATGGAGATGATATAAGAAAAATAGATAGATAGATAAGAAGATTGAAAGAAATTTTGGCAGAGTAAGGATGCTAGAAGAAGATTCTCCCAAATGGCCTATGAAAGGCTTGATTTATAGGAGAAGGATGATTTGATTTGATGGCCAAGATTAAAAGTTAAATTTGTGATATGTATGGCTACGATTAAAAGTTTATTTTAGTGCCTATGACACACATTAAGTGGGTTATGACATGAGGCTAAAATTAGGATGTGAGGGAATAGTGAGATTCTATTATTTATTTTGGAGGAAAAGATGCCTATGACACACAATGAATGGGGCTAAAAATAGGATGTGAGTGGGAATCTCACAATTTAAATAATAAAATTATTTAAATTATTTGTGCATGTGAAGAGTTGTAGTCATGTGACACATGTTGCAATGTGACAATAAGTGAGGGATTAATTCAAATACTTAATTTGAATTATTTTGAGACATGTGAAGTGGGAATTAATTAAATAAATGAGATTTAATTAATTGGGAAGGTGATTAGTGGAATAAACGGGATAAGTGGGATAATGTAATGACCTAGGGTAAAATATTACAAAATGTCTTACAAGATCATTATCGACTAGGATATATTATGACATGGACAATTTTGGGTGTCTACACATAGTAATAGAAATATGGTTATGACATAATACGTATTGCATGGTTTATATGTGAGTGTACGTGAAATATGGATGGAATTCTATGTTTTAATTATGGTAGTTAGTCTTGTGCACATGCTTTGTGAATTAACCTTTTTGCAGCCAAGGAGGAACTATAGCACATAGCAGTTGGAAGCTGTAACCTATAACAAAAGGAAGACAGGGACAACAAAATAGGGGGGTTCCAGATTAAGCTAAAATGCAATAACTATTGTTTAAGACACCTGATAGCGATTGAACACACATCATTATAACAAGTTAATAAGTGCTAGAAAATAAGGACTCCTTTACTGATAGGATTTTGACAAATGCTTGTGTGTTTTACATGCAATCCTATTTTACAGAGTTTCAGTCCTATTAGGATTCTTCTTTCTTTTCAGTTATGGTTTGAACAATTTAATCTTAACTATATGCTCTGATATCTAGGAGTGGAAGTTAATGATTTTAGTTAGTTGTTACTTAGAATAAGATTCCCTCAAGCTTGTATATAGCTGATGGTTGAATCCTTAGATACTTTAGTTGATGTTTTAGTCTTTCATTATCAGTTATTTTTTAGTTTCAAGACATGATGGATAATCAAGATGATTTTCATTGAATACAATCTATGAAGAAAATCTTATGTAATATTTCATGATATGCAATGAATGAAGTCAATTTCACATGGATGCATATAATATGTTAGCAAGATTTGGTTTCAGTTAAGTGAGAAAAACAACTTGAGCAGGCCACTCAAGGTAACTGTTCTTCACTTCATTTTCTAGTTGTTTATCTTTGTTTAAATAGTTGTTTTCTATTTATCATTACTTCATGAGCTACATGCAAGTTAAACTTGAATCTCATACTTTTATTATTGGTAATGAATATTCATGAACATGCATGTAACGATTAACCAATAGTACTTTGGAGGTTAAATTAGCTGTGTTATTAATTTTGATCAGTTTTGAGTTGATATAGTAATATTTTATTAGTAGCAGTTTAGTTACAGTTTCAGCTGTAGGTACCCATAGCCATTAGTTTTGGCTTGTTCTTTTATTGTTATGCAATTCTATAATTTTTAGCAAGTAGGATATCTTAAGTGGGATAACTTATGTAGTTTTTAGTCTTTGAAGGAACATATAGTGCAACACCATCACAAGTTTACAAACCTTGGGTTGACATTTTAATGTAGTCTTTGCAATATTGAGTGGACTGTTCAATCAGATAAACCTCTAAATTGTGTAGGTTCTACCAAGTTTACAATACATCAATGTAGACTCTACATTTTTGGTGTCATTTCCAGAGATGGTTCTATCTTTATAGACTTGTTCCCTAAAGCTTTCATAGTTTACATTCTATTTTTAGTATTAGGATTGTTAGACTTAATCTTTTTCAACACCAAAAGATACACTAACATTGTGTAGGACCATTGCTATGTAAAGCCATATTTTATGTATGTGAAGGTAGAGAGAATCTTTAGGAAGATTCCTTCCCTCTTCACTCTAAGAAGCTATAGCAAAAATTGGTGAGCCTAGTACTCAAAGCGGGAGTAATATTGAAGAAATTTTTTCCCTATCACCAACATCTACTACACTTATAGAAGGAACATACTGCACCATGGGAAACACAGTGGATGATGATCTTGAATGTGCAACATTTGAGTTCTCAATCACTAACCAGGAAAGGGCTATAGTGTTGAAGAATATCCCTCCTTCAACCTTACTGGTCTTTTATAGGTTAATGACTAAGGACCCAGATACATTTCTATTTGAATTTGATGTCATGTGCAAAAGTTATGACTATACTTCTAATTCTCATAGGCTCAAACTCTTCCCTTCCACTCTAAAAGATGCAACCCTAAGATGGTTCATGGGATTAGGCAGTGATGTTGTTCCTAATTGGGACACCATGAAGAAATTTTTCTTGGAGAAGTACTAAGACTATTATAGGGGACCTGATAGGAGGAAACATGGAATTTTTAGAATGCCACAAAAGGAGGATGAGCCATTAGAATATTATGTAGAGAGATTTCAGTTTTCTTTGAAGAAAAATTCCCAAAATAAGTTATTAGAAGAGTCCCTCAAGTTAGTCTTTTTAAGGGGAGTCAATGATGATTGTATGGATGCCCTTAAATTGATTAGGCAAGAAGATATCTCTCAAATACCATTTCAAGACATTTGTAAGGTCTGCAGGAATTATTTCAGGACCTTCACTAAAAGACCAAGAGAAGATAGGACATCCACTATTGGAAAATCATCTACATGGGTTTAAAAGATAGAATTGAGAAACCTATTGTCCAACATGAAGGATGAAATTATCAACCACTTAGAAACTCAATTGGATACTCTCCACATCAAGAAGAAGCAGGAGGAAGCTAAGGAAATGCTCATTGAATATTGCCCAAGCTATAGGCAAAAGAAAGGAAACTGTAAATGCAAGAGGGTTGCTAATATCCAACAAGATAAAGTTGAAAGACCTGATTTTTCAGCCATTGGAAGGAGAGGATGGAAAAATGTTTTATATATCTCAAAGGAAGCCATGGAAACAAAGATAAGGTTTGCCACAAAACCCTCTTAGCTTTAATTCATCCTTTCTTATTGGAAATCAAAACTTTTCTGCTTGGAAATCTCAACCCTGGTCAACAAATAAAAATCAGTTGCAAATCCCTCAATAATGGACACAATCCCAACAAAATTGGAACCAATACCAACCCAATTATTGGTCACAAAATAATTTCTAGGGTTCCACTTACAATCCACAATGGCCAACGCAACAAAATCAATGGTAGCATTAATGACAAAGAGGTCAGTAGTGGCAATAGCAAAACATGAACTATTAGTATCCCATGCTTCTTCCTCAACCCCAACAACAAGCCATCATGTCGCCATAAAATCCTACATCCGAGCCACCCAAGCCATCACAAATACCTTCCCAACCTGCACCTAACCCTAACACTAAGCCTGTTCAACAGACTTATACTAATGAAGTTATGCAATACCCCACATATGGGGTAGAGGTGAGTGATGTCCACCTCAAATTAGGAAAACAACTTGCTGGGCCTTCATCCCCTCAAATTATTGAGATGGAGGATGAGTAACCTATGGTTGGATGAGTTGACAACAACTTTGATGTGGCTAGCATCGAAGGTTCCTACCAACTCTATAAAATGGGATTCTTTAAAAAAGTTTGATATGCCACTTATAATCATTTGAATCAACTATAGTGGAAACACAACTTTGAATATAATGTTGTCTTGAATTATGAGAAACCAATAATGTAGGAACACTCAATATAAAAGAAGAATAATACGAAGGATATGTGGTATTATGTAAGGTTTAGGAACTGATGAGGAGGATATAACTCTAAGGTTAAAATACCCAAACTGTATCTCCTTATGCATGTTGAAGGTATTAGTGTCATCTATACTCAAACCATCATTAAAGTTAACCGAACTAAAAGAAGAAAAGGAGTATAATTTGGAATCATGATCAACATGACCCATGACAATGATGTCTCTACTCTACAAATCTCTAATGATCATGAAATGTGGTGTGAAATCAATTGTTTTTCTTGTGCCACTATGTGTAATTTGATAAATGGAAAGGATATTATTAGATAAGGAAGGTACATAAAGTACAACATAAAATGTTCTTTCTCCAATTTCAATAGATCATTTCCAAGAGCTGACATATAGGTGTTATATTCCATTAATATTTATGGGAATGAATAAGGCTCAAATGTATAAAATAGTTCCTTGGATGTAGCCATGTGGTGTGATTCCCCATAATCAAGAAGCCACTTGTGTGATGTGTTGTTTATAGAAGCAATGAGTGTCATACCCTTATTCATATCCTTTGTTGAATATGTGGATAGAGAAAAGGAAGAACCACCTATCCTAGATGTAGGCAATTGAATTTGAGTTTGTTGAAGAAGATTCTTCAAGTCATCAATTTCCTTTCTGTAACATTGGTGTTCTTCATACCCTAGTCTCTTACAATAAGTAAATTTGGGCTTTTCTCCTTACAAGTTTTCCCTTTTGATGAGGAAGATGAATTTGATGTAGTGTTTGATTTTGATCCCTTAGCTTGATCCTTAGTTTGTTTCTTTCCCTTAGATGATTGAGCAACTAATTCTTGACTTTTTGAAGAGGTGATAGCATCCATAGAGATTAACTTAGATTATTCTTATGTGACTCTATCATATAATTTATCAAAAGATGTAATTGTATGTGTTGTCCCAAGAGCATCCACTATAGAGTAGAAAGAATAAGCAAATATTTGATAAGGACCTTTTAGCTTTGAAGAAACCAAGAAGACATATTCTTTGTCTATTTTTATTTTACCGTGCAACCCTTAACTTGAGAAAGAAAATAATTAAATTGTACCAAGAAATATTCAATAGATGGAAATGAATTAGGAGACACTATTATTAATTCAACATCCAGTTATAGTATTTTGAACTCATCAACTGTACCAAACATATCTTTAAGCTTGTCCCATATTTGTTTAGGAGTTATACATTTTGAAATATGGAATTAAAAGTTATTAGAAATATGCAGACCAATGATGCCCATTACCTCATCTAACTTGTTTCGATAAGTAAACTATTTAAAATCTTTAGTAAATTGTATTTGTTTTCCATTGATCATTTGCCATAATCCCTTAGATTGAAGAAGTTGTACTTTTAATTTCCATATGTGGAAATCATGTGGTGTTAACAAGTCAATTTTTAGATCCATGATGCACACATAACAAGGAACTTGAATTATGTCTTACCAAACCCTCGAAAAATGTATTTGTAATAAGGGAAAATAAACAAGAATAATGAAAGCATGGTAATGACAAAAATCACAAAATTTCCTAGATCATGCTAAAATCCCCAAATTGATAATGGAATGCAATGCAACAAACAAAATCAATAAATAAGAATCGTATCATGTAATTCCCATGCTTGCTTGACTCATCTCCATTATTCTTCTCAACTTTGATTTAATTTGCTTCAATTCCCTCATATCATGAGTATGCAATTTTAGCCTGTAAGTATTTTGACAACAAAACTTCAAAGATTATGATTACCGAAAATAGAATTGAAAAGCTTATTTTATAGAAGTTTCAGAGATTCGATGGTCGAGATTGATTTGAATTTGAAAGGTCCAAATCATGTGTGCGGACTTGATTGTATAGTTAACTGACTTGATTGCTTAGTTTGATTTAATAGTTAAGTGTCTTTGATCGATTAGTTCAAGAGGTGTAACTAAGAGAGTGTGTGAGTCAAAAGGAGGTGACAGATCAATTAGGTGAGTGAACTGAGAGAAAGTGTTAGTCAGGAAGAGGTGATAGATCATTCAGGTGAGTGAACTGAGAGAGAGTGTTAGTCAGAAGTGGAGAGAATTATTCATGAGATATTTACTTGAAAATATAGGAGACGTGCTCAAATAGAAGAATTAATTATTAAATTAATTCCTTTCTTTTGTGGATAAAGTGTGTGCACGTGCTTAAATAGTTGAATGAACTATTTAATTTATGGAGGCACTTTAGATGAGAGGATAGAGTTAGTTAATTAAACAAATAATCATTTATTTAATTAAATGTGGGAGAATATGATTTAATTTAAATGACTTAATTAAATAAATATATTAAACTTATTTAATTAAATATGAGAAGGGATTAGAATTAAATGACATAATTAAATAAATTTATGGAACTTATTTAGTTAATCAAAAGAAGAGATTATAATTAATTAGTGATGTAATTAAGATAGATTAAGGTAATTTACTTAATTAATCAATTTTAGAAGAATAATGAAATAAATAAATTAAATGGTTTAAAATATTTAATTAATTAGAGGAATTATGATGTTAAGTTATAATTAAATGAATAAAATCATTTAATCATTTTGCGATATCTTGAATTGATAATGAAAAATGCAGTCGCATGCCTAAGCCATTTTTTAGTGTCTATAGTTTTCCCCTCTTTGACATAATGTCATTTCGGCGTTTGTGTCAAAGAATAACAAATAAAATGCCTCAGTCATGCCCCGATATGAAATAGGTAAAGGTATGCCCCCTCGAGAAAATTGACAATTTTTTGGAAAATTCAAAAAAAATTGGAAATTGTCTTAATTAGGTAACTAGATAGCCAAAAGCTCAATGGTGGTGAAAGAAATTAGTTTCGGCGAGCTTTAATACATGAAATGGTCATTGGAAGTGTCAAAATAGTGCGTCCAGTACATTAGGGTTGAAAGAAAACCCTAAAAATCCCCTAGGTATAAATAGAAATTGGGTAAAAATGAATTCATTTTCACCCTTTAAGATTGAAAACTTGTTATTTTGCTCTAGAGATCTTTGCAAAATGTCTCCTGTTCTGTACATTGAGCATTATGGATATCACATCAGGATCTTCTAATGGCCAACCGACGTAGGAGAGCCAGTATGTATCCCAAACCCAACTTTTGAAATTTTAATTTTCACTCTTTTCTAGGCATTTAAACTTTATTTTTCATATGCACCACTTCGTGTGCATCTGTCTGTGATATGATGCATTTGTAGAAGCATGTGAGGGCTATTTTTTGTTTTTTGTTAATCAACGCATATGTAGGTTTGTGAACCACATTTGTTTTATTAAGTCACATATGCTAGAAATTACGACGCATTTGATTGTTATGTGACACATTTTCCTGGTGAGTTGCATTTGCTAAATGTTGTGATGCATGTGTTTTATGTGACACATTTGTTAAATGGAATGACACATTTATATTATGCACCACATTTGTGGAATAAAATGATGCATCTGCTTGTCAAATTTTTTGAGCTTGTGAAATGTAAAATTTGCTTCATCTTTTGGATGATGCACCTATTAGCTTCGTGTTTCTGACACAAGATATTGTGTTGTGCATTTGCAGGTTGTTTTGGATCTGATATAGGCTTGGGAGTCTAGGCTAGCTACTTACAGATTGCGGGACCAATTGAGCAGTGTAGAGAAACGTTTGATATGACGTCTTGGACTTCATCATGTTACATTTATGCCTAGCATTTGGGAAAACTGAGGGATGCTCACTACACTTACCGAGCAATGGCATTTAGAGACTTCATCTTTCCATTTACCCATAGGAGAGGTGATAGTTACATTAGAGGATGTGTATAGGATACTTAGATTGTTGATCAGTGGTGAGAGGGTCCGATATGATACTCAGAGGGGTTACAGTGAGATCACCCGATACTCTATTTATGAGGATATTAGACACCTTGGTATCGAGCACTATGAGATTAGATGGCATGTGTTTGTAGATAGATACGAGCGGATTGATTGTTTGTTATGTACTCTTATTGTTGGGATTGTACTGCCAGAACATTGAGGGCATGGGTTTCCTGTAGGTTGGGGAGAGATGTTACTGGGGATGTTGGAGAGGTAGATTGTGTATGCATGGGGCCCCTTGTTGGAAGAATGAAGAGGATCATATCTCTTGTTAAACAATTTTGTTGTCATTGATGTCACCATGATATATGAGTTGAGGTTGCAAGCCTCAAGGTCACATTAATCCAGTATTCTGAACTGGTAATGCAGGACTAGCCTCTGGTATTTTGCTCCAGAATTCCCTCCAGTAAATAGATACTACTTCAGTTTTTGGGAAATGGTCTGTGACTGATAAATGCATACATGGATAGAAACTCGTGTGTAAAGTTGCTCATGGTTATCACCGGTATCATTTTGTTGTTTTGCGATTTTGCTATTAGGTCTGTTGCTGGCCGACCTATTAAGCAGTTGAAGATGTGATGGATTAAATTTTGTTTGTGTAATCCATGTTGACATGTTGTTGCGTACCACACGTTTGAATTATTTTTGAGAAGACCTATGAAGCCAACTTGATTGTTATTTATGCACAATCAAATATATATACAATATGCTTTATTTTTGAAGAAATGAGATAAGAGTGTGTGAGCGAATATTAGCAGATATATGTGGAAGCGAAAAGGGTGAAGTGTGATCTGCTAGCATGAAAATTTATTGAGCTACAAAGGAACTGAATTTGCACTTGAGGTGTACTTTCATCAGTTCAATTATGGCGGTTAGCCATTTTTGTTACTTCATTTCTGTAGGCAATGAGCCTCCCATTTTTGGATAGTGAGCCACCCCTCTATAATATCATAACTGGTTAACTATATTGTGAGTTAATCCTCACCATGGTTTTTCCCAATCTGGGTTTTCCACGTAAAAATTCTAGTGTCTCCTATGTTCTGTGTTTCATGTTTTGTTGATGATTCTGCTTATCTTAATTATCATATGCTTTGGATTGATTGGATGGAATTTGTTCAATAAGTTTGATAATATACTGATTCACCCCCCTCTCAGTATAATGGATATTTAACAATTGGTATCAGAGCATGGTTCCTATGGAGAAGTCTAACGGCTTGAGGGAGATCTTGGAGATTGAACAAATGGAGGATAATGCAAAACTCCAGACTACCCTTGATGATCTGGACAAAGCTGAAAATGAGAATTGAAAGAAAATCTTGATGAAGCGAATGAATGTGTCCAGAAGTTGAAGGAGCAATTAAAGAAATCCAAAGAGAGACACAAAGAAGTTAGTGACCAATTGAAACAAGCAAATGAAGATATTACTAGACTAAAGCTGCAAGTAGAAGAAAATAAGAGAATTGAAGAATGTCTGAATGCAAAAATGAAGGACAAGTCTGATGAATATTCCAAGCTTGAACAAGATGTAGTGAATTTGAGAGTGAAAAGGAAAAGCAACAGTGTGGAAATCTTTCCAAACGCTAAAACCATAGAGGAGAAGTGCAAAGACCAGTTTTAAAACTTCTTAAACATCTAAGATGAACAAACACAATATAACAGGAAGACAAAAATACACAGTCACAAAGATAACACTAGATTTACATGGGAAAACCCTTATGGGAGAAAAACCCACCACACCAAGCTAAATAACTTTGTATTATAGTAAAATAATTTACATACAAAGTTACAAACTTCGATTGAAGATGTCAGCTCACAACAATATTCAGTCGACCTCCTCATAGATGTATTCACTGTTACAATGCTATATGGCATACAATGAATTATATAGATACAGTCACACTAAATTGCTCTGTCTTAGTTTCTTTTTTTGACTGTTCTTACTTGTTCACATTATATATATTTTTAACAGCTACAAGATGGTGTTATTTATTTACATGTTGCACCGACACAATCTAGGTCTTTGATCAAAACCACCCCTAATTCACACATCGGGCCGCCCAGGCATTTAATTCTGCCACAGAGAATTACCAAGATTGGATCCTGTCATCCGCCGAATCTAATCTCTCAATAAATGCATATATCATTTTGAAGATTTGGCTGATATCTATTGATTTACAACAACGATGTAAAATCAATGAATATAATCATGCCATGTGTTGCTGCGCTATTCGTTCATCGCTTTGACTACTAAATCAGATCTGTCAACTGTGCATTTGAGCTTCTTACCGCGCCATCGCACTTGGTCAAAGAGACCCCCATGGTATGGCGGTGATAACTTGTTTGCCTGTCTGTCACTGTCCACCGCATTACCGTGTTTTCATTGAAAGAGCTCCACGGTAAAGTGATAAGCATTCTCATTAGTTTACCAAGTTCACTGCGCTACTGCTGAGGTATGGAAGAAGCTCCATGGTGTAGTGGTGACACCGTGCCATCATGCCTTGACCGAATGACCCTCTGCCTGACTGTCACCCTTCACCGTGCCACTGCGGCCCGACCGATAGACCGTTGGGGTATGGCGGTGTCATCATGCCACTACGACATGGTTGATAGACCATCGCGGTATGGAGGTAACATCGCGTAACCGCCAGACTGAGCAAGGACCACCGCGGTAAGGTGGTAACCCTGGCCAATTATGGTGCAAGTCATTGAGCCTCGCGGTAAGGCAGTAAAGGCTAGAACTGACTACAATTCACCAAGTCTTAAGAGGTTCTAAGTTAGTAAGTTGAGGCACCATTTTCCAACAAGCTCCCACTTAACGAAGACTTACTAGCTTCCTCTAGACTTTGAATTTATTGACAGTCATAGGCCCTAAGGCCCATCGAACTTGCACACCATCTGAACTTGTCTATGCCCATTGGTTTGGTCAATGCATCAACAACATTCTTTAGAGTATCCACCTTCTCTAAAGAGACCTTTCCATCCTCCACCATATCTCTAATGAAGTGATACTACACATTGATATGTTTCATCCTGGCATGGAAAGTTGGATTTTTCACTAAACAAATGGCACTTTGACTGTCACAACAAATTGTAATATGTCCTGCATTAAAACCAAATCAGAACACAAACGATTGAGCTAAACAACTTCTTTGAAGGCATGTGTGCTGCCATGTATTCAGCCTCTATAGTGGACAAAGCGACTACAGCCTGTTGCTTGCTCATCCAACAGATTGCACCACCATTTAACATGAAAGTGTATCCACTGGTGGATCTTCTGCTATCAATGTCCCCTGCCCAATCAAAATCCACATATCCATGAATGCTAAAAGTCTTGTGTGATCCAACCAAGTTGCCATGGTAACACAGGGCGAATTCTGAAGTTCCCTTTAAATATCTAAATACTCTCTTCACAACATCCCAATGTGTCCTTCCCAGATTTTCCATAAAATGGCTAAGAACTCCCACTACTTGGGCAATGTCTGGCCTTGTACAAACCATTGCATACATTAAATTTCCAACAACACTTGCATAAGGCACCTTGGTCATGTCCTCCATCTCAGTAGAAGATTTTGGATAATCTTCAACATATAGTTTCGTTCCCTGCAACACTGGAACAACTAGCTGCTTCCAATCATTCATACCAAATCTCTCCAGAACAATGTTTACATACTTATTCTGACTTACCCAAAGCTTTCTGCTCTTTTTATCCTTGGTTATTTTCATCCCCAGAATATACCTTGCTACACCTAGATCTTTCATTTCGAACTTTGCAGACAACTGAGATTTAAGATTAGAAATCATAGACTTACTATTTCCTATGAACAACATATCATCCACATATAGGGTAATAATAAGCACACGATCATTTTCAGATTTTTAATACACACAATGATCAGATTTTTGATCTCACAAATCCCATAGACAACACAAAGGTGTCAAACTTTTGGTACCACATTCTAGGAGATTGTTTCAAACTATACATAGATTTCTTTAACTTGCAGACCAGATTTTCTTTACCTTTTTCAACAAAGTGCTCAGGTTGGGACATATAAATTTTTTCTTCCAGCTCTCCATGGAGAAATTCTATTGTCACATCCATCTGCTCGATCTCTAAGTCATACGCTGATGCAAGTGACAACATAAATCTAATAGATGTCATCTTAGCTATAGGAGAAAATATTTCTCCATAATCAATTCCCTCAACCTGGGAATACCCCTTTGCAACCAACCTCGCTTTATACTTTTCAACACTGCCATCTAGACCAGTCTTCTTCTAAAATACCCATTTACAACCAATAGGCTTTCGCCCTTCAGGCAAAGGTACCAAATCCCAGGTTTCATTTTTCTTCAATGATTTCATTTCTTCATTCATGGCTTCCAATCAGGAATTTGAATCAGACATGTTAATTGCTTCTTTCACAATCCTAGGCTCATCAGTGCTAGTAATTAAAGAATAGGCACAATTCAAATCTAACATAGAGAAACCATACCTATTAGGTTGTCATTTTTCACGTGTAGACCTTCTTACTGGCTGAGGTTGTGGTTCTTCATCTTCAGAACTCTCAGAGCTGCTTGAACTCTCCTCAATTTTAGGTACACCATGTAGTTCCTCTTTTTCTGGAGTCTGAGGAATTTCAACTACATCATTCTTCTTTTCCCTTTGTTATGTCTCTAACTATGGATCAACTGTTGAAGGTTTCAGCTCATGAAATATTATGATTTTGCTATACAAAACCTTCTTAGTATCAAGATTCCAAAGCTTGTATCCCTTCACACCAATGCCATAGCCGATGAAGATACATTTAACAACCTTATTTTCCAACTTAGATCTCTTCTCATTTGGCACATATGCATATGCCTCACAACCAAAGACACAAATATGTCTTAGAGAGGGCTTCTTACTAGACCAAGCTTCCAAAGGTGTTTTGTCAACAAGAGCATAATAAGGTGAACGATTTACTAGGTAACATGTTGTAGCCACAGCCTCAACCCAAAACCTCTACTCCAGACCAACACTGCTCAACATACTTCTCGCTCTCTCCATTAATGTTTTGTTCAACCTTTCAGCAACTCCATTATGTTGTGGAGTGTAAGGTGTAGTTTTATGCCTTTTAATCCCATGATCTTTGCAGTATCTTTCAAATATGCAAAACAAAACTCACCACCATTATCCATCCTTAAGCATTTGATTTTCCTTCCAGTCTGATTCTCTACCAAGTTTTTAAACTCTTTAAAATGACTGAACATTTCTGATTTACTTTTAAGAAAGTATACAAATGCCCTCCTTGAAAAATCATCAATAAAAGAAACATAATATCTAGAATTTGATAATGAAGGAACATTCATTGGACCAAACACATCAGAATGAATATATTCTAGTACACCAGAAGATTTATGAGGACTCAAATAAAAGGAAACATGGTGTTGCTTTCCATATATGCAATGTTCACAAAAATTGAATTCAAGATTACAATCAACAAGCCCTTCAACAATATTTTTATTTTTCAAGGTTTTTAAACCTTTCTCAGTGATGTGATCGAGTCAATGATGCCACAATATGGTCTTCTCTGCTGGGAGTTTCATCTCCAAGGTATTTGCACCCACAGGAGTGTCATTCTTCTCTTCTGCATGAGAAACGTTGTCTAATTTTACAGAGACGTTACACAAAACAACACGTGCATCCAATTTGTACAGAGTGCCAATTCGTACACCCTTAGCTAGCACCATTGCATCTCTAATCATCTTACATCCTTTACTTGAGAAAAAACTTCCACACCAGCATCATTCAACTTACTGATAGAAAGTAAGTTATGAGCCAAACCTAGTATGTGTAGTACACCACCTTTGATTCTTCCATCAGGGAACTGTATTTTGACTCTTCCACGACCAACAATCTCCTATGTTGAATCACTTGCCAGTTACACCTTTCCACCGTTATACTTTTCATACTTAGTAAACCACTTTTTGCGAGACATGTGGAAAGATGCACCTAAGTCAACTAGCCAGACATCATTTGATGCCTGAGTCGCCAAAGCTATAATGAAGGCATCTGCATCACTCTGAGAAGAGTCATTTTCTGAAGAGTTATTCTTCTTTTTCTTCTTTTGCTTGCAATCCTTTCGGATGTGGCCATGCTACCCATAATTCCAACATTTCACCTTGGAAGTTTTACTAGGAGACTTTATCTCGCTTCAGATTTGGATTTAGACTTCTTGTCCTTCTTCTTCCCTTTCTCCTTCGGTCTACCTCGAACAACAAGAGCATCTTTGGCCATCTCAATAGACTTCCTCCACATCTCTTTAGATAGTAGTGAGGTAACCACATCTTCTGTCTTGAAAGTAGTAGTCACACTTCCAATAGCCATTACAAGATGATCCCAAGTGTCAGGTAAGGAACATAACAGGAGCATGCAATGATCCTCCTCCTCTATCTTCACACCCATAGACGCAAACTGGACAACACTCATATTAAATGAGTTCAGATGGTCTGCAATAGATGCACCTTCTTCCATCTTCAAGGAGTACAACTTCTTCCTTAGGAATAACTTATTTACTAGAGACTTTCCCTGATAAATATCACCAAGCTTCTTCCATAATGAAGCTGCGGTCTTCTCCTCATGGACATTCAGGAGTACATAATCTACCAGACTAAGTCTTATCAGTCCTCTAGCTTTTCTATCTGCAAGGTCCCAATCTTCTTGTTTTGTACTTGGTGGTATAGTTCCAGACTAAACAATCCAGAGGTCTCTATCCACCAACAAGTCTTCCATTTTGAGTTCCACAACTCAAAGTTGCCGCCATTGAACTTTTCAATTTCTACTTTGTACTCGTGATCTCAGACAAAAGACACAGTAAATTAGTTCTTCCTTTGCAAGACTCCCATTGAAATAGTATTAGCACAAAAAACCAGCCCTACTAACAAGGATAACATAACTGGCCAGGCTCTGATACCACTTGAAAAGGAAAAGCAATAGTGCAGAAATGCTTTCCAAATGCTAAAACTATAAAGGAGGAGTGCAAAGACCAGTTTTAAAAATTCTTAAACAACTGAGATGAACAAACACAATATAATAGGAAGACATAAATACACAGTCATAGAGATAACACTGGATTTACGTGGGAAAACCCTTACGGGAGAAAAACCCACCACACCAAGCTAAATAACTTTGTATTACAGTAAAATAATTTACATATGAAGTTACATAATTCACTTGAAGATGTTAGCTCACAATAGTATTCAGTCGGCCTCCTCACAGATGCATTCACTATTACAATGCTATATGGAATACAATGAATTAAATAGATACAGTCACACTAAATCGCTCTACCTTAGTTTTTTTTTTTTGACTATTTTTATTTGTTCACGTTATATATATATTTTTTAAAAGCTATAGGATGGTGTTATTTATTTACATGTTGCACTAACACAATCTAGGTCTCTGATCAAAACCACCCCTACTTCATGCATCAGGCTACCCAGACATTTAATTCTACCACAAAGAATTATCAATATTGGATCCTATCATCTGTCGAATCTAATCTCTCAATAAATGCATATATCATTTTAAACATTCAACAAATATCTATTGATTTACAATAACGATGTAAAATCAATGAATATAATCACGCCACATGTCACTGCGCTATTCATTTGTCTCTTTGACTGTTGAATTGGATCTGTCAACTGTGCATCTGAGCTTATTACTGCACCATCGCGCCTGGTCAAAGATACCCCCGTGGTATGGCGGTGACAACTCGTTCGCTTGTCTATCATTGTCCACCGCATTACCATGCTATCGCTGAAAGAGCTCCATGGTAAAGCGGTAAGCATTCTCTTTAGTCCACCAAGTTCACCGCGCTACCATTGAGGTACAAAAGAAGCTCCATGGTGTAGCAGTGACACTGCACCACCGTGCCTTGACCAAACAACCCTTTGCTTGACTGTCGCCCTTCACCACACCACCGTGGCCCAACTGAGAGACCGTTACGGTATGGCAGTGTCACCGCACCATCGTGACATGGTCGATAGACCATCGCGGTATGGCGGTAACACCATGTAACTGTCAAATTGAGCAAGGACCACCGTGGTAAGGCGGTAACACCGCCCAACCGCGGTGCAAGTCACTGAGCCTCACGATAAGGCAATAAAGGCCAAAACTGACTGCAATTCACCAAGTTTTAAGAGGTTCTAAGTCAGTAAGTTGAGGCACCATTTTCCAACAAAGAGCAAACTGGAAAAGGAAAAAGTCTGTGAGGATAGTTCCAAGTCAAGTTCTACCAACCTTGATGAACTGATTGCAGGACATAAACCCTCTAAAGACAAAGGAGGAGTAGGCTTAGAAACAAGTGAAATCTCAAAAGTAATAAATGATCAAAAGACTCAAAATAAAGGGAAGCAGAAAAGAAATCTAGGAAGGAAACCACCTGTCAAGTAGCCAAATGCACAAAGATACCCATATTTCAATGGCACTTATTTTTCATGTAACAAGTTTAGGCATAAGGAAAATGGATGTAGAAGTAGGATGAATTAGTTCTTTGGTTCTTTCCCTGGACAATGCTATGCCTGTAATAATTTTAGACATAGAGCTAGTGAATCCATAACTTAGATGATGAAATGGTTTAATGGAGGAAGGGTGAATCAATCCTTTGCTGGTTATTGTTATACATGCAAAAAATATGGGCATAAGGTGAATCAATGCAGAACAAGGTTCAATGGAAGTCAATCAAATTAAATAAATATTGTTTGTTATAATTGCAACAAACTAGGACATATTTCAAAGGTATGCAGAAGAAAAAAGGGAAAACAATCTTCTCTGGTAAAGGAGAATGAACCTGAGAAGAAGGTTGAAAAAGAAGAAGTTAAGCAGGAAATGAGTAAGATATGGCAAAAGAAAGATGAGTTAGGCACTACTGATGTGTCTGTACCCTCATCCGATACAAATGATTCCTCCGAGAACTAGAACTAACATGGTCTCAGGGGGAGTTTTAGTAGAAAACCTTTTACACCCCCTGATTGCGAGTGTGTCAAATCCTTGGCACAAAATGAAGTCATAAGAAATCAGTATGTAGAGGTTTTGAAAGAGAAATCGGAAGAAAAGAGGCATATATGCTTGTTTGCGGAGCATATTAGGGTTTTCAGCACAACTACAAAAATTTGGTAGCTTTTCGAATTTAAAGAGCATTAAATGCGAATTAGGGCATCACATTAATCTATAAAGTGAAATCATATAGGTATCTTGATCATTTGTGCATTCAAAAGAGGTGAAGATTGACTTGGAACAATTTAGACCGAATTGAGGTGCGATTGGTGCAAACCCTAGTTTTGGCTGTTTACGAAGAAAAATGTATTTTTTGATTTTGTGTTGCTATGAGCTTGTGAAAATTTCTTCTTGAATCCTTTAAAAGGCTTGATGAATAGAAAATGAAAACTCCTATAGTTGTAAATGCAACAGAAAGACCTAGACCCTCCTACAAGAAATATTCGATGAAGGTTTTTAAGGATGACCCTTTGGGCGCTTTATCTTCAATTCCTCATGGTGTCATGCTGATAGAGGATACAAGGATGTACATTAGGAATAACTCAAAAGAATTCAATCATATCAAACTGATTAATATGTGGATAAATGAACTCACTGGAGATGATTTCTTTGTAAAACCTGAATATTTGAATCTTGTGACAAAGAATTTGGACTATTGGAACAACTTTCCAAATTTATGTTATATAGTAGATGATCAGTATGTGAAACCGGTCCTTAGTAGAATGCATGATCAATTCTTATGGACCCATTATCCACACTTGATAACCAAGGAAGCAATCAAATCCGTCATCGGACTTTGCGACACTGGACCAGTACCTGTGTTAAAAGCAGTGAAAAATGAAATGGTAACAAATCTCATCAATGCTACCTCTGACAAGAGGGATCTTGCGACAAAAAATATCACCAATCCAGATATGAAGTATGCATCCATAATGATTGGCCACACAATCAACTTCACCAATAGAGAGAATTATGTGTTTTCCACAACTATTTATACTAGTTATGATATGACTATAAATGGTGAAAATTATGATCTATGTGAGCTGCTTAGACAACAACTACTTGATAACCTAATAATATCAAAAGAAAAGAAGTAATCATTTAAGTTTGGTTCTCTAATTGTATGTCTATTATTATATTTTCTCAAAATGCTTTCGGGAAAATCTAGAATAGTGTATTGGAATCCATCCCGACTGGTTGCACATCAGATTTTTGATCACATGCATAGTTTGGGTGATGTGAACAATGCAACAAATTCCTTGATGAAATTATTTTCTATGTTTAAGAAGAATATGAATGAGAGAGAGAAAATTCCAAGGAAGATTGTTGCAAAGTATAAAAATGAGATTATATTTCATGTATATTTTGATGAGTGTATGATAGAAGCGGTTGAACCCCGAACCATCTGGATTCAACCTCTGAGTTATGAAGTTTCAAAAGATGATGTTGAAGGTTATGTACAACTCTTATTGAAGAGTCCAAAAGATCCAAATGAACCTCAAATAGGAACTTATGCAAAGAAATCCATGGAAGTCTATTTGGAGCAGAACAAAGCTAAAAGGAAGAAAAATGTAATGAAAATGCTCAAGGAACATGGTTTTACAGTTGAAGAGATAGATCTAGGAAGAGCTGTTAAAGGATAGAAGTCTGAAGAATTACCTAGTGTAAGGAGATCCAGTAGGACCCCTTCTTCCATACTAGATTTTGGATCAACTGCAATGAAGACTATGCCCAACACTATTGACAAAGGCAAAGGAATGACCCCTTCCAGACCTACTACTAGATCAAGAAAGATGAAAAATATTCCTTCAGTAAACCCTGTTAAAAGAAGAAAAGAAAAGGCTACTAGGGAAAAGAATATGAGCATCATTGATGATCAAGAGGAAGAGGAAGAAGATCTAGGTGCAAAACTGACTAGAAAAATAAGGGTGAGTGTTTCCTTCGGTGATGGTGCATCACAAGAAACCAGTATTGTTTCAAAGAAAGTTCACTTTGAGTCATCCTCAGAGGATACTGATGAAAAAAATGTTAATAATCAAAAGAAGGCCAAAGTTACAGAAGAAGTTCCATCGAACTAGGAAGAACATAACGCTTCTCTGGTAAGACCTGGTTCCCCTCTCAAACTAGATGTTTTGGTGAATAATATGGTGAATCAAGATAATATGGTGAAATCCACAGTGGAAGTGTATGATTCAGTAGGAGAAGATAAATAAACAATAATATTGGCCATTATCAAATATGTCATCATTTTGGAAGCTAAATGGGATAACATTAAGTGTGATGTTCTTGAAAACTTGTGGGAGATTCTGATGAAAAGAAGAGCAGAGGTAGTTGAGATAGAAGAGAAAATAAGAAATAAAGTATATAAAGAAATTGCATCCTCTTTGTCTCCAGATAATTTAGAATCTTTGAAGAAGATTTGTGCTAACATGTTCAGGGTAAAGAGAAGAGTTAATACTTTGATGAAAAAATACAGGAAGGAAATCAAAGGAATAAGGAAGGAAACAATAAGTACTGTCAGGAGTATTGTGGCAAAATATGGAATGATTGGTGCATATGGTTCGGTACCTGAACCTAGAAAAGAAACTTCTATGGAAGTTGTGGAAGAACCTCCTTCCAGTGTTGTTGATGATAATGTACCTCTGGAAGTGAATGAAACCAATACCTTTCTGGAAACAGGTAGTTCAAATGTTCTACTAGAAATCAATGTTGCTAATGAGAATTCAGAAAGTGAAAAACATGTTGAAGAAAATGTTGAAGCAGAAGTTCATGTCGTTATCCCTCTGATACACCCCGAAAAAGAAGATAGAGATAAGGGAGAAGAAGGGAAGAGGGAAGGAGAAAAATAAGAAGAGAAAATTGAAGAAGAAAAGGTAGAAGAAGAAAAATCAGAAGAAAAGGAGATGGAAGAAGAGAATGCAGAGGAGGAAAAAGCAGAATAAGAAGAAGAAGAAGAAGAAGAAAACATAAATATAGAATCAGACGATATTGCTGGAAAGAATGAAGAAGTATCCTAGCAAGTTGTAGAATCACACAAGTCCACTAGAGAATCTTCCTCTAGTGATGATGTATTAAAAGGACTGTTGTCTAAGCAGATCGGATTTCAATCGGTAATTCCTTCAGAACTCTTGCAACTTCCAATGAATCAAGGTTATGTAGATATGAACAAGACTTCTTTGGTACATAAATTGGTGTTAGGTTATGTATTTCATGCATCTAGTAGAAGAGAAATCTTAGAAATGCATGAGAAGGGAACTTAACTCATTGAAGATGCTATTAAGGCTTTGTAGGATGTCACACCAGATACATCTCTCTCTTCGGTTGAGAACCTTAAGCTTCTATTGGACTCCTTCATAGAGCATGCCATATGAATTTTTGAGAAAACAAAATAGGATGCGAAAGAGAAACTGAATGAGAAAAGGCTATTGATCCTTCACGACAAATGTGCCTCGACATATACCAATGTAGAAAAGAGCCTTGAATCTGTAAAGGCTTGAGAATCTGAAGCTAAATCTATGTTTGCATATTGCATAAGGTGGCCTAATGCCACTCAAAGCATAAAAGATCTTATGGACTCCATTGAGTCCCAGTTGACCACTATCTCTAGCACCTACAATGTATCTATGGATAGAGATAGATCAACTTGGAATGCTATTTCTGTGCACAGAGAAAAGTTCTTTATGTTATAGAACTAGAAGGAAGAGATAATAAAAAAATTTGGTTTGCTCGATGATAATGTGAGGATGGAGTATGATCTGGTAGCCAATGCTTTGGCTAATGCTGAGAATCTGGACAAGATTAATTTGACTCCGGACACTTCGGATGAAGCTGAAAAAAATTTCATTGCTTTAGAATCTTTGAACAAATTCTGGTCGCTGCTAAGTAGAGTTGGGAGAATGGCAAAGCCACTTGGCAAGGCATTCTTTAGGAACTGCAAAGTGCTCCCTCCTTCGGGTAAAATCCTTTCTATTTTTACATTGCTTGGGATAAATCCTCGGGGGGAGTTCAAAATTTTTGATCCTTTGGGCCCTAGTCCTTTTGTACATATCTTTCATGTTTTCTGTTTGACCTTTGTCCTTGATGTCAAAGGGGGAGAACAGGAAAGAGATATAAAACAAATTTTGTACATAGGATGTACGTAAATTCTTTTTTTTGGCACATGTTGCCATCAATGACAAAGGGGGAGATTGTTGGAAGAATGAAGAAGACCATATCTCTTGTTAAATAGTTTTGTTGTCATTGATGTCACCATGATATATGAGTTGAGGATGCAAGCCTCAAGGTCACATTAATCTAGTATTATGAGCTGATAACGTAGGACTAGCCTCTGGTATTTTGCTCCGGAATCCCCTTCCGTAAATAGCTACTACTTTAGTTTTTGGGAAATGGTCTATGATTGAGAAATACATACATGGATAGGAACTCATGCATACAATTGCTTGTGGTTATCACTAGTATCATTTTGTTGTTTTACAATTCTTCTATTAGGTCTATTGCCGGCTGACCTATCAAGCAGTTGAAGATGTGATGGATTAAATTTTTTTTGTGTAATCCATGCTGACATGTTGTTGCATACCACACGTTTGAATTATTGTTGAGAAGACCTATGAAGCCGACCTGATTGTTATTTATGCACAATCAGATATATATACAAGATGTTTTCTTTTTGAAGAAATGAGATAAGAGTGTGAGCGAATATTAGCAGATATATGTGGAAGTGAAAAGGGAAAAGTGTGATGTGCTGGCATGCAAATTTACCGAGCTACAAATGAATTTGAATTTACACTTGAGGTGTACTTTCATCAGTTCAATTTTTCCAGTTAGCCATTTTTTTAGGCAGTGAGCCTCCCATTTTTGGACAGTGAGTCTTGGTAGTGAGCCACCCCTTTGTAATATCTTATAACTAGTTATACTATATTGTGAGTTAATCCTCACTGTGGTTTTTCCCACTCTGGGTTTTCCACGTAAAATTTTTGGTGTCTCTTGTGTTTTGTGTTTCATGTTTTGTTGATGATTTTGCTTATCTTAATTATCATATGCTTTGGATTGATTGGATGGAATTTGTTCAATAATTTTAAGAATATACTGATTCACCCCCCCTCTCATAATATTAGATATTTAACACCTCTGTCTATTGGCAATGTTGTATTTCCATTTGCATGAAATAACTTATAGGGAGGCACAGTCCATGAGCTATGGGACTACTTTATTGATGATCTGAGCGTGGGAGCACATCGTTGTTTTCTATCCACTAGTTGTTCATTAGCTAGATGATCGATCACCGTATGTATTTTTGTATGTTGGGACTATTACACAGTCACATGTTGGAGATAGTGGATATTGGAGGCATGTGATTGACACTCTTGTGTAGTTTATTTGGAGACCATACATGGACCGTGCACAGTGGCGGGATGAGGGTCGACACTTGCCTTTTTGTCGTCAGCCACGTTATCTGATTGGGAGGACCGTAGCCACTGTACATATCATAGAGAGACACCTACCAGATAGAGTGTTTCAGTAGTTTGGTGAGATTTAGGATGAGCCACATGGTCGATTTGAGTTTTCCAAATCTTTTAGGGAGGTTCCTCTATGGGGAACATGATTCCTATAATGACAACAGAGGTAGATATTGACGCACTATAACTAGTGCAGTGGGCATGGAGGGGTGGGCCAGTGGATTTCGGTACTACAATAGCCTATGATACTTGGTGGGCACAACATAGACCTATCCCTTATAAAAATCTTGATCAACCAATTCCTATAGAGCATCGAGGTACAAACCCACGAGGTCGATGTGGTGGAAGAGGGGGTGGTCGAGGTGGAGGGGATGATGGGAGAGGAGGAGGTGGGAGGGGTGGTCAACGAGGTGGCAAAGGCCGGGGTAGAGCATTATTACCCATTTGTGAGGTCGAGGGGGAGGGAGAGGAGGAGGTTTTTGCTGAGGAGGTGGTGGGGGAGGAGGCCATTGGTGGAGAGGAGGAGGCCATTGGTGGAGAGAAGGAGATTATTGGAGATGCCCTGGAGTTATTATGGGTAGGAGACAAGAATGTGGAGGAATATCCAGAGGAGGAGATGGGGGAGGAGGAGAGAGAGCTCCGAGATCAGATTGTGGAGGAGTGGGATGTAGATGAGGAGGAGAGAACCGTACAAGAGGAGGGTCCGACAGATCAGTGACTGGCCGATTTGAGGGCCATATTAGCACCTTTGGAGGAGCAGGTGAGGGTTGTGTCTATAGAGAGAGACGAGATGTGGCTGGAGAGGGATAATGCCTATTAGGAGAGAGATTAGGTGGTGGCGTAGAGACAAGAGACATAGAAAATATTTTTAGAGCTCTCAGCTCTTTGTACTGGACCAGCTACAGATATGGCTCGAGATTTGGTCAAAGCTGGTGAGTGAAAGCGATACTACAAGGATTTATATGAGGCAGAGGTACCTCCTAAGAGATGGGCTCCTAGTGCTTCTCAGGTGCTTAGTAGCAAATCCCACAACAAATCCCATAGTAGATCATAGAGTAGTGGTGGTGTCCTAGGACCTCACAGGCTAGGACCTTATGATAGGGCCCTGTCTGTACAATGTTCTTTAGGCACTCCCTGTTAGTCACCTCCTCATTCTTCTCATCAGAGTAGTGGGAGTTCAACCTAGGGACATGTTCCTCTATTGCAGATACTATATTATGATTATAGAGCCCACAAGCTCCTTTTTTTGATATACATCTTAGATATTATACTGTGATACATTTTGATACATATATATACGTGATGCATTTTTGGTGATGATTATATGATGTGTTTGTTTATGTGATGCACTGATGATTCGTTTATGATTCATGCTTATTTGATGATGATGATGTATGCTTTTAATTATGATTGATGCACTTGATTTATGATGTAATGGATGCAAGTGAGTTATGAGATACAGTCATTGTATGCATTGTGTTAGCTATATATATCATGTTATGAAAATGTATATGATAATGTTTTTATTTCCTTATGCAAATGGATGTAAGGTGTATGCTTCTCTAATGTTGTAATAAATGTGGGTGATTTTTGTGTGTCACAATACACCATCTTGATGCAATGGAAGAAGAATGTTAGCTTGAAGATGATTGATGTTAGCATGAAAGAAAGATTTGTCATTACTTTGTTGTCATTATACTAAGCATTTGCATTTTAGTCATCATTGGGTGGTTTATTGCAATAGAGAAGAAACACCATGATATGAGGTAGACCAATGGTGTGCAATATCATGCTTTTTCTGAAAACAAACAGTCATAGACAAGGATTTTCGTGACTTATACTTAGGAACCCAATTGTTCCCAGTCTTTTTGTCGAGACAAATCATAAACAACAGTCCAAATAAAACATGCCATGAAACATCCTTGCTCCTCTAAATCCTATTGCCAGGACATCCTTGAGGTGGCTAGTGACATGAAAAATTTGAAATTATAAGACGATCATCATGATACATCGTCGCTCCTCTAAATCCTATTATCAAGACATCCTTGAGGTGGCTAGTAACATGAAAATTTAATAAAGATAAGATAATAATCAAAAATCAAGATATGGTCAAGTAACATTGTCGCTCCTCTAAATCCATCATACGACATCGTCAAGGTGGCTAGTCACATGGTCATATCAAAAGATAAGATAATCATCATGATACATCGTTTCTCCTCTAAATCCTATTACTAGGACATCCTTGAGGTGGCTAGTAACATTACAATTTCAAAAAGATAAGACAATCAGTTAAAAGCAAAATATGTTCATGTAACATTGTCACTCTCTAAATCCATCATAGGATATTGTCGAGGTGGGTAGTCACATGGTCACATCAAATCATTAAAAAATTAATGAAAATTCTTATCAAGACATGTGTGTTAGATCTTTGTTTGTTTTCCAAGGTTGACTTGGTAATGACGAGGTTGACTGGTCATTCTTTAGGAAGGACACATCCTAAAGAAGATTGAAATATCAAATTTGATTATTGCCAAGGTAAAGATTTAGGAAGGACACATATTGAATAGATGACACAACAAGATTTGACATCAAGAAGGACACATATTGAAGATCCGCAATTGATAGGAAAGAGTTTGACATCAAGAAGGACACATCTTGAAGAATCTTAAGTGCTTGACTTGATAAACTTGATTAGGATTCAAGAAAGACATATCTTGAATAAAATAGTTTGATAGAAAAGAGTCTAATGTCAAAGACACATCTTGAAGACCCTTTGATGATTGATTTGATAGATTTGATGCTGATTTAGGAAATGCATATCTTGAATAAATTGTTTGACATAAAATAGTTTGACGTCAAGGACACATCTTGAAGACCCTTAAATGATTGATTTGATAGATTTGATGTTGATTTAGGAAATGCATATCCGTCAAGAAGGACACATCTTGAAGACCCTTTAATGATTGATTTCATAGATTTGATGTTGATTCAGGAAATACATATCCTGAATAAATTGTTTGACAAAAAAGAGTTTGACGTCAAGGACACATCTTGAAGACCCTTAAATGATTGATTTGATAGATTTGATGTTGATTCAGGAAATGCATATCCTGAATAAATTGTTTGATAGAAAAGAGTTTGACATCAAGAAGGACACATCTTGAAGACCCTTAAATGACTGATTTGATAGATTTGATGTTGATATTGATTTTTGACTAGTTGGATTGTGTGTCATTTTTGACCTTGTGTTCGAGTCGTTCGTTGTATAACCAATGTTGTCGAGATGTTTAACATATGTTTTTGTTTTCAAATTTCCAATGTTTTCATGTTTTCCAAGATTTTGACCAAGAGCCTAACCTGAGGACCTATCCTAGGGGCCTCAGGGGTTGATCAAAGATTAGCCTTGCCTACGTTGTACACACAGAGACCTCATAGTTTGACATGACTTTGACCGACAAGATTGACTTAAAAAGATTTGTTTTATTTGAAGATATCTGATGTGTGTGATAGTGAATGTGAAAACCCTAAAGGACTAACCTTGTGTGGCCTCGGGAGCTCATCGATTGATGGACTTGCCTATGTTATACACGCAGAGACCTTATAGTTTGACACAACCTGACTCTGCTTTATTGAAAAAGAGTAAGTCATGATTTTATTGTGTTTTATTTGACAAACCTAGAAGGAACTGACCTAATGCCTCAGGGGCACATTGACAGATGGCCTTGCCTACATCTAGTCACAGAGGCAACATAGTTCGACATTGACAAAGACTGACATGACAGATGGTGACCTTGTTTTTGTAATTTTCTTATTATTTGGATGTTTTTAGGATTTTGACATTTTTCAAATGTTTTTGCATTTTTGACACATTTTCTGAATTTTTTTGTGTTTTCCAAGTGTGTTAGGTCCTGAAGATCTAGAGGTTTATTCCACCAAGAATAGGTGCTAGGTATTTACCCCCAGTCAGGTACTGTGTGGGATTGGATGGTAAGAGGGATTATGTGCAGTATGTTGTGAGCATCAACCGATCTCAAGCCATAGGACTAGAAACTACTCTTATTGTGTGTGTCACAGAATGAAGGAGTGACAATTATATGAATATGGGTGAAGGTGAAAAGACCATGTGAAGTGATAATAGATGACAGAGCGAAGATTGTCTACACATGATGCTTGTTTTCCAGGTTTTCACCATGGTACTTATCCAAAGCGCCATTGGGATGGTTTTCACTATCGGACGGATATTTCTCTTTAATATTTTTCTTTTTCTTTGGTTTTTTTATTTTTTTTTGTATTTTTTGGTTTTAACTGAGCTCTCTGAAGCTATGTGTAAAACTTGCGTAGGTGAAAGCTGTTTATATGCTCAAATAATGGTTCTCCCTCTAGAGTAGATAATTGATATGCGCCAGAACCAAAGGAAGTTGTGATGACATAAGGGCCTAGCCAGTTAGGCTCAAACTTACTAGGTTTATCTCATTATGACTGGTTTTTAGGATTCTGCATTAGTACCAGGTCGTCGATGTCGAAATGTTTGACCATGACCCTCTTGTTGCAACTTTTGTAGAGACGATTCTAATATGCTTGTAAGTGGTTCAGTACTTTATGTCTTTGCTCATCCAGTAATTCCAGCTCATGCAACCTAGATATCCTATACTCTTCATCATTGATTAACCCTTTCATGGACACTTGGAGAGAGGGGACTTCTACCTCAATGGGGAGAATAGCCTCCAAACCAAAGACTAAGGAAAATGAGGTGGCCCCAGTGGGAGTACGAACACTAGTTCGATACACCCATAAGGCAGGGTTAAGTTGGATGTGCCAGTCATGACCAATGTCATTGACGGTTTTCTTAAGGATTTTAATGCTGGTTTTATTAGACGCCTTGGCTTGATTGTTGCCTTGCAGGTAGTAGGGAGTGGAAAAATGGTGTTGGATATGGAATTGTTCGCACAATTCATGGACCTCTTGGTTTATGAAGGGATGACCATTATCTGTGGTTATGAACTATGGGAGACCGTAGTGGCAAATGATATAATTAAGGATGAACTTTGAAATTTGGTTGTTAGTGATGTAGGTAAGGGGGATGGCCTCTACCCATTTGGTAAAGTATTTAGTAGCAATTATAATGAATTTATGGCCATTTGAGGAAGTGGGGTGAATTTTTCCCACGAGGTCGAGTCCTCATTGAGCAAAGGGCCAAGGAAAAGTGATGGGACTTAGTTCCTGTGCTAGAGCATGAATGAGATTTCCATGAACTTGACATTTTATGCATCTTTTGACAAATCGATATGCCTCCTGTTCCATAGTCGACCAATAGTATCCCAACCGCATAATATTTTTGGCTAAGGTAGGACCACTGGAGTGGGTACCACAAATTCCTTCATGCACTTTGTGTAAGGTTTTCTGTGCTTCCATGTTATCAAGACATCAGTGTAGGAAATTGTCAATTTTTTGTCGGTACAAGGTATCCCCAATGATGGAGTAACGAGAGGCTTTTCATATAAAATTCTTGGGTTGGTTACTGGATAAGTTATCATGTAAAATTTGGGAATGGAGGTAATTATAAGTGTCTAGGTACCAAGGTGACTCGAGACCAACAAGTTCACAAACCATTTCAAATTTTGGGACGTCAAAAGTTGGGACCAATAGTTGTTCCACTAAGAACTCGTATTGTGATGCATTGTTAGGTATGTCCAAGAGCGATTCAATGGTTGCCATGGCATCCGCTACTTTGTTTTGTATGTGAGGTATCTGACAAAAGGTGATGTTGACAAAGTAAAGCTTGAAGTTGTTGACCATTTTCTTATAGGGAGTCAATTTATCATCCTTTGTATCATAGTCATCATTGACCTGATTGATGACTAACTGTGAATCTCTGAAGACCTGCATGTTTTTGATCTTCCACTTGACCGCCATATGCAATCTTGTTAATAGGGCCTCATATTCTACAATATTATTTGTAAAAGGGAATGCTATTCTGAATGATTTCAGTATCATGTCACCTTGTGGGGTGACAAATAGTACCCCAAAACCTAACCCATGATTGGTATAGGAGCCATCAAAGTACATATTCCATACATTACTTGTCCTAAGAATGAAGAGTGAATCATCTGGAAAATCAATGATGAGAGGATGTTTTGCTTGTGTTGGCGCATCTATGAGTTGATCCGCTATTACCTATCCTTTGATTTCCTTGCACTCAACATATTGGATGTCGTATTCACTAAGGACCATGACCCATTTTGCTAATCTCCCTATTAACGCTTCTCTATTGAGAAGATACTTGAGGGGATCAATTTTTTCTACCAGATTAATTTGGTGGTTCAACATGTAATTCCTTAACTTTAATGCTGCAAAGACCACTGCTAGGCATGCCCGTTTGATAGGAGTGTAGTTGAGTTCATTCCCACCAAGGTCTTGCTAATATAGTATATTTCTCTTTCCTTTTCCTCGTGGTCATTTTGAGCAAGTAATGCCGTAGTGCTATTGTGGTTGTAGATACATATAATATGCGGGGCTTCCCATCTATTGGTGGCATCAACATGGGCAATGTTAGGAGATACTCTTCTATCTATTGAAAGGATTCTTGGTATTTTTCAATCCATATGAAAGGGATCCCTTTATGTAATAGGTACTGAAATTGATGCATTTGTCGATGCGTTGAGCAATGAATCTCCTAATAGATTGTAGTCTCCCTTGTATTGTCCTTAATTGACTAATGTTCTTTGGTGGAGGCATGTCAATGATGGATTTCACCTTGGAAGGATCAAATTCTATGCCTTGATTTGAGACGATGTATCCCAATAATTTTCTGGATTTTACCCCAAAGACACATTTCTTTGGGTTGAGATGAACCTTGTATGCTTCTAGTCGTTGAAATTCTTTGTCTAAAACCTTTAGATGATTAGCTCTAGTTAAGGACTTTATGAGGAGATCATCAACACAATCCTCCATTAGGGTATGCATTAGGTCATGAAATATTATAGTCAAATCCCGTTGGTATGTAGCTCCTATATTTTTCAATCCAAAAGGCATGACATTCCAACAATAGGTAGCCCAGGGACAAGTGAAAGTTGTTTTACGTTGGTCTTCTGGAGCAATACGAATTTGATTATAGTCAAAGAATCCATCCATAAGAAACAAAATCTTGTATTCTACTATAAGATCCATGATCATGTTCATGCTGGGGAGAGGAAAGTCGTCCTTAGGATATGCCTTGTTTAAATCTCTGAAGTCAGTACATATGCAGATTTCCCCATTTGGTTTTGTGATAGGTATTGGATTGGAGATCCAGTCTACATAATCAATAGACCTGATGAAGCCAACATCCAAGAGTTTCTTTAGTTCTATCTTGACCAACAAGGTGATTTGTGGATGCATTTTCTTGAGTTTTTTCTTTACTGATTTTGCATCTGGATTCAATGAAAAGTAATGTAAGACTAGCTCATGGTCTAACCCAGGCATGCCAATGTATGACCAAGAAAAATTACCCTTGTGCTACATGAAGAATGCTTGGAAGTTGGGTTTTTCTTCTTCTATCAAGGAAGCTACTAATAACACTATCTTAGGATCTTCAAGTGTTCCAATGTTGACCTCTTGTGTATCTTCAATTAGCATCGGTGATCACTCTTGTGTGATGGGGAGAAAGTTCAACCCTCCATCCTTAGGCACCTCAGGGAGGTTTTCACCTTCAAATACGTCCTTTTTTTTTACTTTTTATGATCAGAGGACGCTTCACGATTTTCACCCAAAGGCCTTTCCTTTTTCTCTTTATTATTATTTTTATGATTGGAGGGTGATGCAATCTCCCGGAAGTATGCTGCCACATCGAGTTCTATAGCAAAGCCAAATTTATGGTCTCCCCATGGCATTCCTTCTCTCAGTCCCATGAACTCAACAATAGCTTCATCATTCTCAAAGGTATCCAAAACAATAAGACCTTGCTGGTCCAAATCAACTAGTTGTGGGTAGACTAGGGAAATGCCATCATCAACATTCACAAATTATGGGCAAGCAACTAATAATGTAAGGATTAAGGTATTGTCTCGAATGTTGATGTTTATACAATTGGTTATCCTAGGACTAGGTGTGTTTGGATTAGGGAAAATTTTATCCAGTTTGTAAGTGCTAGAGGCATAGGATTCCCATTCCTAATTGTTAGAATCATTATCATCATAAAAGTTGTTATCGAAATCCTCTGATGTCTCGATATATTTAGAAGCATGTACTTCCTTATTTGAAGGAAATTTGGTTTTAGTGGAACCCATCTTCAGTGGCTTCCACCCTAACCCAAGATTCTTCCCCCATTTAGTGGGTATGTAAGGCTCTCTTCTTCCATTTTTGTTTATTCCTAACCCACTGGTGCCTTCATAACCTTTTACTTGCATCATTAAAAACCCTTTACCATATTGTTGTATTGGAAGTGGTGTAACCTCTTCTTTATAGATCTAGTTAGACACATCTTCAACATCTTCCTTACCAAGGTCCCCCCATTTTATGGAAATAGTTTTAGGAGGTACATGAATCAAGACCTTAGGTTTGATGTTGTAACACAAATTTCCATATACATCTTTGGTGATTTTGGAATTGTGGTAATACAAAAGGTAGTGTTCATGTTGTATTCTCCGCATCCCTTGCTTTGAATTTGGAACTTGGGGTCTAGGGATTTGGCAGTGGAAGCAGAGGATGTGGAGGCTGATGAATGAGTGGCATTATATTTCCTTTGGAGTGTGGATGGGTCAATGTATTTGGCTGAATTTGATGTCAAGGCATCATAGTTAAGTGGGACCTGACATTCAAAGACTCCTCGTAGGTTAGTGCAATACTCAAAGGGATCATGATCACCTTGGATTGTAATCTCGGTGTCGTTGTAAGGAAAATTTAGGCATTGATGATATGTGGAGGGAATGACCTTGATCGCATGAATCCATGGTCGAACAAGGAGAAGATTATAAGGGATGTCTAGATCCAATACTTGGAAAGTTGTATCCAACATTATGGGTCCCACTCGAAGTGAAAGTGTTATTATGCCTGTGGAGGATCGTTCATCATCATCATAACCTTTTATGACTATGCTCTTTGTCTTATCCACACACGCTTTAGATAAACCCAGTGCCTTAAACAATTTTAGGGAACACACATTCAATCTTGCTCCACCATCTATCAGGACTCGTTTGATCATACTTTGATGGATGAAGGTTTCAATGTGTAGTGAGTCATTATGGCTCATTTTTTGGGTTGAGTAATCTTTGTCAAAGAAGGTAACATGGTGAGAGCTCGCTAGAAATCCAACCATGGCTTGAAATTGGTCAACGTCGAGGTTATCTGGGACAACGGTCTCTTTTAGCATCCTATCTAGGATGGCCCTATGCTCGGGTGATGTGCATAGTAGATCTAGTATAGATATTTGTGTTGGAGTTTTTCCTAGCTGATCCAACAAGTTGAAATGGCCTTTAGCTTGGGACTGCTTGGGAGGCAAAGGGCCAGGTACGATTATTTTAGTTCTGTGAGTGTTTACAACGCACTCTGGGGTCTTCTTGATGATGATGGTGTTGATATGTTCATCTACAATTCAAAGATAGAGGATTTTGGAGTAGTTATAACCAATAGTCGCATAATTGGCTGAGTTATTATTATTAGTACCTGAACCAGAGGCTTTCCTTGAACCATGGTCTTGAAGAGGATTCTTGTAGATCATGCGATCTTTATTGGAAGTGTGTTGATGTTGTCCCTCTACCTCGATTACTTTGTCTTCGATAAGGTCTTGAATAATATTTTTTAGCTGTCTATAAGTAGATGTTTTATGTCCTTTACCTTGGTGGTATTCACAAAAAGTGTTATCGTCACACCAAGAGGGTTTAAATTCAAAGATGTAAGTCACAGGTTCCCATAATTGTATGACACCTGATTGAACACATTTCTTTAGTATGGACTCAATGGGTTCTCCGAGGGGAGTATATCTGCGTCTAATGTATTACTGATGTGGTCTCTATTGTCCTAGTCCTTGATTATTTCACATGGAATTTTTTGTTGGTTTAGCTCAATTTGTGGTGTAGTTGTTGGTGTTCTAGGTCCTCTTAGAGTGACTACAAGACCAGTTTTGTTTACTACTTTGGTATCCACAACCCCATCGTTTGTGACATTTTTTTTTGAGACCAATATTTTTTTTTTGTCATTGAACGTGTGTTGATTGTTTGTACTCTTTGAGAACTTAAGGGCACCCTTAGCGACAAGTGATTTATCAATCATGGTTCCTTTTTTAGCTAAGTCTACAAAGTGGGCACAACAATGAACTTGCAAGGGATCCTTTAAAGGATCTAGTAGGTTTTCAACAAACATGTCCACCTTTTGTTTCTTAGGGATCTCTATCTGGCATTGACTCACCAAGTTTCTCCATCTCTGGAAGTATTTGATAAAGGACTCTTCATCTTCTTGTTTCGAGGTACACAAAGTGGCTAATGTGATATCATTTTTGATGTTAAAGGCATAGTTGTCTACAAATTTTTTGGCTAACTTAGACCATGTGGATATGCCTCCAGGTAATCATGAAAACTACTCAAGTGCAAGACCTGTAAGAGTTATGGGGAATAACCTCATCAAGTATGTATGCTCCAATTCAATGTCAATGCAAGTTGTGCTAAATTCTCTGATATGATCTATCAGGTTGCCTATCCCTTTGTACTTTGGAAAGTTTAGGATTGTGTAATGTTGTGGAAAAGGTGGCATGTAGATAGTCCTATAAAATGGATACAGATGCAGGTCTTGCATGTTTTAGGATTTCTTGGTTGCTAGTTGCATTTTTTCAATTTTTTTTTGTAAAGCAAGCATTTGGGTAGTTAGAGCATCCACCTGTGGGTTTGGTGTATCATTCGTATTGTTGGGTACCACATTTTTCATAGATACTTGATAGGTGTATGGAGGCGTCTGTTGTTGTACCTGGGGTATATGTGTATATGAGGTGTTCATGTTGGGTTACCCTTGTGTGTTCTAAACTCCAAGTTGTGCATGGGTACCTTGTTGTTATGTGTTTGACGTAAAGGTATTTGATTGAAATCCTACTTATGCTTGATTCACCTGAGGTGATGTATGTGTACCCGATTGTCCTTGTGTAGCACTATTTTAGGGAATAGCATGACTATATGTGGTACCCTTGACATTAAACTTGGTTGTGGTTCCTGAACCTAAAAATCTTATTCTCTTGCATCCATTAGGATTGTTTGAGGTATTCATAGTGTTCGTTGAGATCCCAAATGGGTTAGTGCCCATCTATTGTGTTGTTGAATGTGTTACAAGGATTGATGTTGACTGTTTCACAACCTGTGTCATGGACTATGGAAAAATGATGGTATTGGGGTAGTGTGAATCATCGAAGCACTCTGTGTAGCTCCTCTTGAAGGTATATTGAGGTTTACCTGGGTTGTAATGTTTTGTGGAATATGTGTTATAGTTCCCTGGTTTTGGTTTGAGATATTTCTAGGTGAAGGCACTGCTTGTAGCATGTTTATGTCAAATCCAAGTGGTAATTTAACCCCATCCTCTAGGAGTTTGGCTAAAAATTTCTCAAGGTTGAGCATCATGAATTCATGGAAAAATTCAACCACCTCAAGATCCTGGGCTGCTACCTTAAGTTCCTCAACAAAGATACAACCTTGGGTGTCTCTTAGGAGGAAATTATCAAATGGGTTACCATATGGGTTAGATTTTAGAGGTTGTTGTGATGTTGACCCAATGTGTGTGGTATTGGTATTATCTTGAGGAAGTGTAGTACCGAGGTTCAATTCACTAGTGGGAATGTAAAGGGCATCACCTTGTCATGGATGATCCATTTCTAATAATCTCTTTTGTAATCTGGTTTGGACAATAAGTTAGGACTTGCTCAAAGGAGGATGACGTCTAAGATGCAAATATTTAGGATGCGAAAGTTAAGCTATGTTTTTGGTAATTTTTTGGCATAAATTATGACATGCAATAAATAAGGTATAATGCAAACTATATGTCAATTCTAAGGATAACTGAGGGATGAGTCACTAACTAACCAAGTTTGATGCAAGGTTCCAACTAAGATTTCCAATGATGTTTTAGGATCAATACTGGAAAAACTAAGTAACAGATTGATTGGGTGGAATTCAAACTAGCTTGGTGAGTTTGAGGTATTCCACTAAGATGATAAAGGACAAATTGTAAACTGATATGTCAAGGGAAATTGTGTTTGAATCACTATTTTCAATCAAGGTAAGACAATTTATCTACCCTAAGTTCTACAATGTATAATGCAATGATGAAACTATATAGGAAAACTGATGATGAACCTAAATATGAGCAAGTCACAGGTTTGGATCAGGTTTTCAACAAAGAGCAGATCAAATAATGAAATCCTACAGTAAGTCTTTTGAGTTTTCCATTGGTTGGTTGTAAGATTTTATGTGATAGGAAAATGCATTATTCTAGACTGCAAATGTGGTGCATAAGATCATATGCATCACAAAAACTCACGGATGCGGTTTACAGTATCAAATGTGTTTCTAGAGTTCACAAATGCAATTTAAAATGTTAGATGCATTGCAGGTTTTGGCAATTGCAAATCAAAATATCAGATGCATTTTTGGATTGAATAGTTGCAACTTAGAATGTCAGATGCGGGTTTTTGTGTGATAGATGCGTTGAACAATGAACTGGTCCTAGGTTTTGACACATTTTCTGACTTGTTTAGGATCAAATTTTGGATGTTTTTGTTTGATCAAATCTGACTGAACACACACATAAGACACGGCAAGCAGAGTGTTTGAAAATGAATAAATAGACAATTACAATCTTAAGGCTGGCAAAGAAAATATCCACTGGACTCCCACATAGAGTTTCCTCCAACCGCACTATCTAGAGTAGATGACTTAGGATCTTGGTAGCACAGGCTCCCCCTTATAGTGCACTCACTTATTGGGCTTACCAAGATCCGAATTCCCACATGAATAAGGAATTTTTCATCTCTACTACAAGACTACGTGTATAATGTGAGTCAGCTTGGGAATGACCGTTCCCGCACCAATAGATAAAAGGTTTTTCAAAAATCTAAACAAATGGTTCTTAATCAAAGCATCCGTTTAGGTGGCCACACAAGATACAAGATTAGCTTTGATAAGGAGACTTCTTGCTTGTCTATAGGAGCACCTGTAATGCTAAGATTTCCTCAACATTCAAATTTATATACCGGTTGGGAGTATCTTGGCTTTAGCTCATTACCAGTTGAGTTGTTCCCTTGGGGTGAGTAATTTTTCCCACCAAGGCAGGCCCTATAATAGGTAAACATAAAACTGGATGGGTCTGGCTTTCTGATCACCGAGGTTTCCCAAAGTGAGGGCATATGAGCATACCAACCTTACCAAGCATATAAGACAGTAATAAATCCACCCTAATTAAACAACAAATTACTATGTGAAGAATCAAAGCAGGGTGAATTAACCGTTTCATTAATAAATGAAATCCTATGTGAAGACTCAAAACATGGAAGAAAGCAAGATAAAAATGGAGTTTCATATTATTTTCTTCGACAATCATCATGTAAAACCACACATTAAAAGTTTGGTATAATTTTCTTCTATCAATCGTCCTGCAAAAATTAGGTTAACTCCACTAGATCACATGTTGTAAACTTTGAATTAGTCATAAAAAACTAACTATTAAAATCAAAATTTGGAATTTTAGAAAAAATAAAATCATTTCTACTAGTCAAATGTGTTGCAAGAAGCCACAAATACATAGCATGAAGTCAGATGCAGTGTTTCCCTCTTCAGATGCAATTCATAATGTCAAATGCATCGTTCTGTGCATTAGATGTGTTGATCCATACCTGTTCCTGCAAAAATCAAATTTTCTATGAATTTTTTTCAAAATTTGTTACTTCACTTTGGGTTCACCAAATGTAATAAGGGAAAATAAATAGGAATATTGAAAGCATGGTAATGACAACAATCAAAAAATTGCCTAGATCATGCTAAAATACCCAAATTGATAATGAAATGCAATGCAACAAAGGAAATCAATAAATAAGAATTGTATCATGTAATTCCCATGCTTGCTTGACTCATCTCCATTATTCTTCTCAACTTTTCTTTAATTTTCTTCAATACCCTTAGATCGTGAGTATGCAATTTTAGCCTATAAGTATTTTGATAACAAAACTTTGAAGATTGTGATTACTGAAAATAGAATTGAAAAGCTTATTTTATAGAAGTTTCACAGATTTGACGGTCGAGATAGATTTGAATTTGAATGGTCCAGATCGCGTGTGCGGACTTGATTGCATAGTTAACTGACTTGATTGTTTAGTTTGATTGAATAGTTAAGTGAATTTGATCGATTAGTTCAAGAGGTGTAACTGAGAGAGTGTGTGAGTCAAAAGGAGGTGACAGATCAATCAGGTGAGTGAACTAAGAGAGAGTGTTAGTCAGGAAGAGGTGATAGATCATTCAGGTGAGTGAACTGAGAGAGAGTGTCAGTCAGAAGTGGAGAGAATTATTCATGAGATATTTACTTGAAAATGTAGGAGACATGTGCTCAAATAGAAGAATTAATTATTAAATTAATTCCTTTCTTTTGTGGAGAAAGTGTGTGCACGTGATTAAATAGTTGAATGAACTATTTAATTTATGGAGCCACTTTAGATGAGAGGATAGAGTTAGTTAATTAAACAAAAAATCATTTATTTAATTAAATGTGGGAGAATATGATTTAATTTAAATGACTTAATTAAAAAAATTTATGAAACTTATTTAATTAAATATGAGAACGGATTAGAATCAAATGACATAATTAAATAAATTTATGAAACTTATTTAATTAATCAGAAGAAGAGATTAGAATTAATTAGCGACATAATTAAGATAAATTAAGGTAATTTACTTAATTAATCAATTTTCAAAGAATAATGAAATAAATAAATTAAATGGTTAAAACTATTTAATTAATTAGAGGAATTATGATGTTAAATTATAATTAAATGAATAAAATTATTTAATCATTTTGCGGATATCTTGAATTGATAATGAAAAATGCAGTCGTAGGCCTAAGCCATTTTTCATTGTCTACAATATTATATTTGAATGTTGAACCTCCATAAAGATGCAAGACAAGATTTACCAGGTTATGTGAAATTTGGAAGCCAAATCATCCATTTCTAACTCACATCATGATTTTTACAAATATAGAAAAATTGGCTTTCCAAAACTTTATTTTAACTACAAATCTAGAATCCTTACAAAATTTTGATGAATTTCAAAAATGTGTCAATTTTTTTTAAATGGGGTGAAAGTTATGTCTTGTCAAAAATTACACAAATTACACTAATATTCAAAGATTAAAAAAGTATAGTTTTGAAATAATCTTAATGTCAAAATTCCTAACATAGAAAGAGATTTATGCTGACTATTCACACTTGAAAAAACACCCCACAGTTGCAAGTTATGTAAAAAATGAAAATAGCCCCCTTACAAGCACTTAACGGCTAATCTAAAACACCAGTATTGATAATGAATGCTATATCTAACATAATATGTTAGCATAGAAAGCGTCAAAAAATTGAATGTGTTTAAACTAGGTGGAAAATGATTGAAACCGTTATGGGGCTACATGGAAGTCCTTGGGGAGCATGGTTGTGATATAAGCTCAAGTTAATGGGCTTTAAAGAACCATTTATGGAGAGGCTGTTGAAAAGTCCATAGTAAACAATAAAATGTTACCAAATAAGGCACAAGAAGACTTGGTGATTTTTAAAGGCTATGTGGAGATGCTTGAAACCTTTGACCAAGTCTTTTTTGTGCTTTTTATCAAATGTGGCAATGTGGTGACCAACAAGAGAAGTGGATGCCAATGACCTAGTGTGTAGGTCAATTCAAAGGCATTGGAGGAGGCAAGTAGGATAGCTTATATTAGGTGTTGTAGAGACGTGTTTGGAGGAGTCCAAGTGATGCTCCACTATGCAACTAGCTAAGGTGTTGGTTGAGCCTTTGGAGAGATTGAAGGTTACATGAATAGAGATGGAGGTCATTGAAATTTGGAGATAATTTGAACAACAAATATGGAGAGCATTGCAAGATGGGATAGAGGCACCTGGAAGATTTGGAATGATAAAGTTTGAGTGCACAATTTCAAGGGAACAATGGTAGATGCCCTCGGTATCCAAATGTAATCTCACTTTACATATATGAACTGGGCAACCAGAAATGGGGCTGCATGGGGCCTATCAAAAGTAGCATGGCACTCTAGTTGCAAAAAAGCAACAATGACCATGTAATATCCAAGTGATGAAGTCATGCAAGGAATGAATAGAGGTGTGCTAGTGCAGGGAATGGGTGACAATGCTTGAATCTGCCAAAGATTACCTCTAAACCCTTTATATTTTGTAGGTGAACCAAAAAATTGTAAAAGAAGCCACATAACCTACAAATAGACTGATGAAGACCACAAATTTCTCACAAGGTACAATTTTGTTTTGCAACACAACAATAGAAGCCCTCCAAATAGGATAAATAGGCCAAATAACTTTGTAATAATAAAATTACCACAAGACCACAAAATTTGCATATAGGACAAATAGGTCAGAAATGTCTACAAGATTGCAAATATCAACCAAAAATACAAATGGATAGATTGGCAGAGGGTATATTGGCCTTCTGCTCGTTTTTTTTTTACAACTTTCGTATAATTGGTACAAAGGCCCTAAAAATTGTAAAATCTCAAAGTTACTAAAATTGATGAAACAAAAGGTATTTTTTATTTCTTGAGCCTTCTGAGTGTAATGGTAGTGTCAGTTTAACTCCATGACACTCCAATGATAGGACTATGCACAAGAGTCACCTCGTTGTAGGAAGGAATGTGCTTTCATAGCTTTGATACCATGTTGGAGAATGCCAAGATCAAGAGCATAAAACAAACTTCCACAAGTGAACAAAATAAGCACAATAGTATTTCTATCAATACACAAAATGAGTGTAAATACAATGAGGAAGCCTTACATACATAGGCAAGGTCGATAGGTGTCTCAAGTGATGAGGACACATGTCTCAATGCTATGAAGTGAGACAAAATCAAAAGAAACCTAAGTAAACTTAAGTTATGAGTGTGAAAAGGTCAATCCTAGAAAGGTGATTATCTAACTAGGTAAATAATAACTCTATTTACAGAAACATAAATTTTATAGACAAGTATACTCCTTATGGATGTATAAATAAAAAAATCATTTTACACTCAATGGAGATAAAATAAGTACTCCAAGACTTGCCTATGCTTTTGAAAACAACCTAGAAATTATGATAGAACAAACAAAAGAGTTGCTAACTAAATTAGAGAGAAAATTATGCAAAATATATTCTTAGAGGATCATCAATTTTTTTTGAAAAATAATGTCTATAATAGAGATCAATCTACTCCATGAAAATCCTATCACACCAAGGAAGTATATTCTAGTAGTTTTTCATGGCTATCAAGACATGTAACAAGCTAGTAAGGAACTTAGAAAAGAGAATTTTATTATTCCCTCTCATCTCCATATTATTGTTACACATTCATTATAAATAAACATTGAAAGCAAAAGAGAGGAAATAAAATAATTTCTATCGAATAAAAACCATTAAATGTAGTTACTAAACCCTTTCCACATCCAATTCTTGATAAATATTATTTATTATAAAAGATGTCTATTTCAAAAATATTTTCTCAATTTGATTGTAAATTAGGTTTTTGTCGTATCAAAATCAAAGAAGATGACAAGTAAAAAAAAAAATCTTTAAAAAATTATGAGTGGAATGTTATATCATTTGGATTGATGAACACACAAACCTCCTTTCAAGAAATAATGGATACTATTTCAAGGAATTAAGGAATTTCTTTGTGTTTTTATATACAATACTTTAATTTTTAACTGAAGGTTTTGATGAACATAAAATTAATCTTGAATCATTTTAAAATTTAGCTTTTAATGTTGGGATTATTCTATCCCTAATAAAATTCAATAGTGTAAGAATTCATCTAATTTCTTAGAAATGGTTGTTAATAATGGGGTGTTAAAAATTCAATTTCACATCAAAGATAAAGTCTTAAAGTTTGAAGTTCTCTTAAATTAAAAATAAATTCAAGCATTTTTAGGATTCCTAAATTATGTTAACAATATTTATCTAGATGTAGGCATGGATGGGGAACCTCTACAACAACTTCTAAAGAAGAGAAATTTTGAATGATCTGAAGAATACACTACTGCTACAAAAAAGATCCAAAGTTAAATTTAAAAAACCCCTATGTCAATATTCCTTCTATTGATGAATTCATTTTATATAGATGCTTCTAATGTTGCATAGGGAAGATATCTTATTTTTGAAAAGAATGAAAACAAATTCATCTCTAAATATTTTAGTGGTATATTCACTGATGATGTGAAGAGATAGATTTTTTTTTATAAAGAAATATATGGAATAATAAAATGTTTAAAGAAGTTTTGTTAGTGTAGACACTTAAAATTTGATTAATATTTTTTGACATTGCACTAATTATTCTTCCAATCTTAATTAAATAATTTTATTATGTGATTAATCTTATATCATCTCGTATAATTAAATAATTTTTAATTATTTAATTTTACATTCCACTATTAATTAAATAAATTTTATTTATTTAATTAACTCATTAATTATCCCTATTCTTTTCAAATTAATTAAATAAATTATTATTATTTAATTAATTATCCATTATCTATATTCCTAAATCAAATAATTATTTTAATCTTTATCCATCAATTTCTCAACATTATCCATTCTCCAAAATAAATAAAATGATTTATTTATCTATTTTGCACATGCCATTAATAATTAATTAATTTAATTAATTATTAATTTCCATGCATTTCCACCTCACCTCTTGACTGAGACTTACTCTCAGTCTACTAATTAGTCAAATCGATTAATTGATCAATCAATCAATCCTATCAACAACCTATCAGTCTCAATTAACACTTCAATAAATTCTCTTAATTGAATCATGCAATTAGTTATTTGAAATCATGTAGTCAATTAACAATCAATCAAATCTTCTCATCAATTCTCCATCGTTGATCTTTTTTAGTTTTTCCTTTGATCTTGATCATTGATCGGTGTCAACCAAAATCTATAAATGCAACCATCCTATCACCCAGTTTATCTTAGATTGTGCAATAAAATTATTAATGAGCCATAAGAATGCCATGTTTCCCTACCTTTTTTTTGGATACATAAGGATAATATTTTATTGATAATAAACTCGAAATACAAACATCTTCCATGCAGGTAATAAGGTGATTTGTTAGCATGCTACACCATCAGTCCTCAAAAGACAACTACAAAAACCAACCAAAATTCCTAATTGAACCACCAAGATCTCAACCAAAATTATCCCCACCAAACTATTTTAATGGAATTTACGTAGCCATGACTTCCAAAAACCCAGAAAAACCAGAACTAACACCTACATACCAAAAAATGAACCACCACTCAACTTACATGAATTTGTTCAACCTTTCAAAATCTTTGAATTCCACTTTCCACTCTACACTATCAACCGCCATTAGCTCGAAGAACTTCTTGAGAAAAACAACAATTGCCACAATCGCTCAATGCCGCATCAAACCCGGTCCTTGCAAATCCAAGAGGAAAGGGAATATCTTCACCGTGTCCTCTGAGATCACCCTCTCCATGTCACATGGCCTCAGACAACCTCCGCCTTTGACCACCACACAAAGAACTTCGTCCACACCTTCAACCAAGTCCGCTCTGAAAATTTTAACCAACAATCTTTTTGCTTCCGCCTTCGGCTCCAAATTTCCAAAAGAGAGGCATGGAAACAGGAAGAGACATTCAAATTGTCTCTCCCATACTCTCTGCTTTCCAAATGGCCAGAGCCTAGAACCATTTTCATAGTCGCAAGCACCAACGGATCATAATTCATCAGACTTCATTTTAGTCTTTGGTCTGTGACCTCTTTGAAAGAGGTTCGCCTCTCGGATGACCAAAGAGAGATAGGAGTGTCGGCCCCAAATTGAGCAAGACCCACCACCGAAACCTCGATAACAAATTTAGAATTCTTCGCCATTCAACCCCACACCAAAAGCACACAACAGGAAAGAAAGAAAAATAAAATGCCACACAGTTGCAGAGCCTTTAATACCAAAAATGAGAGCCGAGAATGCAATAAATAAACTTGGACCACGAAAATTCTGCCAACCTCCACAAATCGTACCTCTTCCTATGTGCAAGATGTCTTAACTGAGAAGAGAGTTCACATTTCCATTAAAAATGATCATCACTATATTTAAAAATGAGTGCCATAGCTGTCTATCACCGTACACCTAGCTTGTCGATAAGACAAGCCGACACCACCTTGCATACAAATCCCCCAACTTGGTTCAAGAAACCCCCAACCAACCGCCACTGTGGCAACTCATGCCACCTCCCTCCACCACCATGGAGAGGCGCCCGCCCTTCCACCCATGCCATGTTTCCCTACTTTACTTACATACTTTTATCTTATTTTTTTCTTAACTCTCAAAGACATTATCAAATATTTTATACACTTTAAGTATTTTAAAGAATTTGAAGTTGATATATGTTATATTGAATAAGTATGTGTATGAATTATGAATATTTATGACTTTAGTAGGATTTCATGTTTAATTATAATTTTTAGCAATGAATATGCCTTGAAGGAATAAGGACTAACCCTTGTAGCAAGGAACTTGTCAACTTGCAACAAAAGGATGGCGGTTCGATGCAAAAGGAGCTAATCCTCTATAGCATGATCATATTCTCAAAAGGAGATGAAGGAGATCATATCATTTAAGGACAAGGTTATGGAGGACCAAGTGTCACTCCCATCTTTTAATAAGACATGAATGAAGGGGTCTGTTTTGAATAGGGAATGTGAGTTATAACGGGAGCTTCTCTTTCTGGGCACTTTTTTAGTCATAATGGTTGATCTTGATTAAAGAATAGTCCTTACTCAACTTCTATACTTTTGTTTCATTATGATTTTCTATTAAAAAGACTAGTCATCTTCTTGTTTATATGGGAGAGTAGACTTGTTTTTAGTTTATTTATAGTTTATAAATAAATGGACTCTCGAGGGCCATATATAGTAGGGTACCCTATCGAGAAGTACACACATATAGATATAGAGATCTGCATAAATTGAAAATAGAAGATTTTCTACTAGATTAAATTTTTCAACAACTTTGTATATGATTTGAATAAATAAATAAGATATTTTAGTAGAATGTTTTCTTGAGTGAGTAATTTAAGAAGATTTTGTGGAAACAATAACTCAAGCAAGGGCCACTTGAGGTACTGTAGAGCCAAGTTAGTCTAGTTAATAAATTATATGGTGCATTGCAAGTTTAGTTTATAGTTTCAATTTATGGAATTATGAGTGATGCATTGTAATTCTTGAATTGAAATATTTAATTGATATCTTGTTGGGTACTTCAGAGGTTAAGATTATATTAGAATATGTTGTGGCATAAAAATCATTGAGTTACAACCATAAGCATTAAGTACCTGTAGCAATTAAGTATTTATTTGTATTCTTTTAATCTACTTTGAAATAAAGGTCAAATTTGGTTAAAATCTTTTCATGTATTTACCTATGTTTCATTTGTCTATAGTCAGTTTATGTAGGATTTTTAGAATTTTTTCATGCATACACATTGCTAACATCATCTAAAGTCTATGAATCCCTCGTTGATAATTCAATGGAATCCCTCTCTTGAACAATAAACTGCTTAGTTAGGGATCTTTAGGTCCATTAAGTTGTGCACATTATCATTTACACTAGTTGATTAGACGATAGAGGACACTCTACATTTTTGGTATTGTTGTTAGGGATGGTGCTAAGTTCAAAATTCTTATTTATGTTTTAAATTACTTTCAAATATTTCATAGACTAGTAAGTTTTTGTTTCACACATTAGGATCAATAGATAATTGAGAGTCAATAGGAACTAGATTCACTAACAATGTTCAAGGACCACCAATTAAAAGAGCAAGAACTATTATATGCAGAGGTAGAGAGACAATTTGGGCATATTTCTCCCTCAATTCACAAAGAATTTGAAGGGATTGGTGGAAATAGAGAACACACTGGGGGGATTAACAAAGGAGAACCACCCCTCACATCAATAGCCACTCCAAACATATAGGAGAATTCCACAAATAATCATAACTCCATGGTTGAGGAAGTAGTGTAAAATATAGCAAAATATGTGATGTTTGAGTTTCCAATAGAAAACCAAGAAAGGGTTGTTTCTCTTAAGAACATACCCCCTTCAACATTACCTATTTTCTATGGATTGGTTACTAAAGACCCAACACTTTTCTTTTGAATTTGATGTGTTGTGCTAGAGTTATGATTATACTATGATGCTCATAGGATCAAAATATTTCCAACCACATTAAAGGATGTTTCTCTACAATGGTTCATGGGATTGGGAAGAAATGTCATACCCAACTGGGAAACAATGAAAGCCAAATTCCTAGAGAAATATCAGGATTATTGCATAGGAAAAAATAGGAAGAGAGATGACATATTCAAGATGTCACAGAGAGAAGATGCACTACTTAAAGATGATTTAGAAATATTTCAATTCTATCTGAAGAAATCACATCATAACAAGCTCTCCCATGAGTCATTAAAACTATTATTTTTGTGAGGAGTAAAAGATGATCAAGCATGGATGCTTTAAAACTTATATGGGTAGGAGATATTTCCCAGCCGTCTTTTGATAAAATTTGCAAGGTATATAAGAACTATTCAAAGATATCAATGAAAAAACTAGTGTTGATAGAACCTTTTCTTCCAATAAGATATCCATTAGAGTGTCTAGGGTAGAACTCAGTAAACTAGGAAGTAAATAAAGAAATGCCTTCCCACAAAGAGCATTTGAAATAAGACTACCTCAAAGTAGGCTTGGAATTAATATTATAGAGGGAAGGGATAGTGCTAATGATATCAAGGATATGGCCTACAAAATATTTATGGATGATGATGAATTTGTAAAGTCACAGGCGTTTGTTGATCTTGTCCTAGGATCCAAGAGAGAGGAGTGTTGATGGTGCTTTTATGCACTTCTCAACACAGATAATGCATAGGTGCATCACCTCTCTTGAAAGACAATCTTCCACAATCAAATTGTAGAACACTATCCCAAGGTCTCTCTGATGCTAGGTCTTGACGATGCTTGGAATTTATCAGTTGTTTGATGTGATTTTGCTGGAATCACAAGGCGGTCTTACGTGGTTTAAAGCTGTAGGAGAATTGGGTCAACGAATGGAGTTCTTCAGATATGAAATTACTGCCCTTTTGTTGTAGGTTCAGACAACAGTCTTGGACTCCATTGTTTCATCAGATTTGGATTTACAATATGCAATGAACCTTAGCACGGATTGTTTCTAAAAAAAGGAAAAAAGGACGAGGAAGAAGGATGGTTCCTGAACCTGCAACTACCGATGAACAGTGATCAAGAAGGTTCCTGCTGTAGGCAGTTTCCTTAAATAGAATTTCCTTAATCTGAATTCTCACAATGTCATGAAATCTATGCTATCTTCTAAGGACGCTGATATTCATCATTCATTCGCCATGTAAATGTGAACAAAGACAAAGTTTAAGAAGCAGCTATGAAATTCAAGTCCAGACTAACTTTACACAGTCACCTACCAGCAACAAATGACCAAAAGTATGGACAAGGAAAGCATACACACAACATAAACCTTCATAACCAAAGACAACATACTAAATCCACTACAACTAACTAAAGAATGCCAGAACAACAAATTAATTTGAAATAAAGTTTTAATTAAGGGTAGAAGAATCATGGAACATGTAGAGAAACCCAGAAATACACCAGGAAATGACTGTATTTTCTATTATAATTTCTGCAACATGCCTTTACAACAACTCAACTCTCTTAAGATGAGAGGAGGAGAGCTCTATTTATAGTTTTCAAAAAGAAAAATGAGTGGCCAAGATTTGATTCTATTGTGTGGCCAAGATTCACTTTACACTAGGGTTTCACCTACCCCTAAATATATTTCTTTTATAAAACATTTCTTGTCTTTTCCCTATTTTGTCATCTAGTGGCATCACTGTAGCAATTTTGTCCTTTTGTTGTTTGCCCTTTGCTGCAGCTACTCCTTAAGGAATTCTTCATCGATGATAGGGTGGCCTTCACGTTTCTTTAACATTGCATATTCCACAAAGTTCAAGATCATTGGTTGGAGCTTATCTACTTCCATGATATCTAATCACAGCACCTGGTAGCTCCATTCCTAAGAATCGCGGATGAGCTTTTTCCAATCATCATCATATTTGGTAGCATTATCTCTGAAAAGTTCTGATTGTGTGAAGGCTCGGGTAGCAAAACTCATGAAGTTCGTGGTGATTTCAACTGACATCCCATCTTCCATGTTCTTTAAGAAGTGTGGCTTTATGCTTTCTGGATTTCTTTCAATAATGGGTAGCTCATACCCTATCATTAGCTTGAGGTACCGAGCACAATCCTCTCTAGATTCCTTGGCCCATTTGATATCCGACGCTATATGTTCCAGGATTTTCTCTAGCCTTCTCCTCCGGTGATCGAAATCTCACTTCCATACATCCACTAACTAGTGGTCATCATCTTTGTGGTGGAGGTACTTCTCCTAGACCTCGCTTGGCAATGCGAGTATGGCCTCAATTTTTGGGTAGGCTACTCTATATTTCCTCGGGAACTCCTCACAGACCTGTCTCGTACCCTCAAGAGTTCTTTGCACTTCTAAGAACTTATTTGCTATATGAACAACCAAGTTGATACCTATGTTCCCCATGTCTAAGACCTGTCGGAACCAGTTTTCCGTAGTCTTATCCAAGTTCCTTCTCTTCTCCAATTTATTGATTTGCTCTTGAGATAACAACTGAGACGGGGTTGATGACGTAGTGGGATGCTCATCTGGGGATGACCACTGCTGAATATAGGCCATTAGATCAACCACTTGTGCTTTGAGTTCCTCCTTAGAAACCTTATCTTGTTGGATAAGATGCACCACCATGGCGACCAATTCTTGGAGGTGGTCGACCTTTTGCTCCCTTGTGGCCACTCCCAAGTTGATGGTGGAGACGTTATAAGTTATTCCTTGTTCTCCAACCACCGACATGGCTATTTGTACCACCCTAGATCCTGAGGCATCCATGGTCACCTTTGATTTAATCTTTGGATTTTTCTCTTTCTTGGTCCTTATCTACGCTTTGGCTAGTATGGCTTCCAACCTTGTCTTAGGATCCTTTGGGGTGGGAGTCCTTTGCTTCAATTGCCTCTCCAGCCAATCGGGTACTTGGGGCTCTTCCCTAAGTGGTTCACTTTGATTCCTACTATCCTCCTTCTCAAGTTCAATGGCTCTGACAACAAGAGCCTTCTTCTCAGTTCCTACGTCTTCTTTCTCCTCATTGAAGTCCTATTCGAGTGTTAAACACTTAGTGGGAGACTTGGCGCGCAGTTGCTCGTTGGAGGGACCCTGCCTTTCAACACCCTTTTCTTCTTCATCTTCACTATGTTCATGTTCCCCAGGCTTCTCCTCTTGCTCATCTTCATGGAGGTATGCATCCTCATCGTGTTCTAGGGTTTGGCCACACCCCTCAGTTGGAGACCTAGTGCCTTTAGTCTCCGGAGCAGAAATTTCCTCTTCACGTGCAAGTCAATCCTCGACTTCCTTATCCTCAATCTCCTTAAGCTACTTGCCCCACTCTGCATTAAGTTCAAGGTCATTTGTTTCCCTGATTAGTTCAGTGTCTAGCTCCTCACTGCTCTCACTAGAGGACTCGTAGGCCACCTCATCTATCTCTTGGTGTTCGAACAGTGGATGCTCGTGGTATTCAAATTCTTCATCTTCTGGCCTCTTTGTAGCCTCTAGCTGTCGTCGCTCAAGTTCATCAACTATCTACATTGTTGCCTCCATTCTTGGTGGTTCAGAAGGTGGAGGGAGAGTTGGAGTGTGGGCCATAGCCTGAGCTATTGCAACTTGAACCACTGGATTAGTAAGCATCACTGAAAGCTCGGATGGCACGTTTTGCATGTACTTCACAAAGGAATCTGGGAGGCTAAGGGCAGGCATCGTAGCAGTGGAAATAGAGGAAAGGGAATGAGACATAGAGGAAGAAGAGACTGGCAAGGTTGTGGCAGAGGATGAATCCATGGGAATAATCTGCATGATTGGAGAGGTGGAAGCAAGGTGGACAAAAATGTCCACTGCAGGCGGGGAGGAAGCGGAAACTGCAAGCGAAGTATGCGGGGTGGTGGCAGTAGCAACAACGGCATCAATTGTAGTAGATGAAGAACTTGGCAGGTTAGATCCTTCTCCCTTGATCCCATGGGGCGGACCTTTGGGTGCCATAGACATCTCCATGCCTCCGGTTGTTTTCCTTTTCTTCTTGGAAGGTTCGCCCTCCGATGCCTTGCAGGCATAAACCTTCGGTTTGGGCAGCTTCTCACTGGCTTCTTTTCTCTTTTTGGTTTTGACTGATGGTGGGGTTTTGGATGTTTCCCCAGTTGTGATGGTAGCCACTCCACCATCAGAGCCACTCGGTTCACTTTCTAGTCCCTTAAATGTCAAGGTGGCTCCTTGTTGTTTCAATTGGGCTACCTGTTGGTCGATCCACGCCTTTGTTCGGATCTCGACGGGTTTAGTTAGTATGTCAATGTCGTCAAGCTCTCGCTCATTCTAGTCAATCACAAGGAGTGGAAAATTGGTGATGACATCATATCCCAGATCAATCATTGTGTCCTCATCCTCTTCAAGCTGGTCAGGAATCGGGCACAAATTTATTCTTCGCACAAAAAGGGTAGTCATGCACATGTAGTGCTGCAACCAGACTTCAAGATCATCTTTACAATTAGCCTAGAAATCTTCAACGTTGTGGAGGTGGGCATACTCACGTCCCAGTGCCTTTCTGATATGCTCGTACGGGTCCATTCGAGGCTGAGTTGTATATTGCCAAAAGTGGTACTTGACCAACTCCCTTTCTGAGTACCCCGCACACTGGTAGGTATGAATCTTGTACATCCCTTGGCCAAGCCCAATGGGGTAAGGTGTCCCCACCAGATACTTGTTGCTCAAGATATTATGGATGTGCCATAGCTACCAAGTCAGTTCTAACAGTATAATCCGGTCGTTGGGGTACTGGGGCAGCTTGTTTGGTCTTTCTGTGAATCCTTGGACACAGATGTAAGTGAACCTTGGAAATTGTATGTATAGGAAGACATATTTCCTGAGGAGGGCTCTGGCACTGTGGGAAACTCTTCTCTAAAAGTCACCTCCTAGAGATTGAATGATGTGGGTGACGAATGCATCATTCACTCTGCAATAATCCTTCTTGAAGTTTCGGTACTGTAGTTGAGGGAATTTATTGTATGGTTTAAGCTTTGCCCCTGATGCCTTACTAGGTACCACAGTCAATCCATGATAGTGCCACCGATTGGCAAGGGAATACATCAGGTAGGAGGTCATGAAGAACTTTGAGGTCTTCTTCACACTTGTAAACTGTTCGTGGAAGCAATCACTGATTATCTCTCCCCAATAAAAGGCAGTGCCATCACCGCGAAGAATCTGCTCCACAAAGTAGAACATCCATTTTTGGAAGAAGGCCACTGCAGGAAGACCCATCACTTGGCTTAGCAAGGTCACAAGGTTGTGGTAATCCTCAAAGAAATCACTGCGAAAAAGCTCTTAAGGGAGCTTACCGACACTACCCCGCTTGTCCATTAACCAATATTGATTGATTAGTTTCTTACATTTCAGTGGATCTTGCTCCCATAATTCCTTGCATTCTTCTATGGTGGGGGTTTCCATGCTCTTAAAGGCAGGAATGTGGAAGGTTGTCGCTATACCTGATGGGGACATATTTGCAAGGATATTCCCATCTCGGTCCACTATAGTTCGGGTCTCAGGTTGATATGCCTCTACATATGCCATTACCAATTCCGGGGCAACCAAGGCTAGTGGGAAGCCTGTAGCTTTGGCAATTCCACTGCTCCTTATCAACCTTCAATTTTCTGTCTTGGGGTTCACCCTAACTCTTTGTGTAAACTCATCAACATCGACCTGACTGATATTGGTATCCGTGACATCTCTCAAAAGAGTGGTGATTTTGGATTGCAAAGGCACCCATTGAAACTTGTATTTCATCATATCCTTATCCTCCTTGTCTCGGGGTGCCTTGGCTATTCCTTTCCCCTTTTCCTTGGAGGCACCAATAGTTTCTACGCTGAATTCCAGAAATCCTGCACAAAAGACATGAATCAATAACATTAAATATGAAAAAACGGCCCTGGACAAGTCCCCGCACATCAAAGTTAGCCCTGCAATCATTATTCATATTCGATAATTGTATAACATTTGATAAAATATCATATGGAGGCAAAACATGCAATTTGGGTTCCCAAGGCCGAAATTTCCTTGGCAGAATGTTGTTTGGAAGGGAAAACGAGGCATGGGACTCCCAAAGGTGTTTCCCAATGTTGGATTTGCTCAATTGAGAATTTTTGTGAAGGAAGACCAGATTTTAGCAAGTGGGTCGAAGTCCATTTTGGATTTGGAGGTCATTTGAGTCCTTAATTAAGCATTTGGGTATCAGCTGCAGGAAGGCCATCTGAAACGGTGTAGGGAAGATGGAATTGCGTGCGCCAAAATCTGGAGCTTAGATTTCCGTCATTGGGAAGTAGTCGGGTTAGCTATTCACAATGGCGAAAAGTAAGCGGCAATCCGGGAGCGAAATTCCAGAGGGTAATTCCCGGAGGCGGATTTTAGGAGTGTGGAAAACCCGACGACGAACCAAGGATCGGGGCCCGGAGGTCGGAAATTCATTTTGAATTCGCAGTCTAAAATGACGCCAGTGGAATGGAATCCCAAGAGCAGAATTCCGGGGGTCAGGGTCTAAATATACTTTGGGCGCTGGTTCTTCGTTCAAATTTTTCACAAGGTGGAACGGGGACCGAGATCCTGGATTCAGAAAGACATCCTGGGATGGCCGTGTAAAATGGTAAAAAGCGACATGGAATTTCAGGGGTCGGGGTTTTGGAGGTCAAGGTCCCAAGTGTGCTTGGATTTTGGTTTCTCCCTTGGAAATTTGAGTGGACTTTATGTGGTTAGTGTTTGAGGGTCGGAAAGACGTTCAAGATAGGCCGTAAGAACGATGAAATTAGCACGGAATTCCGTGAACGGAACTTCGAGGGTTGGATCTTGGGGACAGTTTATTCCTTGGCCGATTTTATGATTTTTTGCAAGTTTGACACAAATTTCATATGGACGGGGTCCGAGGGTTGGAAAGATGCTCAAGACAGGCCGTTTAAACGACAGGGGTGCAACGGAAACCCGCGAAGGGAAATCCGGAGGTCGGGGCCCGGGACGAGTTTGGCCGCATAAATTTTGAAGTTTAAGTTTAAGTTTTTGCGCTAACGGTCGTGGGAAGGTCTAGGCCCGGGAGATGCCAGCGATTATTCCAAAGAACAACAGTGGCAGGGTTAAACTCAGACGTTGAATTTGGAGGATTTCATGTGATTTCTTGGGATTTTAAAAGATGGGTTTTTATGGGAGGGTACTCATCTACCAAATTTTAACCCTATCTTACATTTTTACTTCATTTTAACTTGGAATTTGATGAAAAGGAAGATGAGGCGCGCATACAACGGATGTACCTCAAAATCCCAAAGAGAATGGTGTTGAACGCGCAGGAAAAATGACCAGAAGAGAACTCGGGCGTGGGGGCGGAGAATGTCGGATGCAGGGAGCTCTGCAAATTTTTCTATCACTCGGTCACGTGAAAATGACAGCCGGAAAATCCGATTTTATAGCCAAAACTGTCATTAATACCGCAAATTAATGCTTCGTACGACAGTCTGAAAGGTTGGTGAGTTCAAATCTCATAGGCAACGGCGGGCGACCCGGAGTCCGGAGGCCGGAAAGACGTCCAGCCGTGGTCATGAAGAACGGTGAAGTTCAGGCAGAATCCTGGACGCGAAAATCCAAGATTCGGGGTCCAGGGTCCGGGAAGACGTTGGGCGCCGAACACCAGCAACAACAAACACAAAATGGGAATCCGGAGAGGGAAAACTGAGGGTTCGGACCCGAAAGGGGCCCTGGACATCAGAAAGGCATTCTGACAAGGGAAACCCGAACTGACTTCAGACTTAGCACTTTTGAAGGGGTCAAGTTCGGTGAAACTTAAGATGTGTCCTTTGGGAAGGTGAGTTGACTTTTTAGGGCGCAAAAATGGACAGACAAAATGAGGCGAAGCAAAAAGGGACCCGACAAGCAAAATGAGGGAAGAGAGGGTCCCTGTTCCGAACGGGGCATGTGTGCGAGAAGCACAACAAATGGTGACTCTGCTGGGAGAATGCTCCCGGCGTTCTAGAGATAAATATTTATTCTGAACCCATGATCTTTGGTTTCGTAGACCAAAGCTGACTTTCAAAGTTGAACTAAGAACAATTTAAGGAAGGCGAGATTTAATCAAACTATGATATCATCATGGAGTCGTGTGCATGGTGAGTCCATTTACCTTCCTTGGAGATAGCACGAGCAACCATTGATCGAGAGAGATAAGCTACGTAGTTTGCCTGACCCCAAAAGTAACCTGGGCATTGCTCCACTGCCAGTTAGGTATCCATAGCCCCGACGGAGTTGTCACTGGGACAACGCAAACATAGCTCTATTACCAGCTAGACGTTCATAGCCCCGGTAGAGATATTCACACACCCATACGGTTGTTATTTTCACTTTATTTATTCCTTTTATTTGATATTTTTTTTCAACATTTTCTCTTTTCTTTCTATTCAACCGCATAAGCAATGAAGCTCACAATGGGCTTGGGAATCGTAGTGGTCATTGGAATAGACTTTAGATTTTTCACTTATCCCTTCTTCCCAGTAGTCATCATACCATTCTTTGGAAACATTAAAATGTGTTTCTGTGTGTTCCATGAGAAATGCAGGGAATTCAAGCAGATAACCATCCTAGGTTAGTTCAAAATTCGAAAGTTGAAAACTGATGCTTAGGAGTTTTCAGAGGTTAGCAGTAGGGAATGAGGGCTTATCTAAAGAAAAACACAAGAGCGGGCAATAGGGCAAATCACTTATCAAGCCAAGCACGACCGCCACAATAGAATGGGAAGACTCTTCCAAGATCAAGACCAAAATAGCCGGAACAACGAGCAAAATCGAAGGGAAAATCGGGAAACCTATTCTAACCTATGTATAGGTATTTACATAGACAACTCCAAAAGAGCTCAGGCCTGAAAGTAATTTTTAAGGTGCTGCCCATTGATAGGAAATGTGACGTCTTAACCAGTGAGAGTCTTTAGGCGGAAGGTATTATCTCCAAGGATTTCAACAATTTGAAAGGGGCCAAGCTACAACTTGTTGAATTTGTTGTGTCTCCCTTTCTTTTCATGGGCCTTGTCCCAGTAAAGGACTAGATCATAAATGCAGAAGGCCTTAACTTTGGTTCGGCGATCGAACCATCTCTTGACTACGCCTTGATATTTGGAAAAATTTTCTAATGCACGATCTTGTACTTCTTCAAGGTGTAGCAGCTCGACGAGGTGAGCTTCTCTGCTGTCTCCTCCTTCATAAAAATCATTGACAAACTGGAGGGTAGGGATTTTCAAATGTATGGGAAAGACGAGCTCTAATCCATAGACTAGATGGTATGGGGAATCTTTGAGGGTAGCCTTGTGATGGGTGCGATCCGCCTACAGGGCAAAACAAAGTTGGGTATGCCAATCCTTGGGATTCCTATCTAGCAGCTTCTTGATCACCATGATCAAGTTCTTATTGGTGGACTCAGCAAGGCCATTGCTTTAAGGGTAATAATTAGATGAAAATTTGAGGGCGATACCATAGTCAAAGGCCCAACTCGTGAATTTTAATGAAGCAAACGTGGGGCTGTTATCGCATACCAGAGCATATGGGCAAGGGAAGCGATTTAAGATAAAACTTTCTAAGAAATTAGTTACTACTTCAGTTGTACATTGCCTACAAGTTATTGCTTCTGTCCATCTAGTGCTATAATCAGAAGTGGTTAGAATGTATCTGTGTCCCGTAGATGATGGAGGGCTTATCAGACCAATGAAGTCAAGAGCCCATTGTGTGAAAGGTCTTACCTCCAAAACAGATTGCAATGGGACAACAACATTCCTTTCTTGGGCGGCAACAGTTTGGCACACGTGGAAGGTGCGGACATGATCATGGGCATCCTTTAATATGGTAGGCCAATAATACCCAGCTCTCAATATTTGGTGCGTAGTTGATAGACCCGAACCATGACTGGTCCCAAACTTGTCATGGAATTCCTTAAGAACACGATCAACTTCCTCCTTACCCAGACATCTCAAATAGATACCTTCATGATTCTTCTTGTACAATATGGTGCCCTGTAACATATAGCTGCTGATTTTCAGCCTAAGGGCTCACCTTTGGACTCCCTATAGATGAGGTGGACATTTATGATTCATCAAGTAGTACACTATGTTGTCGTACCACTCCCCTAGGGAGACATCCTCGAGCTGGTACTGTTGTACCATGAGTTCAGGCCGAGCATCAATAACTACCTCTGCCATTGTTCAGGTGAGTGCCTATCCTCTTACCAACTTCATCAGTTGGATTTCCATGTCATACTCCTACAGCAATGCGATCCATTTTTCCCTTCGCTCCCCTAACTCGTTCTGCATAATTAACATTTTCCCTGCGAGGTCGAGAACTATAACAAACACCTTGTTGCGTAAGATGTAATGCCTAAACTTCTTAACTCCCTTAACAAGGGCATAAGCTTGTTTTTCAATGTTATGATAACATAGTTCAACATCCTTCAGGGGGGTACTTATGAAGGTGATCGGATGTTCACTCCCCTCGTCATCCTTTGTGTCAAGATGCTAGCACAGGAATGATCCGAAGTAAAGGAGTATATGTAAAAGGGCTTTAGGTAATTGGGGCTGACCAGCACAGGGGCGTCAGTAAGTGCCTTCTTTATTTCCTTAAAATCCTATTTTTCTTCTGGGGTCCACTCGACTTTGGCGTCTTATTTTAGCATGGAATTGAGTGGTTTGACGATTTCCGCGAAGCCTGTAATGAACTTGCGGACAAAGTTAATCTTTCCAAGAAAAGATTTTAATTCCTTTTTGCTGCCTAGTAGCTGGATTTTTATAATGGATTGGATACATTTGGGGTCAATAGAGATTCCCCGCTCTGACAAGACATGTCCAAGGAGTTTCCCCTCAGTGACCCCAAAGATGCACTTCTTCGAGTTAAGGGAAACCCCAAATGCGTGACACCCTTCAAAGACCTTGCATAAGTCAGCGACGTGATTACCCCGCTGTTTTGAAAATACTATTAAATCATCCATGTAGATAATTATGCACTTGTCGATCAGGTCCTTGAATGCAATATCCATGGCGTGCTGGAAAGTAGCACCAGCGTTGATTAGCCCGAACAAAATTCTTCTATACATGAAAGTTCCCCACTTGGTGGTGAATGTTGTCTTGTGTCAATCTTTGTACTACACCATAACTTGGTTATATCTCGAATATCAGTCTAGGAAGGACATCATCTGGGAGCTGTTTACTACCTGTAACACCTCATCCAATGAGGGTACAAGATAGTTGTGTTTCTTTGAGGCCCGGTTCAAATTGTGAAAGTCCACGCACAGTCTGATTTCTCCATTTTCTTTCTGACAGGAATCAAATTCACTACCCATGTGGAGTGTCTAACTAGAAAGATGATCTTGGCTGACAACAACTTTTGTACTTCCTTGTATATTATTGGTTCCAGCAAAGCGTTGATAGGGCACTGCTGCTGCTGGAATGGCTTTGCATCTGGTCTAAGAGGGATGGTGTGGGTGATAATTGACGTATCATAAGTCCTGAAATCCTCATAGCTCTAGGCAATGACGTTGTGATACTTTTGTAGAGCTTCACTTATCCCCTTTCTTTCTTCATGGGCACACACCTTACTGATGAACACATTCTTGGCATTTCCAGTCGTCCCTAGATTGTAAGTGTCACATTGGCCACTGATGGTATCCTTCTTAGCTTGCTGGTCCTGGTCTCAGATCTAATCAAGGTCAAAGATCCACTCTAATTGAACCATTCCCCTGGGGATGGTGTTGGTCTTTAGGTTGATAATCCCCTCAATATCCAGGTCCACCTCTTGGGGTTTGACCTCATCGATTATCTGTGTAGCAAACATATCCAAACTGGTGATGAAATCTAAGATATGTTTGTCATCGTTGAATACCTGGAAATTAGCTACATTCTCCGACACTGACGGGACGGAGGTGAGTTCCATCGTGAATCTTTTGAAACCCGATAGGGAAAACAGCTGCAACGTGCTCACTGCCTATGCTAGGGCATTGGCAGTATGATTCTGAGCATGCAGAATCAATTGAATGTTGAATGCATCTAGCCCTTCTAGTAGATCCCATACGCAGTGCCGGTAGTTAGTGAGTCTTCGATCATAGTAGGAATATAGCTTCCTGACTTGTTTTACAACCAACTCTGAATCTCCATACACTTGGAGCATCTTGACGTCCTTTCTCAATGCAATTAAGATGCCCAAGACCAAAGCTTTGTACTCCGCCACATTGTTAGTACAATAAAACTACAACCTATGAGCAGCAAAATACAATCTACTTTTGGGATTGATCAGTTTGAAACCTGCCCCAGCTTCGTGCTTCGATTTGGAGCCATCAAAGCGCAATGTCCAGAATCCAGGAGGGTCCTTGGCCGTAGGGATGACCGATCCAACTTTCACCTTTAGAGTAGCTATCATCTCAGTAATTGCTTTGGGAGGTGCGAGGACGGAACATGTTTGTTCATATAGTGCTGATCCTATTTTCTCCTTCAGAGTAGCCTATTTTTTGACATGTTCAATTGCTGTTTGACACAAGCAGTAGTCAAATTCCGAGTGAGCAACATTATGTACTCAGCACCAGTTAGGGAGCAAGAGTTCCTGAAAGTTCATTCGAGTTCCCAGATTGAGCTGGTCCTGAACACATTTTTCCATAAAATCTTGGAAACCATCGAGAAATCCAAGACTACTATCCTCTCCCAACTCTTCATCATCAAATTCTACCAGCACTTTGGTGCTCTGAAATACGTTGGTCAAATTAGCAGGCGGGCTACACAGCATGAGGAAAACCTCATTCGTTCCTTCTTCTTCAAGGTATTCCTGTTCGTTCCGATACGATACAGGAGAATAATTTCCCAAACTTGTTTTGGCATATAACACCTCGTTCGTGTTGTTGTACTCAGTGATCATAAATCTCATCCGTGGTTCTCGATCAATCCGAATATGATTCGGCATTCCTTTCCATGGCAGCCACATATGCGAGTAATCAATCGCGGCGTGTCCGTTCAATGCCCTCATGAAATCCCTTCCTAGGATTATACTGTATGTATCCAGGATATCGGCCACCTAAATGTCAATGGTCTGTTGGACCTGAGGATCAGCAACAACTTGCATAGGTATTCTATTAATTTCCCCCACTATGCTGATTTTAGTTTTGTCAAGTTGTGTCACCTTCCGTCGGGAAGGAGTTGGCATTATTTCGAGTGCTTTGCACATGCTCAGGGGCATAACATTAGCCGATGCACCTGAATCTAGCAAACAGTTGTGGAGGTTCTTCCCAAACATGTGGATGGTGGTCAGAAAGGGAGGAGTTTCAAATTTCCCTTGAAAAAACCCTCCAAAAACGTCCACCTGAGCGACTTGGCCTTTATCTTTCTCACTGCCCTTGCCTTGGGTTTGTACCTGATTAGCGGCCCTATCGGGTTGCTTATTTGCTTGTTGACCTACTGACGGGTCAGCCTTGCTGTTAAAGATCTGCCTAACAACCAGCTCACTTGGCTGATCATTAAATGAGACCTTCTTTACTGGAGCCTCCTAAGTTGACCCCTATGGTGGAGTCCCATTTATCATCCTGAAAAAGGAATTCTTGATGGCAGACACCTTGAGAAGTTCAAATGTGGATACACTTAGCTTCACCTTTTTGAATTCTTTAGCAATATATTCCCCCATCTGCTCGACTTCTTGATCACAAGACATATTTTGGGAGGAGGCGGTGGCTTGGCTTTGGCTGTTGTTTTGCTGTTTATTTCTACTGAGGTACCGCATGGGTGTATGGGGAAAACCCGGGTTATTATTTGCATTCGGATCTAGAGGGGTGCTAAAATTATTCAATGGGGTGGAGGTCGTAAAAGGACCTCCAGCATGACCACTAGCTTGCCTATTTCTTAGGTTGTAAGGGGTGGTCCGTTGGTGAAACATTTGGACTTCATCCTCCCTAAGCTCTTCTTCGTCATCCTTGGGACCATTATCTACTGAATCGAAAAGCTGAGCTAAAGGACTTTCAAAACTTACCTCTTTCATCATATCGTTGTTGTTCGAATCAACACCCTCCAATTCAGGTGTGTTACATTTCACCCTTGGGAAAGGAGCCTGGTTTAGCACCAACACCGAGGAATCGTACGGGACAATGTCTTTGCATCCCGAATTGTCGACTACATTCTGAACTTCTACCTACAAAATCTCAGCGGCAATTTGAAATTCCGGACAATCCAGTTCAGAATGGCAGCTCATTTTGTGAATGCGACACCAACCAGATAAAGCAGCTTCTGTCAAGTAAACTCCGCTTGCGGGGTTTTCATTGCTATTACTGTTGGGCTGATCAAGAGGTGTGGGAACATCGCAGTTGTTGGGGCGTGTATTCCATGTCCGGTTTTGCCTTTGGAAGGGCCCTCTGTCGAAGTTCTAACCCGAGTTCTGATTTCTGTCATAATTATGCCCCGACGACGTGCTAGCATCCTGATTCTCCCGATTTTCATGCTGATCTCAGTTTTCCCTATTAAGGTTGGCCTAGATGCTCTTTTGTGACGCCTACAGCTGGTTGTTCTGATTCCTTAAGTGTGTCATTTCGGTTGACATTTTCTTGATCATTTTTGTGAGCTCATCGATTTTGTCCTTTTTGGTGTTGTTTGGTTGCGACGTGACATTCTGAAGGAACACGGGCTGTGCCACCTACTGATTCTGATGAGCGGGTGGAAATTCTGTTGCTTGAAGGTACGCAGGCACTTGAGATTGTTGAAGGTGTGACTGTTGCTGCTAGGGAAGTAGGTAGTGAGGTACTGGATATACTTGGTTCATTGGCTGCCCAGGATGCGGAACCAGAGGTAGTTGTGGCATTGGATTCAACAAGGGTGTCTAATGCTGCAAGGCCTGCGTGAGTTCCTGAATCTGTGTCGGATGTGCGGTCTGCCCAAGAGAAGGCAGTGGACCAGATATGTTTTGCCTCAAATCTGTGTTGGTGATAATGGCTTCAACGTATGCATCAACCAACCTAGCTGGTGGCAGTCTCATTCTTTTCACCAGGGTTGAAGTGAGATTGTCCAAGGTTGTATAGTAAACAAATAGGACAGTAGCATCATTGAAGATGTACGGGGCCTACAGCCGACTGTATGCTTTGTGGAAGTGGTCATTGAATGAGCTGATCGGTTCACTGATTTCCCTTTGAACCCATATGAAGTGTCGATATGAATTTGCGGGGCTGACCGGGGTCTTGAACTTCTACAGAAATGCATTCTTTAGAAGATCCCATGTGTTGATAGTTCTGGCTTGTAAATTGACATACTAGTAGAATGCCTCCTCCCCTAAGGAGTAGGGAAAGAGCCTGCAAGCCACATCTTCGTATATGATCTATTTAGTCTTCAGGGTAATTTCAAAAATCTTGACATGCTCCTCGGTTGTCCTCTCTGGGTCCCGGGAGTTGAACTACGTGCAAAAATTCTTAAGATTCTTTGGCATATCATGGTAAAGGTTGAAGGTGAGAGGGGACAGGTTATTACCCAGTCACGCCATTGGGAAGGGCGATGGAGGTGGTTGCGCCAGATTGGTTTGTAACTGTGACGGGGCAGCAACAATTGATGAGGCAACAACAGGGCTGGTGACTGTGTTTGGCTAAAAGATAGTATTCAACCCCAATGGAAGGGAAACCTGGAAGGCTATATGGATTAGATGAGCGGAGGGTGGTGCTGCCAAAGAAGATGGAGGAGATGGAGGTGAAAGAGCAGTGAGCTACCCTAGCGAATCGGTGATGGATGGTTCCCCTCATTCAGCTCTCTTAGCTCGGACAGGGGGCTATAATTCCTCAAACTCTCCCTTGTTTGGTGTAGACCACAAGATTCGATGGAATCTCTCAGGGGAGAATGACACAATTCAATCCAGATTTACCTTTCGGCCCTCCTTCTAGTGCCAGTTCTGTTCATTGTGTTTTTATGTACTTCTCAACACAGGTAATGCATAGGTGCATCACCTCTCTTGAAAGACAATCTTCCACAATCAAATTGCATAACACTATCCCAAGGTCTCTTGGATGTCAGGTTTTGACGATGCTTGGAATGTATCAGTTGTTTGATGTGATTTTGTTGGAATCACAAGGCAGTCTTACGTGGTTTAAAGCTATAGGAGAATTGGGTCAACGAATGGAGTTCTTTAGATATGAAATTACTACCCTTTTGCTGTAGGTTCAGACAACAGTCTTGGACTCCATTGTTTTGTCAGATTTGGCTTTACAATGTGCAATGAACCTTAGCACAGATTGTTTCTAAAAAAAGGAAAAAAAGATGAGGAAGAAGGATGGTTCTTGGACCTACAACTACCGATGAACAGTGATCATGGAGGTTCCTGTTGTAGACAGTTTCCTTAAATAAAATTTCACTTAATCTGAATTCTCACAATGTCATGAAATCTATGCTATCTTCTAAGGACTGCAGATATTCATCATTCATTTGCCATGTAAATGTGAACAAAGACAAAGTTTAAGAAGTAGCTATGAAATTAAATTCCAGACTAACTTTACACAGTCACCTACCAGCAGTAAATGACCAAAAGCATGGACAAGGAAAGAATACACACAGCATAAAACTTCATAACCAAAGACAACATACTAAATCCACTACAACTAACTAAAGAATTCTAGAACAACAAAGTAATTTGAAATAAAGTTTTAATTAAGAGGAGAAGAATCATTAAACATGTAGAAAAACCCAAAAATACACCAGAAAATGACTGTATTTTCTATTATAATTTCTGCAGCATGCCTTTGCAACAACTCAACTCTCTTAAAATGAGAGGAGGAGAGCCTTATTTATAGTTTTCAAAAAACAAAATGAGTGGCCAAGATTTGATCCTATTGTGTGGCCAAGATTCACTTTACACTAGGGTTTCACCTACCCCCAAATATATTTCATTTATAAAACATTTCTTGTCCTTTCCCTATTTTGTCATCTAGTGGCAGTACTATAGCAATTTTGTCCTTTTGTTGTTTGCCCTTTGCTACAGCTACTCCTTAAGGAATTCTTCATCGATGATAGGGTTGCCTTCGCATTTCTTTAACATTGCATATTCTATCAAGTTCAAGATCATCGGATGGAGCTTATCTACTTCCATGATATCTGATCGCAGCACCTGATAGCTCCATTCCTGAGAATTGCTGACGAGCTTTTTCTAGTCATCATCATATTTGGCAACATTATCTCTGAAAAGTTCTGACTATGTGAAGGCTCAGGCAGCAAAACTCATGAAGTCCGTGGTGATTTCGACCGACATCCCATCTTCCATATTCTTTAAGAAGTTTGGCTTTATGCTTTCTGGATTTATTTCTACAGTAGATAGCTCGTACCTTATCATTAGCTTGAGGTATCAAGTGCAATCCTCTCTAGACTCCTTGGCCCATTCAATATCCAACGCTATACATTCAAGGATTTTCGGGTAGGCTGCTCTATATTTCTTCGGGAACTCCTCGCAGACCTGCCTCATACCCTCAAGAGTTCTCTGCACTTCTAAGAACTTTTTTGCTGTCCGGACAACCAAGTTGATACCTGTGTTCCCCATGTCTAAGACTTGTCGAAACCAGTTTTTCGTAGTCTTATCCAAGTTCCTTCTCTTCTCCAATTTATTGATATGCTCTTGAGATAACAATTGAGGCAGGGCTGATGACGTAGTGGGCTGCTCATCTGGGGATGACCACTGCTGAATATAGGCCGTTAGATCGGCCACTTGTGCTTTGAGTTCCTCCTTAGAAACCTTATCCTGTTGGATAAGATGCACCACTGTGGTGACCGATTCCTGGAGGTGGACGACCTTTTGCTCCCTTGTAGCCACTCCCAAGTTGATGGTGGAGACGTTATAAGTTATTCCTTGTTCTCCAAGCACCGGCGTCACTATTTGTATCGCCCTAGATCCTGAGGCATCCATGGTCACCTTTGATTTGATCTTTGGATTTTTCTCTTTCTTGGTGCTTATTTGCACTCTGGCTAGTATGGCTTCAAACCTTGCCTTAGGATCCTTTGGGGTGGGAGTCTTTTGCTTCAACTACCTCTCAAGCCAATCGGGTACTTGGGGCTCTTCCCTAAGTGTTTCACTTTGATTCTTGTTGTCCTCCTTCTCAAGTTCAATGGCTCTGACAACAAGAGCCTTCTTCTCAGTTGTTGCATCTTCTTTCTCCTCATTGAAGTCCTGTTCGAGTGTTACACACTTAGTGGGAGACTTGGCGCGTAGTTGATCATTGGAGGGGCCCTCCCTTTCAGCACCCTTTTCTTCTTCATCTTCACTATGTTCATGTTCCTTGGGCTTCTCCTCTTGCTCATCTTCATGGAGGGATGCTTCCTCATCGTGTTCTAGGGTTTAGCCATGCCCCTTAGTTGGAGACCTGGTGCCTTCAGTCTCCGGAGCAGCAATTTCCTCTTCACGTGTAAGCCGATCCTCGGCTTCCTTATCCTCAATCTCCTTAAGTTGCTTGCCCCACTCTGCATTAAGTTTGGGGTCATTTTTTTCCCTGATTAGTTCAACGTCTAGCTCATCATTGCTCTCACTAGAGGACTCGTAGGCCACCTCATCTATCTCCCAGCGTTTGAACAGTGGATGCTCGTGGTATTGAAATTCTTCGTCTTCTGGCCTCTTTGCAGCCTCTAGCTGCCATTGCTCAAGTTCATTAGATATCTGCATTGTTGCCTCCATTCTTGGTTGTTCAGAAGGTGGAGGGAGAGCTAGAGTGTGGGCCATAGCCTGAGCTATCGCAGCTTGAACCACTGGATTAGTAAGCATCCCCGAAAGCTTGGATGACACGTTTTGCATGTACTTCACAAAGGACTCTGGGAGGCTAAGGGAAGGCATCATAGTAGTGAAAACAAAGGGAATGGAATGAGACATAGAGGAAGAGGAGACTGGCGAGGTCATGGTAGAGGACAAATCCATGGGAATAATCTACATGATTGGAGAGGTGGAAGCAAGGTGGACAAAAATGTCCACCGTAGGCGGGGAGGAAGCGAAAACTGCAAGCAAAGTATGTGGGGTGGTGGCAGCAGCAGCAGTGAAATCAATTGTAGTAGACAGAGACCTTGGCGGGTTAGATCCTTCTCCCTTGATACCATGGGGCAGACCTTTGGGTGCCATAGACATCTTTGTGCCTCCAGTTGTTTTCCTTTTCTTCTCGGAAGGTTCGCCCTCCGATGCCTTGCGGGCATAAACCTTTGGTTTGGGTAGCTGCTCATTGACTTCTTTTCTCTTTTTGGTTTTGATTGATGGTGGGGTTTTGGATGTTTCCCCAGTTATAGCGGCAACCACTCCACCATCGGAGCCACTCGGTTCACTTTCCAGTCCCTTAAATCCCAAGGCGACTCCTTGCTGTTTCAATCAGGCTACTTGTTGGTCGATCCACGCCTTTGTTTGGATCCCGACGAGTGAGTATGTCGATGTCATGAAGCTCTCGCTCATTTCAGTCAATCGTAGGGAGTGGAAAATTGGTGATGACATCATATCTCGGATTGATCACCGTGTCCTCATCCTCTTGAAGCCGGTCAAGAACCAAACACAAATTTATTCTCCACACGTAAAGGGCAGTCATGCGCATGTAGTGCCGGAGCCACACTTCAAGATCATCTTTACAATTAGCCCAGAAATATTCAACATTGTGGAAGTGGGCATACTCATGTCCCAGTGCATTTTTGATATATTCTTATGGGTCCATTCGGGGCCGAGCTGTATATTGCCGGAAGTAGTACTCGACCAACTCCCTTTTTGAGTACCTCGCACACTAGGAGGTATGAATCTTGTACATCCCTTGGCCAAGCCTAATGGGGTAAGGTGTACCTGCCAGATGCTTGTTGCTCAAGATATTATGGATGTGTCGTAGCTGCCAAGTTAGTTCTAACAGTATAATCCGGTCATTGGAGTACCGAGACAACTTTTTTGGTTTTTCTGTGAATCCCTAGGCACAGATGTAAGTGAACCTTGGAAATTGTATGTATAGGAAGGCATATTGCCTGAGGAGGGTTCTGGCACTGTGGGAAACTCTTATCTGAAATTCACCTCCTAGAGATCGAATGATGTGGGCGACGAATGCATCATTCACTTTGCAATAATCCTTCTTGAAGTTTCGGTACTGCAGTTGAGGGTATTTATCATATTATTTAAGCTCTGCCCCTGATGCCTCGCTGGGTACTGTAGTCAATCCATTATAGTGCTGCCGATTGGCAAGGGAATACACCAGGTAGGAGGTCATGAAGAACTTTGAGGTCTTCTTCACACTTGTAAACTGTTCGTGGAAGCAATCATTGATTATCTCTCCCCAATAAAAGGAAGTGTCGTCACCGCGGAGAATCTGCTCTACAAAGTAGAACATCCATTCCTGGAAGAGGGCTGCCATAGGAAGACCCATCACTCAACTTAGCAAGGTCACAAGGTCATGGTAATCCTCAAAGAAATCACTACAAAAAAGCTCCTGATGGAGCTTACCGGCACTACCCCACTTGTCCATCAACCAATATTGATTGATTAGTTTCTTACATTTTAGCAAATCTTGCTCCCATAATTCCTTGCATTCTTCTATGGTGGGGGTTTCCATGCTCTTAAAGGCAGGAATGTGGAAGGTTGTCGTTATACCCAATGGGGACATATCCACAAGGATATTCCCATCCCGGTCCACTATAGTTCGGGTCTCAGGTTGATATGGCTCTACGCATGTCATTACCAATTCCAAGGCCACCAAGGCTAACGGGAAGCTTGCAGATTTGGAAATTTCATTGCTCCTTATCAACCTTGCATTTTCTGTCTTGGGGTTCACCCTGACTCTCTGTGTAAACTCGTCAACATCGACCTGACCGATATTGGTATCCGTGACATCTCTCAAAAGAGTGGTAATTTTGGATTGCAAAGGCACCCATTGAAACTTGTATTTCATCAGATCCTTATCCTCCTTGCCTCGGGGTGCCTTGGCTATTCCTTTCCCTTTTTCCTTGGAGGCACCAGAAGTTTCTACGTCGGATTCCATAAATCCTACACAAAAGACATGAATCAGTAACATTAAATATGAAAAAACGGCCCCGGACAAGTCCCCACACATCAAAGTTAGCCCTGCAATCATTATTCATATTCAATAATCGTATAACATTTGATAAAATATCATAAGGAGGCAAAATAGACAATTTGGGTTCCTAGGGCCGGAATTCCCTTGGCAGAATGTCGTTTGGAAGGGCAAATGAGGCATGGGACTCTCAAAGGTGTTTCCTGATGTTGAATTTGCTCAATTGAGGCTTGTTGTGAAGGAAGACCAGATTTTAGCAAGTGGGTTGAAGTCCATTTTGGATTTGGAGGTCATTTGAGTCTTTAATTAAGCATTCGGGTATCAGCTATAGGAAGGTCATCTGAAATGACACAGGGAAGATGGAACTCCGAGCACCGGAATCCAAACCTCAGATTGTTGTCATTAGGAAGTAGTTGGGTTAGCCGTTCACAACGACAAAAAGTAGGCGGCAATCCAGGAGCAGAATTCTGTGGGTCGGGATCCGAATATACTTTGGGCATTGGTTCTTCGTTTGTATTTTTCACAAGGCGAAACGGGGACCGAGATTTAGGATTCGGAAAGACATCTCGAGACCGCCATGTAAAATGGCAAAAGTGACATGGAATTTTGGGGGTCGGGGTTCCGGAGGTCGGGGTCCGAAGTGTGCTTGGATTTTGGTTTCTCCCTTGGAAATTTGAACGGACTTTATGCGGTCAGGGTCCGAGGGTCGGAAAGATGCTCAAGACAGGCCGTGAAAATGGTGAAATTAACACCGAATTCCACGAACAGAACTCCGAGGGTTGGATCCCGGGGACAGTTTGTTCCTTGGCTGATTTTATGATTTTTTGCAAGTTTGACACAAATTTCATGTGGCCGGGGTCTGAGGGTCGGAAAGATGCTCAAGATAGGCCGTTTAAACAATAGGGGTGCAATGAAAACCCGAGAAGGGAAATCCAGAGGCCGGGGCCTAGGACGAGTCTGGCCGCATAAATTTTGAAGTTTAAGTTTCAGTTTTGCGCGGACGGTTGTGGGAAGGTCCGGGCCCGGGAGACGCCAACGACTGTTCCGAAGAACAACAGTGGCAGGGTTAAGCTCCGATGTTGAATTTCGAGGATTTCATGTGATTTCTCGGGATTTTAAAAGATGGGTTTTTATGGGAGGGTACTCATCTACCAGATTTTAACCCTATCTTACATTTTTACTTCATTTTAACCTGAAATTTGACAAAAAGGAAGATGAGGTGCAAGAATGGCGGACGTACCTCAAAATCTTGAAGAGGATGGTGTTGAACACGCAGGAAAAATGACCGGAAGAGAACTCGGGTGTGGGTGCGGAGAATGCCGGATGCAGGGAGCTCTACAAATTTCTCTATCACTTAGTCATGTGAAAATGACAGCTGAAAAATCTGATTTTATAGCCAAAATTGTCATTAATACTGCAAATTAATGCTTCGTATGGCTGTTTGAGAGGTCGGTGAGTTCAAATCTCACAGGCGAAGGTAGGCGACCCGAAGTTTGGTGGCCAGAAAGATGTCCACCTGCGGCCGCGAAGAACGGCGAAGTTCAGGTGGAATCCCAGACGCGAAAATTTGAGATCCGGGGTCCGGGAAGATGTTGGGCGCCGGATGCTAGCAACAGTAAACACAAAATGGGAATCCGTAGAGGGAAACCCAAGGGTCTGGACTCGGAAGGGGCCCCAAACGTTAGAAAGGCATTTTGACAAGGGAAACCTGAACAGACTTCAGATTTAGCATATTTGAAGGGGTCAAGTTTGGTCAAACTTAAGACGTGGGGAAGGTGAGTTGACTTTTTAGGGCGCAAAAATGGACACGCAAAATGAGGCAAAGCAAAAAGGGACCTGACAAGCAAAAAGAGGGAAGAGAGGGTCCTCGTTTTGAATGATGCATGTGTGCAACAAGCACAACAAGGAGTATCTCAAAAGAGTTGAGGAATAAAGAAAAAAATTCCTAAAGAGAAATATGAAAAAGTAGCTCATAAGCTACTTGCATAAATGAAGTTCAATGCTAGGAACGTCACCCTAGGAGGGGAGAAGGATGGTGAGAGAAAATGGATTGCTACTACTTCTTGAGAGGGATATTGCATCAGCTATAAAATTTGACACCATCAAGAAGTAGGATCAAGAAGTTTTATCTTCAGAGGATTAGGTAGCAACAACACTATTTGGATCGGGGTTCAACCCTAAGTGGGAAAACCTTGCTATTTGGGCTCTAGACCCTAATATAAATAAACCCCAAGTTGTAAAGGAAACTCAAGAGATAAGGAAAGGCCTAATAATAAAGTTGGTGTCTGACACCTCAACTATTGAAGTTTCCACATTGGCAACAGATACTGCTAAATTCAGCAAGGCCATTGCAGAGGCTCTCCAAGCCAAGTATGAAAAATTATTTCAAGACCATCTTGCCTCAATTAGAGAATATAATAATTTGATGGTGATGGAGGCCCAATCAAAAAATATTCCTCCAATAGATGCATAGGGAGAAATCTCTTCTGCAACACCACTAGTGGAAAATTTGATCAAGGAAAATCAAGAGAAAAGAGTAGATTGAGGTGCTGGAGGATAAGTTAAAAGATATTCAGAGTGGCCAACATGAAATTTTTTTCTTGTTGTGTCAATTATTTTGGGACATTTAATGTCCAAAGTTTCGGCAAGGATAGAGACTGTTCATAGGGACTATACAAATCTGACCAAGGTAATAAAAAGGGTGGCAAATGATAAGGAGAAAACTGGGGAAATTATGGCTAGATGGATCCCTAGAATAAATTCTTTGTAAGGGGTGTATAAAGGATCTGCTCATGAGCCTAATCCACCAGTAGATATTTTTCCAACTTTTAACATGACCAATTTAATTGCAAAAGAGCGAGGATACATGGATGAAATCACAAAAAGGAAAGGACAAGGTTGAAACATTTTGAGAACTTCAAGATAAGGATAATGCCAAAAATTAGAAAGGAGGAGGAGGAGGTGAAATATTATCTCACATGGAAATCCCAATTCAAGGAATTATCTCCTACCTTATCCTTCTTCATATGTGATGATAGTAAAATTAATATAGAAGTATTTAAAACTTGCATGGATAAGTTGATTGATACTAATCAACTTTTAGATGATTTTGAAAAGGAAACATGGATAATTCCATCTAGATACACTAGGTACATACATAAGATTAATTGTATCCTTGAATTCAAATGGCCATGAAAGAGGGTATATGAGGCTTTGGATCAAAAGTATAATCAGTTAGAAGGATTATAAGTATTTTTTCCTTATACCCTAAAGAATTCAATAACTTGGCACTTAAGTATTCTTTTATTCTTTATTCACTTAGAGGGTTGGATATTCTTTTGTCTTTTATGATCTATTCAACATTAGCCTCAAAAAATTCCTACAAATTTCAAGAAGGGAATATGCTTTTAGTTCATGAGATAAAGCCTCAAAGATTCATCATTGCAACATCAACGGGCATCTTCTTCAGTTAAATCAACTTTTGTCTTCATTTGGAACTTCCTTTTTATCTTTATTTAGAGGTTTTATCTTTTTGTCTTTTTAGGACAAGATGGTCAAATTAAAACTGTTAGGATAGGTAACATTATAATTACTATCCTAAGTTGATTTTTGTGTTTGCATTCTTTAGAAAGTGTTCTAGGGGACATGAGAGACAAAATATTTATTATTTATTTTCCTATGATAAATTTTAATTGCATTCAAAGAGGTGGACCCATTACGATAGCAATTACAAAGAATTTTGGAGGGATATTCCTCTTGAGCATCCAACTTTGTGAGTGGGGACCACTTTGGTGTGCATGTCCTTGCATGTTATTTGCATGTTTTTCTTTCTCTTGCATGGTTGGGCACCCAGGTTTGCATGTAGGTGCATGTTCTTGCATGAAATTGTTAAAGAGTTATGGAGCACTCAGGTTTGACCAATTCTGATTGGCTATAGGTTAGGTGCCCATGTGAAGTTTTAATATTTTATGCCATGTTTATGGATTGTCGAATTAGGGGGTGTGGGTTTTTTGAGGTGGTTCTTCTTATTGTTTTGGGATACCATTTGTGGTATTCTCTCCCACAAAATTCCATATATTGGAGCCTTGAGACGGTGGTTTATAAGAGTTTGTTTGCAAGTTGTCAGAGCAATGAGTGCTACCGAATTACAAAGATGATTGTTGTATTGATGTACTTCCTTGAAGATTAATACAAACATTGGATCTCTTTGGGTGTGGAGTTTTTTCTCGTAAGGGTTTTTCCACATATGTCTTGTGTCCCTTGTTTTGATGACTTGTGGTATTTAAATTTGTTCTTTCATTGTTGCAATTGTCAATCACATAATATTTTTATGGTAATCTTGAATATATAGTTTCAGATTTACATCCACTTTATGAAGTTCATATTGCTGCAAGGTTTACCTTGATTTCCAACATTTGATATCATAGCTAACAATTTTTTAAGACAGGGATGCATTTCTTTTGAGTTTTGAAGGTTTTTTGGTTGCAGTGGGAGCTTGTGCATTATGGGTTTTATAAATTTATGCAGAAGATTGTAAACCATGGCTTCTATCTCTTGTCTAGATATTGAAAATTTCAATGGAATTGGCTACTAGATGTGGAAGTTGAAGATGAAGGATCTCCTTGAAGAGAGAGATCAATGCTTAGCAGTTTCTAGTGAAAATAAATTAGAATCAACGTCTTATGAAAATTGGAAGAAAATAGACAAGAAGGCATGAGGAACCATTCCATTGTGTCTTGCAGATTCTTTCCTCTTGAATGTTTCAGAAGAATCCACCATATATAGTTTTTGGAAGAGGATAGGTGATATTTACGAAACCAAAATTTTAACTAATAAGTTGTATCTCAAAAGTCGTTTGTATTCTTTGAAAATGAAGGATGGTGACTCTATTGTAAAACATTTAAATACTTTAATATCATTATGATTCAGCTTGCATATGTAGATGTTAAGATAGAAGAGGAAGATAAATGTATTTTGATGCTTTGTTCCTTACCCGAATCTTGGGAAAATCTAATTTTTTCCATAAGTGGTGGTGGTACATAACTGAAGATGGATAGTCTCATTGCAATACTTATTTCAGAAGAGATGTGAATAAATTCTATGAATGTGGGATCCCAAGATGCCTTGCATGTGGGAGGAAGGTCCAAAGAAAAAGGAGGGCCTAAAGGGGACAAGAAGAGAGACAAGTCTAAAGGATGTTCTAAAACCCCCCAGAAGAGTAAAGTGTTGGAGTCATGTAAGAGAGGGAATGTGAAGGAGTGTAGAAACAAGAAAAGGAGTTTGGATACCTCCACAGAAAAGTCCTCAAAAGATGGTGATTATGATGATTTTTTTATTTATGCTAACATTATTAGTGATGATGCTTGGATTATTGGTTTAGGTTGATCCTCCTATATGACTCCTCACAAGGAGTGGTTTACTTCATATTCATATTATGATGGGGGATAATTTTTCCTTAGTGATAACATCACGAAGAAGATTGTTGGTAAGGGAAAGGTAAATTTGTGTTTCAATGATGGAATGGTTAAAACCCTTGATCATGTTTTACATATCCCAAGACTTGCGAGAAATTTACTTTCAATATCCAAGTTGAATGATTTAGGAATACATGTGACATTTGATAAGTCTAGTTGTAGGTTGGAAAGAGGGAGTTTGGTGATAGCTAAAGGATCTTGGATTGGGAATTTTTTTTAAGCTTAATGCATCTACTTTTTGTAATTTTTCCAATGCAACTAGCACTGAAAATGCATGTATGTTGTGGAACCATATATTGGGTCACATAAGTGAAAAAGTTCTTAAGACTATTTTGAATAAAAGGTTGGTTGACAGTATTTCTGATTATTTTGTTGGTAAAAATGATTTTTGTAAGAATTTTGTTTGGTAAATAGAATAGATCATCATTTCCTATTGGGACTAATAAAACTAATAGTATTAGAGATCATTTGTTCGGATGTGTTTGAACCAATGGATGTTGACTCTTTTGGAAAATCTCGTTATTAGGTTACTTTCATTGATAATGTGTCAAGATACACCCAAATTTATTTTATGCATGCAAAATCTATAGTTTTCACTAAGTTTTAAGGAATTTAAAACCTTGGTTGAGAATCAAATGGACTATAAGATAAGGTTGTTGAGATCTGACAATGGGGGTGAATATTGTTCTGATGAATTTGATGATTTTTTATAAGCATACATGTATTGTTCGCAAAAAGACTACTCTTTATACACCTCAAAAAAATGGGGTAGCAAAAAGAATAAACTGAACCTTGATGCAAAGAGCTAGGAGCATGTTGAGTGGTGCTAAACTTGATAGATTATTTTGGGCATAAGCTATAAGTACTACATGTTATTTGGTTAATAGATCTCCTTGTTCATCTCGTGTTGATAAAACTCCTTATGAAGTGTGGATAGGTAGAAATCCTTTTGTTTCACATTTAAGGGTCTTTGGTTGTGAGTATTTTGTTCATGTGCCTCAAGATAAGTGTTCTAAGTTGGATCCAAAAGCATAAAAATGCATTTTTTTGGTTATAGTGAGAATGTAAAAGGTTATAAGGTTTGGAATCCACTAACCCATAAAATAGATTTCTCTAAAGATGTGATTTTTCATGGAGTTTAAAGATTAATCGAGTGAAGAAAAAACAAAGGAGGAAGATAAGACAAAAATAATGCACTTTGAGACAAAGATTGAGAATTAGGAAGATGCACATTTGGAAGAAAAACCAAACAAATTAGAGGATGGAGAATAAGAAGAGAGTTCAGAGAGTTTAGATGATGTGCAAGGTGAGCTTGTAGAAGAAGAAGAGCGGCAAGAGCCCCTTACTCCTACCTTGAGAAGATCCACAAGACAACAAAATCTAGTTGACAGGTATATCCCATCCAATTTCCATTGTGTATTTGCTTTATTGAGTATTGATGATGAACCTAGTTTCTAAAGGGGGCTCTTTCTTCAGAAGAAAGTGAGTCTTGGATGTAGGCCATGCAAGAGGAGATGATGGATTTGGATAGTTGTGATACCTAGGATCTTGTGAGTTTTATCAAAGGAAGGAAGCCAATTGGTTGCAAGTGGGTATTTAAAAATAAATTTGGAGTAGATGGTCAGTTAGTGTGGTACAAGGCTAGATTGGTGGCCAAGGGCTACTCCAAAAGAGGGAGTTGATTTTGGTGAAATTTTCTCTCCTGTAGCTAAGGTAACTTCTATTAGATTCCTATTATCTATTAATGGTGCTTATGATTTTGAAATAGATAAAATGGATGTTAAAAATTCTTTCTTGCATGGGTATCTTGAGGAAGAGATTTATATGTGATAGACTAATGATTTTTTTGTGAAAGGAAAATAACACTTGGTTTGCAAGTTAAAGAGATATTTATAACCTATTTGAAACAGTTACCTAGGATGTGGTACCAAAATTTTATGACTTTGCATTGAAGTTGGTTTTTGCTAGAAGTGAGGAGGATCATTGTGTTTACATTAAGGTTACTGATGATCATATACTAATCATTGGCTTGTATGTTGATGACATGTTGTTTATGGGTAACAACAAGATGATGATTAGGTATCTTAAGACTTAGATTTTTGATACATTTGATATGAAGGATTTTGGGGCTGAAAAATATATTCTTGGAATGGAGATCAGTAGAGATCAAGTTATGAAAAAATTTGGTTAAGTTAGAGTAAGTATGTTGATACCATTTTGTAGAGGTTTAATATGCATGACTTGAAACCAGTAAATATATTCCATTTCTGATTGGTACTAAGTTGAGTTTAGACATGTTTCCTAATTTTGATGATGATATTGAAGAGATGTCTAACATTCCTTATGCAATATTTTTCACTAAACCAAATATAGCCCAAGCAATGGGAGTTTTGAGCAGGTTTATGTCTAACCCTAGTAGAGATAATTGGACTTTTGTTAAGAGGGTTTTTAGATATTTGCATGGTACTTTAGATTAAGTTGTTTGGTTTATCATGGTATTGATGATATGGATAAGTCATTGGACATACAAGTTTTTGTTGATGTAGATTGGGTAGGTGACTTGGATAGTTGAAGGTCCACTAGTGGCTATGTTTTTAATTTGTTTGGAGGTGCAGTGATTTAGATGAGTAAGAGACAACCTACATTTTCATTTTACACCACTAAAGCAGAGTATATGGCTGCTACACATGCCTCTAAGGAGGCGGTTTGGTTACAAAGACTTTGTAATGACACTAGTTTTGATTACATGACAGTGAGGATTAAATGTGATAGTGAGAGTGCCATATTTTAAGCCAAAAATCCTATGTATCATGCTCATACTAAGTGTTTTTATGTTCAATATCACTTTGTGTGAGAGATGGTTGAGAATGGTAAGGTTTTGATTGAGAAGCTTGGCACTTTGTACAATATTTCAAATTCTCTCACGAAGCTAGTGACCATAGATAAGTTTTATATTAGATGCATAAGACAATTGAGAGGGGGGTGAATTAATTGTATACTTCAAAAAATTCAATCCCTCAATATGTTTTCAAACCCTTATCAACCATTAAACCCTTATCATGTATTAGTAGAATGTAAACATAAGAAACAATAATGAAAACACATCCAAACACATAAGAACACCATATTTACATGGAAAATACAAGAAGGAAAAAACCACAGCGAGGATTAGCTCACATATATATGAATTGCAACATTGAATACAATTAAGCTCATTGCCCAAAAAAGGAAGAAAAGATCATTTCTAAAAGGACTCATTGTCTGGAAGAAAGAAGAATAAAAGAAGACTGTTACAAAGAGATTCATTATCTCAAGGAAATAGGATGAATCCACCACTGCAACTTTATGCCATTTGTAACCTTCGGCTCACTGCCTCTAGCAACTTCAAGCACACTAAAATGTAGATACCTTCTACTTAGTGCATACAAAAGTCATAGGAATTAAAGCTCACACTTAGATTACCACACTCAATCACATTTGCATCTTTATGACACCAAACACTTTACTTGACATATTCAGCAAATCACCTTGCATTTATGCTATCCACAACCTTAAACAATCTCAATTAATTCAGCTTTAATGAAACACACACACCTCAAACATGCAACACCAAATAGGTCGGATCCAAACACTTCCGTGGTGGAAATAAGTGAAGGTAGACCACATCAATACTTATTTGGGACCCAAATCTACATCAACATGCTACTCAACACTTCCAAAAATAACAAACATCCTTCACAATTAGCGCTAGCATGCTAGGTCAACCAAATCTACACTAACACTAACACACAACCACAAACACGCCTCTCTAGGTTTAAAAACATATCACAAACCACAAAACAACACTCCACAACATCCAAGAATATTCCATGTCATTGGAATATTCAACACCAATGATATAATCACCTGAAACTGAAGAACACTTTCATTATGTGCAACTACACACACTGACACATACATACAACTCACCAACCAACCTTGCAGAACACCTCAAAACTTGAAACCTCAAGGGAAGGTAGATATAGACAATATAATCACATTCCCATATCCGCAAGACAAGAGAATTCATTGTGGAGAAATGCAAAGCAATCTCATTTCTCTCAGACACCCTATTTCACAAACAAACATACTATCAAACAAATCTTCCACTTTTGTATGATCCAAAAATTGAAACTTTAGATATAAAATCTCTAATCATCACATCCAAACCACACAAGCATATCTTCAACCATGAAGAAATGAGGAGTAAAACACTGAACACATCTTTGTCACACTGTACTCTCTTTTATTCAAATTTTCTCAAAATCACTTGGAAACCAAGTGAACCAACTCATCATAAACACTGCTAACACCTCTTCAACACATCTGCAACACTTCTCATAAACCACAAAACATCCATACTACCAAAAATCTCATCAACAACAACAGGCTCCAACAATCTCTCCCAACAGAAGTCAGAATTCCAAAAATCTCTACATTTATACCAACACACACTAAGGGGTTGACATCAATGACAACACCCAAAAAACTCAAGCTTCCAACAATATCTCCCTTTGTCATTGATGACAACACCGATTCTAAAAAACCATCAATAACAAAAGCAACCAACAACAACTCTGCAACAAGTAGTACTCCCCTAACTGAGGCATCTCTCACTCTTCATACTCTCATTATCCCCTTTTCTAGAACACTCTTTTGGACCATCTCTCTCCCTTGTTTCCTTTTAAAAAAAAAACTCTCTCCCTCTTTGATATCAATAGCAAAGGGCCATTTCCTACATACTTTATATCAGGTAACATCAACACCTTTCACACATCACCATTTTTCTCTCCCCCTTTGACAAAAATACAAAGGGTAATATCTACTAACACCTACACTCGCTCCCTTAGGGGCACAAAAAATGCTCCATTTGACTGCACCAACCAACAATACCACTATCTACTCTCCCTAAGAGGTAGCCTTCAACATCAATCCAGAACCAAGAATGTCTCTTGAAATGCTTCCCGAAAAAATGCACACACGTATGCATCTAGTTGAAAGAAGGAGGGACAATAACCCCTAAATTCTGCCAGAAATACTCAAAAGTATCTTTAGGAAGAGCCTTTATGAAAATATATGCAACCTGATTCTTAGTAGCTGTATACTCCAACTTCACCTCATTCTCTGCAACTTTTTCTCTTAAAAAGTGATACCAGATTGAGATATGTTTTGTTCTTGAATGCATTACTAGAATCTTTGAAATATTGATTCCACTTGTATTATCACATAAGATGAAATAGGTTCATCATATGATACTATGATATCCTTCAATGTTTTCTTCATCCATAACACCTGTGTACAACATGATGCTGCTGCAATATATTATATCTCTATAGTAGATAATGACACTGAATCCTACTTCTTACTTAAACATGAAACCAAACATCTTCCAAGAAAGAAAGCACCACCACTTGTAATTCTTCTATCATCTATACATCTTACCCAATATGCATCTGTATATGCACTCAAAGACAAGTTAGTATCCTTTAGATACCACAAACCAAAGTCTAGAGTGCCCTTCAAGTATATAAATATCCTCTTTACTGCTACCACATGAGATTCTTTGGGATCTCCTTGAAATTTGGCTACACAAAAAATTGAATGCATGATATCCAGTCTAGTAGCAGTTAGGTATAATAGTCCACCAATCAATAATTTGTACTTTCTCTAATTTTTCTTAGGAGATTCATCATTATTTCTAAAACTTACAACCAATAACCATGGGAGTAAATAACAGTTTAGAATCCTCCATTCCAAACTTTTTCAACATTTCCTTAACATACTTTGATTGTGATATGAATATACCTTTCTTTGATTGACTAATTTATAGCCCAAGGAAGAAATTCATCTCCCCATACATTGACATCTCAAATTATTTTTGCATCTCTTCTGCAAACCTCTTGCACATACCTTCATTTCCTCCAAATATTATGTCATCAACATATACTACCACAATCAAGATTTGTTCTCCTTCAACTTTGAAATATAGATTGCTATCTATAGTACCCTTTCTGAATCCTTACTACAACAAATACTTGTCTAACCTGACATACCAAGCTCTAGAAGCTTGTTTGAGTCCATACAATACTCTCTTCAATCTACAAACCATGTTTGCATCTTCTAACAACTAAAATCCTTCTAGTTGTTCAATGCATACCTCTTCTTCTAACTCACCATTCAAGAATCTAGACTTCACATCCATCTGATATACCTTGAAATATTTATGTGCTACAACAGTCAAAAAAATATTAATGGCTTCCATCATTGCCACCAGAGTAAAAGTTTCCTGAAATTCTATACCTTCAACTTGTGAGTAGCCTTTGCACACAAGACTAGCCTTATTTCTGACAAATTTTCCATCTTCATTCAACTTGTTCCTGAAAACCCATTTAGTTCCTATCACATTCTTATTTGTTGGTTTTGGGACCAATTCCCAAGTCAGATTCTTCTCTATTTGTTCTAATTCTTCTTTCATAGCTTTGATCCAATTCTCATCTTTGCATGCTTTAGTCATTGTTTTTGGTTCCACCTCAGAAGGTAAACAAAATTTTACTTGTTCCTCTATCATAGCAGATTTTCTCATTGTCAACACATATTTTCTCTTATCTCCAATAATTTGATCTTTTGAATGATTCTTCTACACATAATTATGAGTCTTTGGGATCTTTTCTGGAGATTCTTCTTCTTCAAATTTCATCTATTTTCTTTTATCTTCATCCTTTTCTTCTTCACTACAAGAGGATTCATCAGATTCATATTGTTCTCAGTGCTGAACTTTGATGTGGTTCTTTATCCACTTTGACACTTTCACTTTCAATAATCTTCTTCAACCTTTGTTGTAGCACCAGTAGGCCTTACTTCTTGTAGAGTATCCAAGGAATATTCCTTCATTAGATCTTGCATCAAACTTTCCTAAGTTCTCTTCATCTCTTTTGATATAACATTTGCTTCCAAAAACTTTGAAATATTTCACAATAGGAGGTTTACAATACCATAACTCATAGGGAGTCTTTGAATTGTTCACTCTTGCTTGACCTTTAGTAAGAATATAGACTGCAGTATGAATTGATTCTCTCCAATAGACATATGGTAGATTAGCTTCCTTCACCATTGTCCTTTAAACTGCTTCTTGAGCTGTCATGTTCTTCCTTTCCAAAACTCCATTCTGTTGAGGAGTTCTAGGAGCTGATAAATGCCTTTTTATTTCATGATCTTCACAAAAATTGTTAAACTCATTTGAAGTAAACTCACCACCTCTATTAGATCTCAAGCAATTGATTTTAAAATTCATCTCCTTTTCAACCATAGACTTAAATGCTTTAAACTTATCTAGAGCTTTTGATTTTTCTTTGAGAAATGTCACCCAAGTCATTCTAGAATAATCATAAATTAATAGCATGAAATACCTGTCACCACATGAGCTTCTTATTTTGGTAGGTCCACACATATCTATATGCACCAACTCCAAAGGACCTACGGTAGAATATTCTTTTATCTTGAACCTTTTCTTTGTGTTCTTTCCCACTTGACATTCTTTGTAGATTGAATTGATAGGCTTTGTAATATTTGGAAAATCTCTTATAGCATCAGTATAAATGATCTTCACTAGGCTATCAAAATTGATGTGATACATTCTTCTATGCTATATCCAACTTTCATTAATTTGAGACATAAATCACTTTGTGATGAGAGCCAATTATGTCCCATTTTATGCCATATTTTAGCTTATTTCATATACCTTCACACCCACTTCCACATTCCATTTTAGTTCCATATCATTAATGAGATTGTTAAATCATTTATTGGTATCCTTTCAAGTTATGATTTAGTGGTTAAAATGATTTAACAACAATCTTGCAATCTATAATTTATACAAGGAATTGCTACTATTACTATTGTAGGTGGTGATAGTGGCTATCACAGTTCTTAGTGCAATTCTGACAGTAAGACAAAATAAGATTTTCATTTAAGAAATTTTTGTGTGTTCTAGCTGCGTTTCATCCCCACTTGATTTGTTGCTTTCCTCCCTTAGGTATATTTCCACAACACCTCTCACAAGCTATGATCCCTAGGTTGACACTCTTAGATTGAGCTGAAATCCTTCTTTATTCTTTACCCCAATTTTGTCTATCATTTTGGCGTCATTGCCAGGGAGAGGTGTTAAAGGTTGGAAAACCTAGTGAGTTAAGTTAGGACCAATGCGTTAGGATGAAAGCTCGCACAACTACTAGCCTTTCCCAATGATTAGTCCTAATTTGCATTGTTTAATTCATATAGATGCATTGTTAGAATTTGTAGGTAGATTTTAGAAATTAAAAAAAATTATGTATCAACACCAGTTGTTGTGAGTAAATTGATAGAAAGAAGCAATTTTGAAGAAACAACATAAAAACAATAAAAATGTTGCATTTTCAAAGCAGTTCAAACACATCAATTTTGGGAGAAAAATGCTTCAAAAATGAAGAATCTGTATTTTGCGTTGCCCTGGGACCCCGCAAGGGGCGCTGCCGCCCCCAGACCCCCGCTATCATTTTTTTTTTAAAAGAAGAAATTGGTGGGGGAATCATGCTGAAACAAAATGATATTTTTAACCCCCTCTGCATAAAGAATGAAACTTAGAATATATTGATATTTCACCACCATTGTCACATGCATCTACAAATCTTATTCCTATAAATGAACAAGAACATATCATTGATGAATTTTTAGGACAATGGATTTTTGAAAATGAATCATTTAATGGAGATTTGACCACTTTTTGTTCTCTTTGTTGCAAGGAAGAAGATAAGTGCACATGCCAAGTCGACACAGTGAAGGAGGAAGACATTGTAAGTGAGCCTCAACAAAACAATGCACAAGTCTTGTTTGTAACTCAAGAATAACTTCATACATCAAGTAGGAAAGATCAAGGTATGGTTAATGATTTTGAAATGTCTTATAATTCTATTGGATATGAAAGGCAATATGTTTCTTCACAAAATGTTTCCCTATCTAGTATGTGTGGTGAATGGAAAAAATTACCATACTACCATAATAATTTCTCACAACAATCATACCCATCCCACATAGTACCATCTCCACCATATCCATCTTATATATTACCATCTTTACCATCTATATATACCACACAACTTTTACCATTGTCATTATCCCACCCACCATCCACCCCAACATATCCACCAAGGGAGATTACAATTCCTAGTAAATTACTATTATCTAATAAGGTGGTTCAATCTACATATAATAATGAGGTTTCATTGATCCCTGTACAATTCATTAATATGCATGAAATTGGTAAATCACAATTGCAATCCATTCACATAGCTAAAGGATGTGATTTTTGTTTACTTGAATTTGAAGAACATGATCCACTAAAAGATAATCAACTTAGTTCTTCTTATCTACTTAATGCATCACAACTTTTAGAAATAATTCACACACATAAGGAAATAATTCAATTTGATTATCATTTTATCTTTGAAATGCTACATATGTGTGTTGAAGTTAATTGTGCAATAAGAAATGGTGAACTATTGGCCTTAATAATTCAAGATTTGTGTGAGATACATAATGAAATCCTACAAGATCTATCATTTATAAATATACTCAAACATCTAGATCTTGGGAGGCCTATGGTAAAACTGTGTATTCCTCACACTTATTGATCTAGGTCCAATAATTTATTTTATGATTAAGAAGAACTAGAAGGGTTTGAATGCATTAATGACCGTACAAAACATGCTACAAATGAATGATCATTCATTAAGGATCAATGTATTATTAAATATGCCACTTTCTTCTTTGTATTATATTGATGATCTAAAGCCTTTGTAGTATGAAGTTAAGTTGGGGGGGAATCCCTTGACTTTTGACGATTCTTGGTTGATTTATCATGAACCCTCATTGATTGTTTCATTGGCGCTTCTAATAAAACCACTTGTGTGATACTTGGACCAAATAAAGGTATGCATTCTTGTGTTAATGGGAAATGATTTTATATCATCTCTACACAAGCATTCATTGTAATTATATTCATCGATTTTATTATTATCAAGTATTTATTCATAAATCTACCTTTCATTTACAAAAACGACTTAACTACTTAATGGCAAAGGTATTAAATGGATGATATAACATTATTATACTTGATATGCTTGGTCATGAGAATATGGTTATAGGTTGTCATGGTCACCCAACACTTTTGCACCAATACCAATTGATGATGCTTCTATGCATGAGCATTGAATGACACACTTTGTTGGTCATGCTAGCTATATGAAGGAAACCCAGTTTCCTTTTCGCTTCACTATTGGAGATCACAAGAGGATTTTTGGGTGAGGTGTTCAACATTCACAAACACAAGTTCTCTTTGATGTCAACTTTGATGCTAGATCATGTGGAGGACAGTATGCAACTTGGTGTATGCGAAACATGATACTATGTTCTTGGCTAATTATTTGCAAGCCATAGATCCACAACCAACTTGAAGACAAACACACATAGCTTGACCATATTGCAGATCATCACACTCTAAGTTGAGTATCCACCTACCTAAAGTTGTGTGGATGCATTTGAAAAGTTGAGAGACTACAATTGGTCTTTCACTATGCAACCTTGTCTTTGGTAAGGAAGTTGCATTATTTGCACTCTATCTTTTCATAAGACTTTGGGAATAGTTATAGACATCTCTCAATCTTAAAAGGAAATGATCACATAACATCATGATATGTCAATATGATTCATTTCAAGTTGGTCATCATAGAACAATGTGTCTTTCAAAGATTGTAGTCATTGTAAGTAATTCCTTCAACCAAGTGAGTGGGCATGGATTCCAAAGTTCTACAGTTTGATTTATGATATGGTGGCATGAGCTAAATGGATCAAGATTGTTTGGCGAAATTGTGCTATAAGAATATGCATGGTCCATCTTGATGGAGGTATCTTTCTTGTTGGTCATCATTTCAAGGTCTACATACAACCCAATTTCAGCAGTGACTTTTTGTGGGGTCATAGAAGGAACTTAGGTTTTCAACGGTGTCACTTCTACATCCATATAAGGGTTCCTTCTCCGTGGTCATTATATGCAGGTTATCTAGAAAAAGTGAAAAAAATTAAAAAATGATAAAAAAAGGAAACAAAGCAATAAATTCTAACAATGAAAACCTTCGGGCGTTGTTAGAAAACTACAATTTGAAAACCAACTTTGGTAGATTGTAGTTGAATAAAATTCTTAGTGGTGAAAACTATTTTCACAGTGCCACTAAGCGGTAAGTGATTGAAAACTGGCTTGACAACGATCACTTGTCGTTATCAAAATTAAAAAAAAGAAAAAAAAGGAAAAAAAAGGAAAAAAAGAAAAAAAATACAAGAAAAAATACAATAATATGTGTTCTTTTTATGGGCTAATCAGTTTGCAGGTATACTCTATTGCTTTAGTGGTTGTTCAAGTACCTTCGAGTACCTCCTAGCACCTCCTGTTGCTCACTTGTGTACATGTACTCTTATTTGTTGTGGTCCATTTCACTTTGATCTCTTGTTACAAGAGTTACATTTTCAGTTGTGGTGTTAGAAAAAAAATGAAAAGAGAATTCAGGCTACCATCAATATGCTTCCTCAAAACTTCAGTTTGATGGAGATATTTCATGTGTGGTGTGGCTATAGTCCTTTTCATAGTTTTTGCTTCCTTCCTTGCTAGTGATTCCTAGTTTCAAAGTTACATTGGCTACCAGAACTTGGCATACATGGACATGCAAGTTGGTAAAATAGTCAATTTTATTTTTCATTATTTTATCTCTTAACTCTATTAATATTTGTTATTATATTTATCATATATGCAGCATCCATGTCTATCCTCTCCTTGTTTCCCGAGGATGGTCAACCCTTTAAGTTGGGGGGAGGTCTACCATCCTTATTACCATCTTTTTGCCTATTACTTTCCATTATCCTTATTTTATAGTATCCATTATTTGACCTTGTAAAATCATTTCATATTGCTTATCATTTCACCCTTCATTTTACCTATCATTTCATCCAATTCAAACAACTCATAATTGTCAAGATAAATTTTTCATGAACCTCCTATATATAACATTTCAAAATGATGCTATGAGAAATGACAAGAAAAACAGAGAAAAAGAAATTGCGAAAATTGAAAAAAACATGCAAAATCAAAAGTTAGAGGAGGTATGAACATTAAATGATAGTTGCAAGACTTTTGAGAGAATAATGTAATTATGCATGAGCTATAATAGTTAAGGGTGACGAAGGAAGATTCCATAATCTAAAGGCTACCCTCTCCGAAATAAAGATTGCACGAGGACATGCAATATGTTAAGATGGGGGGAATGATGAGAGCCAATTATGTCCCATTTTATGCCATATTTTAGCTTATTTCATATACCTTCACACCCACTTCCACATTCCATTTTAGTTCCATATCATACTATTTTCCCATTTTATGTTGTGTATGATTAAATATGTATAAGTGGTATTTAATAGAGTTTTGGATAAAATATGGAAATTAATGATTGGTCTTCTTTACTAATAAGCATTGTGATTTTCAGATTTGGGAAATAAATCTTGCAACATGCAGATCAGAAGAACTTCCTATCACCTTTTATGCAAAAAATCTTCCTGTCATTTTCTGGACAGGAACTTCTGTGGTGGATTTTACTTGTCTTTGTTCAACTACATTTCACAATTTTCCATTTTATGTGGATGATATTAGCCTTTGTGGTGGCATCGACTACCTCTTTGGTGTTGATTGCACATTGTTTCATCCAATAAAAAATATGTTTTCCAGCTGTATGGAGGAGATGCATTATCAAATTGCATATGGAGGAGAAAACCGATAATCTTAATATTATATATTTCTGCTCATTGTTGTAACAAAAGAGTTTGTGACTATGTGCCACCTCAACATTATAATATTGAATGGATCTATGAAAGAGGTTTTGTTGTGTGAAGGAAACCCATGATGCTAATACGCCAAAGAAAAATCTGCAAAGATTCACGTCCTCTATTCTTGCCTTTAGTTATAACGAGGTTGTTCTAATCTTTATTTAGCGACATATTTTTGTTACCTTCTAGTTTGTTGGCTGTAGGCCATAACAAACGTATTATTTTATGTATTTTTTTTTTCATCAAACAACACATATATATGCGCATAGTGTAAAGGTAGATAGATTATTGTACATAGACTTGGGTGAGAGAAGATTATTGTGTGTAGATTTCTACGCGCATAATGATGTATTTTTCCTGAGAAATAAAAGAATGTTTTTTTGATCAGTCCAGTGTAACCAACACTTTCTTCTTACCACCTGACGAACTAAGGAGGAGGCCCACTTCTTGGGATGTCTGGTGACTTTTTATTTTCGTAGTTATAGTAATTTGTATTTGTTTTCTGTAGCATAGTGTTTTGTTTTTAATTTCTAAGTAAGCATGATTATTATTTTACTACGGTTGCAATTTAATTAAACATTATTTATTATTAATGAGATTGTTAAATTATTTATTGGTATCCTTTCAGGTTATGATTTAGTGGTTAAAATGATTTAACAACAATCTTGCAATCTATATGATATGTTTCCAGAGCACTTTCATTCACACATCTTTCATGATATGATTTAGTGTGAATGAAAGTGCTCTGGAAAGATGTGTGAATGAAAGTGCTCTGGAAGTTATGATATGTTTCCAGAGCACTTTCATTCACACATCTTTCATGATCAGTAGAATTAGTTCCATAATTTAAATCCATGAACAAATATTCATCACTTCCATCATCTAGATAATCTGATTCCTCATCATCAAAAATACCATTGTCCATTTCAACATAATAACTCTTTTTAAAAGATTTACCTTTATGATCCTTTTGTTTTTCATTAGTAACTTTGATTGGATATTTAGAAGCATAATGACCTATGTAAATGTAATCAAATCTTACTTAGATAGGATCCTAAATATCTATGGAAACACTAAGGTCTGAAATTCTGTGTGAGAATTCTAAGTCAAAATACGATTTCCAGATTTCTTCTCTAAATGTCGAATGTACTGATTGCAAAACATTAATTTATTTCGATGTTTGCATATCAATGAGGAAGCCGCCATAAGTATGTAGGAGACCCGCCTCTAAGAGACGTGTCTCAAGAGAGGACGTGTATCCACAAGTGGAGACACGTCCGCTCAAGAGACATGTCTCTTTAGAGTGCGCGGGTCCCTACACTATCAATAACAATTTGTTAGTGTCTTAACACACACAAAACAAAAGGTGGCGGATATATATAAATTCCAATTTGAATTTAAATGCGAATTTCAACATCTTTATTATTACGAATTTATATAAATATATATGCTCATAAATTCAATTTCCAGAAATTTATATTAAGGATAATCTTTGATCATATATAAATAACGAAGATGCTTTCAACATTCGTTATTTATATCTGACCAAAGCTATCATCCATTAACACTCCCTCTTAGCTAGGGAAGATATTTCAAATCAAATAAGTAGAGATATCACCTTAACACGTGATATCTAAGACATGGTATGATTTCTCAATATTGTCAAGTCACATGACATTATTCATAACATATCTTTATTATTATGGTATGCACTGACATCAAGTCACATGATGTCTACCATAATCCACGGATATAAATATCCACCATGATTATCTCTTAAGGATCACAATGATCTTCAAATTATATCAAGTCACATGATATCAATCAAAGTGTCCAATAGATACTATCATGACATGTCCACAGATATCAAGTCACATGATATCTATCATGATAGTTTATCATTGTAGAGTCGTCACTTTACAATGCCAAATACAAGTGCTCATTATTAGAAAGATCGTCACCTTTCAATAATGTACATAGGGGGAGTAGGCCCATAAAGTCATGGAGTCACACACATGACAAAAGAGTTTACACATTAAACATCTTTATATATTAGTACAATTTATAAACAATTTGTATTTCAAACATAAATAACAAATTACATTTCAACCATACCAAGTTTCTTCCTGAAGTGGTCTATCTTGATTCGGGAGAGAGGCTTGGTGAGAATGTTTGTAGTTTGATCATTTGTACTAATATACTCCAACTGAATCACTTTCCTTTCCACCATATCTCTTACATAATGATAGGGGATCTCAATGTGCTTAGATCTATCATGAAAGACAGGATTCACAGAGAGTTTGATGCAACTCTGATTATCACAATGAATAATTGTAGGATTCAAGGGCTCACCAAAGAGTCCCACAAGCAATTTATGAAGCCAAACTACTTCTCTTGCTCCCATTGAGGCTGCAATGTATTAAGCTTCTATTGAGCTCTGTGCAACTGAAGATTGTTTTCTGCAAATCTAGGAGATCATAGCCGATCCTAAACTGAAGCAACATCCTGATGTGCTTTTTCGATCGGTTACACTTTTAGCCCAATCTGAATCAGAGTACCCATGTAGATCTAGTTGATCATTCTTGTAGAGAAGACCATATCCAATAATGCCTTGAAGATATCTCAGAATATGTTTCACAACCACTAAGTGAAATTCCTTTGGCTCACACATGAACTGGCTGAGAACATTAACCGCATAGAAAATATCAGGTCTGGTGTTAACCAGATACATCAAGGATCCAATCATTTTCCTGTAAAGGGTTGGATCTGTACTTTTGGATTCTGCTGCTGCTTCTTTTATTTTGTGAAGGTTGGTTTCCATAGGTGTAGACATTGGTCTACAATCCAACATTCCAAATCTCTTCAGGATATCAATTGTATACTTCCCTTGGTTTAGTATAATGCCCTCTGATTTCTGCCATACTTCTAAACCTAGGAAGTAGTGTAGAATGCCCAAGTCTTTCATGTCAAATTCAGAAATTAGATCCTACTTCCCTTGAGCAATGAGGCGATCTTCTCCTGTTATCAGTAGGTCATCAACATATAAAATAATTATTAGCATATCACCTTTGATTACCTTGAAATAGAGATTGGAGTCAGCATCATTCTTGGAAAATCCTAATCCCAAGAGATAGCTGTCAATTCTTTCATACTAGACCTTGGGAGCCTGTTTAAGTCCATAAAGAGCTTTCTTCAGCCTGCACACATGTGAGTTAGATTTTTGTATTAGAAAACCTTCAGGCTCTTCCAGATAGACTTCCTCTTCAATGGTTCCATTCAGGAAGGCAGTTTTCACATCCATTTGATGGATCTTTCAGCCTTTAGCTTCTGCAATGGCTAATACTGCTCTCACTGATGTGTAACGGGCTACAGGTGCAAATTTTTCTTCATAATCAATGCCTTCCTTTTGAGAAAAGCCTCTAGCCACAAAACGTGCTCTATACTGCCATCAACAACATGCTTGATTTTGAAGAGCCATTTGGAAGAGACAACAAATTTCTCTTTTGGTCTAGGCACTATATCCCATACATCATTCTTTAGGATGGACTGATATTCCTTTGTCATTGCATCCTTCCAAGCTTGATGTCTGAAGGCTTCTGTAACACTGGCAGGTTCTGAGTTTATGATGTTGTTCATTAAAGCAACATAGCTACAGAACCGTTTGGGTCTTTTACTCTCCCTGAATGTTCCTTTAGGTGCTACATGATCCTCTGCTTCTTTGATCATCCCAAAGTGGTCTCTTTTTGCCGATATCATTTGTATTCTCATTTGAAGTGGTAGGAAGTTCATGTGGCATTTCCTTAGGATGCTCCCTCTGAATCTCAGGAGCAGGTTCCATTTTAGGTACTCTAGGGGAATAGGTTTCTGTCTCACTATAATTTCTTGCCCGCTTGAATGCAATGTCTTCTTCAAAGATGACATCTCTGCTCAACTCAATTTGTTTCTGCCCAGGTATGAATATTCTGTATGCTTTGGAGGATTCACTATAACCCACAAATACTCCCTTCTTTCCAGAAGGTTCTAGTTTGAATCTCTTCTCTTTGGGTACATGAATATAGTCATGACAGCTAAAAATCCTAAAATGACTAATGTCAGGTTTTATGCCGATAAAGGCTTCTTCAGGAGTTTTGTTATCAAGATGAGAATGATGACATCTATTTTGGATATAGACAGCAACCCTAGAGGCTTCTGCCGAGAAAGAAGTTTCAATGTTTTGGTCCAGCAACATTGCCTTAGCAGCTTCTACAATGGTTCTATTTTTTCTCTCAGCAACCCCATTCTATTGAGGGTTGTAGACAACTGTGAACTCCCTCTTAATTCCAACACTGATGCAGAATTCTTTAAAAATCTCAAAGGTATATTCTTTCCCATTGTCTGTTCTTAAGGTTTTTATTTTCTTTCTGGAGAAGTTTTCAGTGAGGGCTTTAAACTCTTTAAACCTATTGAGGATTTCTATTGACTCTTTACACTTAAGGAAATAGATCCAGGTTTTCCTAGAGAAGTCATCTACAAATATGACATAGTATAGAAATCCTGCTTTAGAAGGTACAGACATGGGTCCACATAGATCAGAGTGAACCAGTTCTAACACATTAAGGGTTTTACTCAGGCTATTCTAAAAGGATTCCTTAGTATTATTTCCTAGGGCACAACCTTTAGAAGTTCCCTCATGAGATGGTTTTAGCTTGGGTAAGCTTGTAACAAGTTTTTCCATAGAAGGTAGGGCACGGAAATGGAGGTGTCCTAATCCTCTATGCCAGATTTCATTTGTATCAACAGTGTCAAGAGTAAGGGCTTGTTTAACCTCAGTGCATAGTTTGTAAAGGTACCCTTGTCTTATGCCTATGGTATGGGCTTTCTTGATAGTTGAGTTCTTAGGCCATACTAGAACTTTACCATCCATAAATGTAACTTTGTAACCATTGTCTTCAAGGGCAGAGATGGATATAAGATTTCTCTTTATTCCAGGTACAAATAAGACTCCAGCGAGTTGCAGAGAAATCCCAGATTTCAACTTGATGGAACACGTTCCAACCCCTTTTACAGGATATGCAGAATCATCCCCGATGGTTACTTCTTCATCAGACTTTTCAATCATGGAGTCCAAGTGTTCTCTGAACCCTGTGATGTGTCTAGATGAACCACTATCAATTACCCAAATTTGAGTGTTGTCAGATACTTGACTAGAAAGGGCTGTATAGAACATAAGGTTCTCAGATTCATGATCTGGTTTTGACTTTCCTATTTTGGCAAATGATGCTTGTTGTTTAGTTCTATCAAGGCACTTCATTGCATAGTGACCATACTGATCACATCTAAAGCATTGTACTTGAGAGATATCTTTCTTCTTATAAGATTCTTTTCCATTGGAATTTCTTTTTCTTTTAAAAGATCCTCTCTTGTATGAGTTTTTCTTACTCCTCTTATTAGATGTTGTGTGGAGAACATGAATATCTTCATCTATGTGTTTCTGTTTATTCTCTTTTGTGGAAAGTCTTGTTTCTTCTTGAAAGTAGTCAGTTCTTAGCCTGTCAAACTTAGGGAGTTTAGATCTTGTTAGGAATAAGGTGTCTCAACCTTGGATAATTCCTATTCTTATTATTTGTTTTGTAAAATGTATTTCTTTCAAATAATGTAATTAAGTGTGAGTGTACATGTCTAGTTTGCATGTTGATGTGTCACTCCACTTAATGTGTCGGCATCTTGAATTGTGTGTAAGGAGATCATGGCTGAAGCGGTTATGACGGATTCCTATGACACGTAAGAGCTATGTCTGGAAGATTCAATGACAGGTGAAGACATGTGGCAATTGATAAAGTTGAGTACTGTACACTCTTCCACGATAGTAAAACCCTAATACAGTTATCTTCGGAAGTTGCCCTAAAAGGGAAGCGCATGATATAAGCGTTTTTTAGGGTTGCGAAGATTTGTGATGTGAGTGTATTGTTGGAACGTTTTTTCATGCTGCCGCATTTTTGTCTTCAAGAGTTGGAAATCTCCTGAAAGAACTTGCATTGCAAGTGTGTTGTAACCGTTGTGTTGAAGATAATACATTGTGCAGGTTTTGGAGTGCTGGGGTTTTTTACCGAAAGGTTTTCCCCAGGGTAAATCATTGTGTCATTCTTCATTTTCTGTATGTATGGTATATTGCTGCAATATCTTTGTTAAGTAGATTAACGAATCTGAAATTGTAAGGGTTTAAAACGAATTTGCACCATACTTTCCTTAAGAGATTAGTGTAGGAAGCTGTTTCCGCACCTGAGTTTCCTTACAGATCTCGCACTTACTCCTTGAACAAATGACTCCCAAGAGTTTGGTAGGCCTCCTAGTGCAATTAGAGTTAATTCTTTATTGTCAATCTGATATCCAATTGTGGATAATTGATCCCTTAGTTCAATAATCCTCATGAAGTATGCATTAATGGACTCTCCTTTGTTTATTTGAGCATTGTTGATTTGCCTTTTTAATGTTAGAGTCCTGCAGGTGTTGTTGATTTCATAAGTACTCTCAAGAGATTTGTACATATGGTATGTAGTTTCATGTTTTGCTAGGATAGGCACTATATGATCCCTAACTACATCTACTAGGATTTCCATGGCTCTTTCATTGTTTTCGATCCATTGAGTTTTCTTAGGTTCAGCCTTTGGTTCCCTTTTATTTTCTCTCACAAGTGAGTCTAGTTTATTCTCTCTAAGGATCATCATGATTCTAAATTTCCATGATGTGAAATTGTTTGCTCTTGCAAGACGATCTTCAAATATGATCACACTTGACATTATGAAGAATGTGATGTGAATTCGATTTTTTTGTTTGAAAAATATGAATTTTTCTAGAGCAAACTGATTTTAGATTTGATTTGGATTCACACAACGTGGCTCTAATACCATGTAAATGTAATAAAATATTACTTAGATAGGATCTTAAATATCTATGGAAACACTAAGGTCTGAAATTCTGTGTGAGAATTCTAAGTCAAAATACGATTTCCAGATTTCTTCTCTAAATGCCAAATGTACTGATTGCAGAACATTAATTGATTTCGATGTTTGAATATCAATGAGGAAGCCACCATAAGTATGTAGGAGACCTGCCTCTAAGAGATGTGTCTCAAGAGAGGATGTGTCTCCACAAGTGGAGACACGTCCGCTCAAGAGACATGTCTCTTTAGAGCGCACAGGTCCCTACACTATCAATAACAATTTGTTAGTGTCTTAACACACACAAAACAAAAGGTGTCGGATATATATAAATTCCGATTTATATTTAAATGTGAATTTCAACATCTTTATTATTATGAATTTATATAAATATATATGCTCATAAATTCAATTTCCAAAAATTTATATTAAGGATAATCTTTGATCATATATAAATAATGAAGATGCTTTTAGCATTCGTTATTTATATCTGACCGAAGCTATCATCCATTAACAACCTATCTTTCCACAATTAAAACATTTGAAAGGTATCTTACCTTTATATTTTCCAGTTCCCTTCTTCAATCTTCTCATGAAATTTTCTTCCACCTCATCAAGATCATCTTTATTTGATTCATCATCCTTTTCTACTTTGCAGACTTTAAAAGTAGTTTATTTACTTGTAATATCTTGGCCAAACTCTCTCATTTCAAAAGAAGCTAAAGAACCAAACATCTGATCTCTAGATTAATTATCCAAATTCTGAGCCTCCTCAATAGCAAAAACTTTAGAGCTATAATTTTTAGGCAGTGTTCTTAATACCTTTTCCACAACTTCGCTTTCCTCCATCTTTCCACCAACTTCATCAACTCTGAGAATGTAGGTAGTAATATCTTCATTTTCAGGCATTTGTATGGTTTCAAATTTGGCTTTTTAGTTATGCATCTTCGCTTGTTTGACCTTGTCATCTCTTTCATAGATACCTTCAAGCTTTTTCCAAAATTCTTTAGCAAATTTTAGACTTATCACCTTTCCAAGTTCAGAATAAACTCAAGATAACATTCCTTGATTTTCCATTGTTTTCATAATCCTTGATCTCATCATCACTTGTTAGACCATTTTCAGGAATATTATATCCTTTTTCAACTGATTTCTAGACTGCAAATCTAAGAGATACCAAAAAAGACTTCATCCTAGCTTTCCAATAATCATAATTTGTTCCATTAAACATAGGAGCTTTGACACCCTTCATATGCACCATCTAGATCTACCTCAATCAGTCAAGCTTCTTCCAAGGAACCATAGCTCTGATACCAATTGTTATCTATGCATAGGACAACTGAGAGGGGGGTGAATCAGTTGAATACTTTAAAACATTCAATCCCTCAATGTATTTTCAAACCCTTATCAACCATTAAACCCTTATCATGTATTAGCAGAATGTAAACATAAGAAATAGTAACACAAACACATCCAAAGACATAAGAACACCAAATTTACATGGAAAAACTAGGAAGGGAAAAACCGCGGTGAGGATTAACTCACATGTATATGAATTGCAACACTGAATACAATTAGGCTCATTATCAAGGACTCACTGCCCAAAAAATAAAGAAAGGCCCATTGCTAGAAGGACTCACTGTCTGAAAGAAAGAAGAATAGAAGAAGACTGTTACAAAGAGATTCACTATCTCAAGGCAACATGATAAATCCACCACTACAACTTTATACCATCCACAAACTTCAAGCACACTAAAATGTAGACACCTTATGCTCACTGCATCTAGAAGTCATAGTCATTAAAGCTCACACTCAGATCACCATACTCAACCACATTCACATCTTTTGCATACCACACACTTTGATTGACATGTTCAACAACTCAACTTGCATTTATACCATCCACAACACCAAATAGGTCGGCATCAAACACTTTTGTGGTGGAAATAAGTGAAGGAAGACCACACCAAGACTTAATTAGGACCCAAATCTACATTAACATGCTTCTCAACACTTCCACAAACAACAAACATCCTTCGTAATTAGCGCTAGCACATTGGGTTAGCCAAACCTACACTAACACTAACATGAAACCACAAACATGCCTCCCTAGGTTTGAAAACATATCACAGACCACACAACAACAATCCACAACATCCAAGAATATCCCACGTCATCATAATATTCAACACCACTGATGCAACCACCTGAAACTTAAGAACACTTTCATTTTGTGTAACCAGACACATTGACACAGACATACAACTCACCAACCAACCTTGTGGAACACCTCAACACCTGAAACCTCAAGGGAAGGTAGATACAGATAATATAAGCACGTTCCTAGATGTGTGAGACAAGAGACTTCACTGCAGAGAAATGCAGAGCAATCTCATTTCTCCCAGACACCTTGTTTCATAGACAAACATATTGTTAAACACATCTTCCACTTTTATACGATCTAGAACCTGAACTCTAGATATGACACCTTTGAACACCTCTGATCATCACATCCAAATTGCACAATAAAATCACCAACCATGAAGAAATTTGGAGTAAAACACTGAACACATCTTTGCCACACTGTACTCTCTTTTATTCAAATTTTCTCAAAATCACTTAGAAATCAAGTGAACCAATTGCATCAACAACACTACTAACATCTCTTCAGTTCACATCTATAGCATCTGCAACACTTGTCATCAACCACAACACATCCATACTACCAACAATCTCATCAACACCAACAGGCTCCAACAATATGTCCCAACAAAATTTAGGCTTCCAACAATCTCTACAACTATACCATCACACACTAAGGGGTTGACATCAATGAAAACACCCAAACAACTCAAGCTTCTAAAATTTTCTTGGTGCAAGAAGGCCATGGGCCTTGATCACTGTACTTGATTATATTTTATTTGTATCTCATGGATGTAATTGCAATGTATAATGTCAAGTGGGAGAATGTTAAGATAGGTGACATTATAATTTCTATTCTAATTTGATTTATGTGTCTCCGCGTTCATTGGAAAGTGTTCTAGGGGACGTGAGGGACAAAATATTTATTGTTTATTTTCCTATGAAAAATCGTAATTGCATTCAAAGAGGTGGACCCATTACGATGGCGGTTACAATTTTTGTTGGAGGGATATTCCTCTTGGGAATCCAACTTTGTGAGTGGGGACCACTTTAGTGTGCATGTTATTTACATGTTTTGCATGCTTTTACATGGTTGGGCGCCCAGGTTTTCATGTTGGTGCATGTTCTTGCATGAAGCTACTAGATCTATCAGAGAGTTATGGAGCACTCAGGTTTGACCAATTCTGATTGGTTGTGGGTTAGACGCCCATGTGAAGGCAATGTGATTATTTAATATTTTATACCATGTTTATGGGTTGCCCACTTAGGGGGTGTGGGTTTTTCCAAGAGTTTTTTCTTGTTGTTTTGGGATACCATTTGTGGTATTCTCTCCCACAAACTTCTATATATTGGATCCTTGAGATGGTGTTTTGTAAGAGTTTGTTTGCAGGTTCTCAGAGTGATGAAGTGTTGCTGGATTACAGAGAGGGTTGTTGTATTGATGCACTTCCTTCAAGATTAATACAGGAATTGGATCTCTTTAGGTGTGGAGTTTTTTACCCATAAGGTTTTCTCCACGTATACCTTGTGTCACTTGTGTTGATGAGTTGTGGTATTGCAGATTTTTCTTTTATTGTTGGAATTGTCAATCATATAATATTTCTATGGTAATCTTGAATATATAGTTTCAGATTTGCAACCACTTTATTAAGTTCATATTGCTGCAAGTTATACATTGATTTCCAACAAAAATGTGACATTTGTCCTTTGGCTTAAAGCTTGTTTTCTCCCTTATTGTTATAAAAGGGAATTTAGGGTCATTTATAAACAATCTTGAAAATTTGTAAGTAGAGCAACTTTTGTATGCCAGTCTATACATGTCCAGATTAGGTCTTGATAAGAAAGTATTCCAATGCGATTGGTAATTTTGTATGACAATACTAGCATTTAGAACCCAATACAATGGAATTTTTTCCAAGCAAATTGTCTCCTACATGTACTTACCTTCAACATTTATGAGTAAAATTGATCAAGGATCTATTTTTGTTCATCTTTACAGTCTTTCTTGTGTATGAATGTTTCTTTTATAGATTTTACTCAAGAAGTAAATTAAATATTCTTTATGAGAAATGATGAATTTTTTAGGTATCTACATGGATTTGTAAGAAGAATTGTTTGCAAAGCTATAAGGGATGGTAATGTAGCATTATCATTAAGCTTTGATGCTAGAATCAATCATGTTATAAGAATTCTCAGTTGTATTTCCCTTGAATCCGCGACCTAGGTCTAAGACACTAGTCTGAAACACAATTTCTAATTATAAACTTCTTGATCAACCAATCTTAATGAAAAAATTTACTTTCAAGCAATAATTTATTGCATAATATTATTTACATGTTCTTAGATATGAAATGCATAAACTCTAATAATTTAGCTCATTCAATGTGTTTATTTGTAATTTTTGATTAATGAGAGAGAACATATATTTTTTAAATAGTATATGAAGTCAATTGCAAGGAGCCTTAAGAGATATTGTATAGGATCACCCTCCTAGGTTCTGCAGAGCCTGAAGTATAGAGGAGAAAATTGATTAGATCCTTCTCATGTTTGTTGGCTAGCCCCTTAGGATAATTAAGTATAAGAATTAACTATCCTTTAGATTGCCTTGAGAACCAATTGGGATATTAAAAAAAACTTTATATTAATATTATTGTGTTTTACTTTTCATCATTTCAACTTCTATATTATGATTTATGATTTGGCTCCCCATTTGAGGGGATATTACTCATTTTATTTCACGTATAACCCATATTCTTACCATTCATAATTATAACTTTATTCACTTAAAATAATCCGTCTTTTCTACTTGTATTAGGAACCCTAGCACTAGGTTAAAATAAAAGATTCCCACCTCTCTCTACAATTTGTGGGGATCTAGTTGGCGTTAGCAATGGTAAAGTTCATGTGCCCATCCTCCTATATGTTCACCTATTATTGTGCTCCTAGACTATTCACTAGCTCTAGACATTTATTTTTCTCCTATTCCGATGATGTCTCATGGCTTGACTCCTCCTATGACACATCCCTTGGAATTCATGATAAGGTGAATACATCTTAGGTCTCATTTTCTACCATGGTTGGGACAAGAGCACCATTTGGTTATGGCCCTAAGAATTCTAAGATGCCTCTGACTTGCTCACCCATGTCTTAGTCTATAGACAAGTTGTGATTGAAGATGTTATTCATTTTTATCATGTTGAATTAATCAGTAGATTTAATCACTTATGGTTGTCTCTTCCTAACTTGAATCTGTGGGTATTAGATTCTTAGAGACCTCACATAGAGGACAAAATTGACCTCTATCCTTGCACTAGGAAATTTTTCATTGCAACCTTTCAATTTGTCAATAATAAGGAAGTAGTGTTGGGTGGTAGGCTATAGGATATGGATGTGGGATCAACACTCCCTTTCACTAAAGCCCTAGTTCCCTTAATTCAACCCTCTCTTTAAGTCACTCAATATCATGCCAATTTGGGTTAGATTTCCTAATCTACCTCTCCATTTTTGTAGTGTTTATTGTCTTGAAGATATTGGTAATATGATTAGTCATTTTCATAGGGTTGATCTTGCTTCTTCTAATTTTGGTCACACCGCCTGTGTTTGTATTTTGGTCAATATTGACATTTCCAAGGGAATTTTTTCTTATGGTGGAAGATAAAACTTGAAGCTAAATGTTTGATTATGAGGGTCTTCTCTTTGATTTCAAAAGAGGATTTTCTCATGGACACCTTGTTTCCAATTTCTTCCGCTCTCATTGTATTTTGATGGATTCACCTACTTGGTGTGAAATTCTCATCCCAAACGCTTGACTATTGGTGATTTTTCTAACTCTAAGGATCGTGAGGCCCTTGTAGCCCCTTTGTGTTACGAAGAAAACCTATTATGGAGTAAATTATCTATTTAGTAGATGTTTATTTGATGCCTTCATCATCTCTTGATGGAATGACTTTTCCTAGTCCTAACTCGGCCACTCCTACTAAACCTAGTTCTTTCAAGGAGTGTGTTGAATTTGTTACTTCAACATGCCCCTCTTTCCAATGGATGGTGGATCAATTCAAGGAAATGTTAGAGGACTCGCCTCTCCTTTCCCACTAATGTAAGGATTTAGAAAATGGTGTTTCCTAAACAATGGTCCAAAGAATGAAGAGAGGTCTTTCTAAACATGGTCTCCTCTCTTCTTTCTAATATGAACATTTTGTGTGTGTGTGTTGCCAAGCAAGGTTTAGTTGTTGTTTATCTTGTTATTCCTTTAGACAATTGTGGTTTGGATTTTTTTGTGTGGTTCTATTATGGAGAAGCTTAGCCAAAATTTTGTTACTCTATATTTTGAGCTAGTTGACATTTGTTGTAAAGGGTTCCAAGGCCTCTTCAAAACTTGTTTTACCCATATAATCAAAAACTCTAGTTCACTTTTTCTTTATATTTATGATATTATTAATTCATCTATTTTTTCATTATGTTATTCCATGAGAATTATAATCTATATTCTTACATTTAATCATAATCTATATTTATTCATTATATGTGATATGGGAGTATCTAAGGAGTCAGACAATTAGCATCACCCAAAATAAATATTTTAATAATAAGTTATCTTGTTCTAATGTTGTTTGTAAGTGCCCATAATTAAATTGGCATACATGATAGTTTGATGATGGTCCAATGTTTCTACTCATGACCCATGTGACATTAATAAAATTGTCTCAACCTTTCTAACTTTGATTGAAGTTTTTGTTCAACCCTTACGACCCCATCCTACATTTGTCTTGGCTTTCCAAAACTTACTTTTTCACTATTTAACTAGTGAGGTTGCCCAAGCATTTGTGAGGTCACCCAAGCATTTGAGGGGTCACCTAGGAAAACTTCCCTAGAAAAATGGGTGAACCAATCAAGCGAAATAGGTGACCCCAATGGCGAAAGGGGCAACCTTGGTATTCTAGATTGATGATGAGAACTCTCAATTCTAGTCATTTCTCCATTATTTTTCCTTTTCATAGTGATCTCAGTTGATTATTTACTTCGCCTACCCCTTAATTGCTCTTGGTTTATCCACCCAAATCATGATTTATATTAACACTTCCCTCCCCTCAATTTTTTTTTTATAGATTTCCCAATCATTTTGAGTAGCTTCATTTCCTTTCCCAAATGCTCTTTGGCTTGTGATTCCATCCTTTTGTGTGAGTTTGATATTGCTTCCCCTCTACTTATAGTTGCTTGAGTAGAATAGTGAATCAATTCTTAGGCATCCAATCCAATTTTCCACTTGTTAGAGTGTTCACATTCCCTACAAGCCTCAATGGGTCTTTCTTCTTGAAGCTTCAAAGCTTCCACTTAAACAACACTCTACCACTTATTCCTTAAGCTTAGTTCCATGTCCTTTACCCTTCTTCCATCAATCAAAGCTCCCCAAGCTAGAGAGAAGAAGAAATTACAAAAGTTGAACCCCTAAGGATTGATATGCCATAGCTTCACCAAACATATGTCAATTAAAATTCTAGGTGTAAGCTGCCAATTCACTTTTTCTTTAAATCCATAAATTAGTTTTCTTTTAAAAAGTGTTAGAATAGATTTTCAAATAGATAAATTAGTTTCAATACTACCCAAATTGGTGATATTTTATCACCATATTGCGTATTAGAATAGTTGGATAGAATTTATTTACTAGTGCAATTAGATATTTTAGATTAGATTAGATTTAACTTCAATTTGATATTTTATCATTTTACATCATCTTGAAAATCCCTTTGATAACAAGAAAAGGAATTCAACATATAAAAAGCAATCAAACCAAAGAAAATTAATTAATATTTATATTTAGAATCACTTGGGATTGCTAATTACATTGGTTTATTATTAAATCACACTTCAATTTGAGGAAAAAATAAAAAAAATGGAATAGGTGTTTATTCCTACATTTAGATTAAAGAATTTAGTTAGTTATTCACTCAAGAAAATATCAAGATAAAAAGGCATTGCTAACATGTCCAAGAAACTCAACCAACCGAACAAAGAAAATACAAAAAAAAACATACAAGGAATAAATTTTCCTTCTCCCTTCCACAATCAAGCCCATGTGTCGTAGGGTGGAAGAGGATTTGGTAGAGTTTGTCTTAAATGAGCTTAGAAAAGCTAAACAAGACTAAGAAGAATTTAACATAGACCAATCCAAGAAGAAACCAACAAGAGACAAGAAAAAGAACTAACCCTCCTCCAAGAATTGATTGAGATAGAGAATCATAATATCAACACTTTCTTGCTAAAGATCAATAGAAGATAAAGCTAATATGAACCAAGAACACACTACACCATGGAAGAATTTCCATAACCACACCCCTTCAAAGGTTTAAATTCAAGTAAAATCCATGCATGCCAACTCCAAATCTACACCTTAACATAGTTCATTATCAAGCATTCCTTTTTCATGAAGATAAAAATTAATTTGGTGCAACACCCATCCCACACATCAATATTTTTGACACTCACAAGACTCCATTGTATTTTTCCACATGAATAAGATTGATCTGACCTTACACAAGTTGTACAAGTGCAACATATTTTGGTGAGTACATTTGGACCAAAAATGTTTCCTATGTGTGAAGATTGTCTTCATATTCAAAATCATTTTCAATAAGTTTTCCCTCTCAAAATGGAGCATCTACAAGCTAGACAGTGTCTCCTTGGATTCCAAATGGAAGTTGAAGAGCCACAATTTTTCATTGGATCATATTGTTCATGGGCCTATTAAATTTCTTAATCATTTAATTTATTTTTATGTCATTAACCTTAGTTTCTCCCCAAATGAGGTAGTCATGTAAGGATGGGAGTTTATAGAGAACATCTTACATGTTGGGATTGACTAGGTGGCAGTTACACTTGACCTCTTTAATTGCAATCAATTTTGTGTAAGATGCCATTTTTTGGGAGGAGTTCTACTTAAGAGGAGTTATAGTTGATCTATTTATGTGATTCCTTAACCATGTTGAAGAATCAATGTCATACATAGAGATAAACATCTTATGGGAGTTACACTTTGTCAACCTAGTCTAGAATCTTCCAATTTGGGCATCATTTTTTAGATTTGGCTACAAAAGGACAAGAGGAAGATTGAAGAAAGGTTGGAGGTTGGCTCTTCATTTTTTTATTGCAAGTTGAAGAGTATTACAAAAGACTAGTTTCTAGTTTGTTAAGTGTAGAATTATTTCGAGTTCATAGTTCTACTTCAATTTTGGGAATCTATTGTAAGGGGTTTTGGGGACTATGATATATCCTATTACTATGAGGAGGTATTTTCAAAGTCTGCCCAATATTTTCATTGTAATCTTGAAAATAGTTGATCAATAAAAATTGCTACTTTCTCATACCCTATGTGAGCCAATCATCTCTATTCATTCCAATTTTTTAGGGCTATTTGTTTTTGCTAGTCTTACTATTATAAATCAATATTTGGAGAGTATTAGAGTCAGTCCAAGGCCTATGTTAGTCCAAAAAACATGTATGGTTAAGACCCTCCATGGAAACAATAAAATATTGCTTTAGAAAACTTTGTTTTAAGAGCAAGAATTGGCAATTTTTCTTTCCATAATTTGGTGCAAGTGTGAAGACTCTTATTTCCATTTGTTAGGAATAATAAACCTATGTAAACCCTTTAAGAGTGTTCTTTTAAGTGTTGTTAAAAGGGAAAGGTCAACAACTCATTGGCTCCCTAACCTTGATTACATCAATATGTGAATACTCTTATTTCAATTTATTAAGAATTATTAGACCTACGTAAAACCTTAAGAGTGTTGCTAAGTGTTATAGGGGAAGGTCACCATTTAGTTGGCTCTCTAACCTTTATTTCTTCAATATGAACTTATTATGTATAACTACTAATGATTCTATGTCTATCAATGCTATCTTATTATCCATGTTGCATATCATGTTTTAATCGTTACCATACTATGATATTATAAGCCTTATCATGCCATTATCTTCTTTGGATCCTTATTCATCACTATGCTATCTTTTATGTGCAAAAAAATCCTTCTCATCATGCTTCTATAATTATCATAGTTTGATTACATTGGAGGCATCACACCTTGGTTGTGCTTATATGCTTACATCTTAGTCGATTACATTATTATTTGTATCATTCATATATTGTTTATCCTCTCCAATTCCTTGCATACATTGTATGCAACCAATTCAAGGAAGGCATGGATTATTGCTAATGCTTTACATATTTGGGACTCCATATAGTGATTTGTGTTAGATAAAGATTCGTTGTTGTATCCAAACAAAGTTAAATCATTCTGCAATAATACGCCCACAACCAATGGATATTTTCAGCACATGTCAATATTGCATGGATTTTTATAGTTTGGCCACATCGCGTGGACCTTTATAGTTTCCTTACATCACATGAATATTTTCCATATCACAATCTAAGCAAGAGAATTTCCTATCCTTTCCCTTCTCATTTTTCATAGATTGTGAAAGTAATTTGTTTGTGTTTATTTGGATGATGTGGCATAAGCTACTCATTGCATACCTTTTTGTTGTTTTGTAAATTTTGATGAAACACACATACTAAGGAGAGTACAAAAGGAATGATTATATCATTTTTCAAAGAAGTCCTTTATAAGTGTCTAGGTATTTAATTTTCATGCAAGCTAAAATGTTCATGTAATTCTCATGTTAGATTGACACACATATCAAAGTGGGAGAAAAATGTAATGGTGAAATTAGCATGTCCATGCTACTTCCAATTTAGTTTTTTTGCACACCTTGGTAGGAATGGCATAGTGCAATAACATATTAACAATTGGCACTCTTGTGCTAAGTCTAGCTTCTAGCTTGATCCCTAATCTTCATTCCACCCATTTGCTATAACCCCCCAAATACTCACTACTCATTTAACTATTTCACCCCAATTAGCATTTATTTTCATACAATTGTTCCCCACCTTGAAATTAGCACTTTAACCATTTAAGTTCGTTTCTAAGTGTCACAAGATTGATCTATGTTAATCCCAAGGAGTCTAAGAATGATACTCGAATCCCAAGGCATCAAACTCAAATTCAAATGATAGTTGCAAGAATGATACCTGAATCCCAAGGCATCAAACTCAAATTCAAAATTTCATGCCCCTTTTTTTAGCCATTATAAGCCAACTTAACACATGTTTCATATTATACTTGCTATGTCATGATATTTAAAGACTTTCAATATGCACTTAATTTCACAAGGATGAACAACAAAGGAATAAATAGAGGACACTTCAATTCTAAAAGGGTAATAAAAAAGTCAAATCTACATCATCATTATGTAGATCTACATGTCCACAAATGTTGCCTACAAACTTTCTCATCAATGTTAATATCCACCAAGAGGATTGACTTAAGAGTATGCTTTGCTCACTTATGCAGTTGGCAAACTCCTCAACAATATTTCTAAACACTGAACTTAACATGCTTACATACCAAGAATGCAAAGGTGGCCAACTTTTCAAACACATTTTATCAAATCATTCCTACACTTCAAATAAGTCTTGAGCAAAAAATTAGTTTCATAACATAATGAATCAACCATGCATGCTCAAACTTCACAATATTCATTAAATTGATAATTTTCTGACAATGAGGAAAAATTGATTCAAAATGGAATCAGCTTCAATTTCCATCTATCAATCAATTCTAGAGCTAAACCCCTCTATCCTCTTATTTAGCTTTGAATTTATTTCGGATTCAAATATCAAGACCCAATTTTACCATCTAAGCTAATTGTATTAATTGATTGCATTTATCTAATTAACCTGGATAATCATGGTGACTAAAGAAAAGCATTCATCTTCCTTACAACCGCATACCATTGTACATGACCATCTTGCACTTACAAAATAGTATAGTGTTTCATTTATCCCACTGTTAGAGGAATTTTCCAATTGAAATCTTCTTGCAGGTGGCATCAAAGTCGATCTATATACGCTCTCCTCGCTACCATTTATACTTTCATCACTACAAGCTAATTTCAGCATATTTTATAATCACATCTCTGTGTTCATTTATTTGGCATTCACATTGTCTTGTCATCTCATCCTCTACTGGTCCCTTCCTGTCTTTAATACATAACCCCTAAACATTATCTTTTCATTTAGTCAACTCGAGCTTTCACAAAATTCTTGTAAACTCTTTGTATTAACGTGCCATGGGCAATTTTAAATAATCTTTGCCCAAACATATTAGATAAATTTACACAAATCAATTCATCGTGTGTGCAAAGATATAGGCTCCAGAGATACTCAAATGATTAAAAGCATTACATAAGTCATAAGTTAACATTTTCAGCATATTAATGATTATCTATTTGACTTGAACAGCTATTGTAATGAACCCTTCGACGGCGCATACAAACTGTATTATTGTTTTGGTAAGACCAAAATTATTAGAACTCCAATTCATCAAGAACTTAAGGCACACAATATAAAATGGAACATGATACCCTGAAGACGGAAAAAAAGAAGCAATGCTGCAACAATTTAAGATATACTACTCTCAACGAAAGCAAGCATGGAAGAATTTAAAACATATATAGCAGAGAATCCCATTCACAAAATTTGAAAGCTTTGGGCCTAATCTTTACACCATGCATACTATCATGTTTTCATCTATGGTAAGGTTCCCTAATGCCCAATTGATATTCTTATCTGTTTGGCACCTTTCAGCCTTACGGCTGAAAAAACTTGTTAATGACCATGTGGTACAAGAACACGTGCTTGGTTAGATTGTGAAACCCATAATAAGACGAGCATAAGGTAAAACCCAATAATTTGTGCACATGATATCTTTGCATCTATTTTAATTTTGAATTAAAAATTGTACAGGAAACAACTTTGTTGATATGCATTACAATCAATGAAACATATCTAAAGTAGGAACTATGTACATAGAGCTTAGAGGATCTTGAGACATCACGGTATGATGCATAAGTTATGCATCTATTCCTTATGGTATTGTCTTTCAGTGCAACATTATATGCCTTGTGTGAACATTCAAACCATGTGACAATTTACTCACATTATGCAGCAGCAACTTCTTGTTCAATGACAACATTTCCTGTAGGGGGAAGAGTGCAAGTGAGGTTGCGATCACCATAAACATTGTCCACGCGTCCTGTATGAGCGGTAAAAAATTTAGCAATGGCCATATTGTGTGGTCAAATAGTTTAAGACAGGGCTAGCAAATTGGTAATTCAGATATGGATATGTCAAATGTATGTCGTCTTACCTACTGAAGGCCAGAACTTTGATGCACGGACCCAGGATGCAGGGAACGCAGCGATCTCCCTCGAATAAGACTTCTTCCATTCATCTGACATAACCATTGATGCAGGATGAGGTGCTCCCTGGAAACATAAACCAAAATCCAATATGAGTGTTTTTATAATGATTTTATTTATTTTGTTAAACTTTTTTATAACAATTTTTATTTTTATCATTTCAAGCTCCTGGATCATCCAATTCAACTTCTCTCAAAAATCCTGATGCTGCATTTTTGCTAAGCAGCTACACTCTTCCTGAATTCTTATCAGGACAAATATCTTGGATGTCCTTCAAAGGCATTCCTTTCAATTGGTTTCCTTGCTAAAATGGCCATATATCAGCCTAAGGAATTTATTGCAATAGTAAGATGTGCTTAGTCTTACTTTCAAAACATTGTCATGAGGATCCATTTTTCCTAGCTCGATAGCTTGAATTTCTTCTCTGATGGAGATCAATGCATTAGAAAACCTTTCCAGTTCAGCCTGCAATATAACAACAAAAAAAATTAGACCAACTTCTAAAGCCCAAGAGGAGATTCCAACGCTTGGACAAAGAAATCAAACTAAGATTAAGAGTTGCAAGTCACGTTATAATTCAGACCTTGCTTTCACTTTCAGTAGGCTCAATCATTAAAGTTCCAGGCACTGGCCAGGACATGGTGGGTGCATGAAAACCATAGTCAATAAGGCGTTTAGCAACATCTTCTGGTTCTATACCAGCAGTATTCTGCACAATGACATTTACTTATTAGCTCTAGAGCTCATCCACTTGGCTCCCATATATCTTATGTTTGTCAAATTAGAAATACATAACTTCATAACAAAATGTGTCAATTATTTTAGGGATGTGGAAAGTGATTCATAACACAAATCCTCATGCAAATTTCTTTATCATGCTATACAATCTGTTTAAGTTTCCTTCCTTGTTTCTATCAATGCAATTGTTTTTCCCCTTTAAACCATTTCTGGCCTGTGAAGTAGCAGAAGTAGCAGGACATAAAAGGATTTCTCTAACTTCTTTGAGCAAAACCATACTTGAACTATTTAAGGAATTCTATTTGTAAACTATCGAGAATTCATCCTAATGCAAAAACAGGTAAATTGCAATGGCATAGCACCTTGAAACCTCTCAAATCAATGATGAACTCATGGGCACAAGTTCCATTCTCACCACGAAAAGCCACAGGGTAGTGGTTCTGCAAGATGTAATTAGTTGATAAAAGATCAATTCGTAAGAGCATAAATAGAAATGTAATCTCTTAATTCAAATATGCACAATATACCTCTAGATGTTTCATCATGTAGTTTGCATTCAAAATGGCTATCTTGGATGCCTCAGTAAGTCCCTTTGAGCCCATCATGGCAATATATGAGTAGGATATTGGTAGAATAAGTGCCGAGCCCCAAGGTGCAGCAGATATTGTGCCAAGTGATTGTGAATTCCCTTCAAGAGCAGGAATTCCACTGGCTGGCACCTATAGATTGGAGATGTTAGCTTCTTTTCTGTTTAATGAATGTAAGATAATAGAAAGACAAACAAATCTGCAAGTGATGGTGGTTATTTTTTGGACTGGATGTGATAAATATCTAGATCAGGCATATGACTAGCAATCAAATTTAGCAGAGAGAACTTTTTATAAGTTGTCCGTTGCTTAACTGCAAAGCTCAGGGCAGCCACTCTACAATGGATAATTAAATAATCTAAGCATTTAAGATTCCACAAATATGAGATTGCTTACCACAGGATGTGATGGTAAAAACGGTGCCAAGTGCTTCTTCACTCCTATTGGGCCCATACCAGGACCTCCACCTCCATGAGGGATACAGAAAGTCTTGTGAAGATTAAGATGGCATACATCAGCTCCGATTTTGGCTGGGCTTGTCAATCCTACCTGTTTCATGTCAAGAAATCCAAATAGTTATGTCTTCATACTATCATCCGTGTAGACTGGATCTAATGATTACATGTACACCACTCAATACTAATCAAATTTTGAACTTATACAGATCCCAAAAATAGAATGAATATTGTTTGTGCATTTATGCTTTAGGAAATATTTTCAAATGATCAATTTTATTCACATTTGCAGATTTTCTATATTCATGCTGTTGCAAATATGTATAATTGATGAATTTCATTTGCATGCAAACAATTATTAGTTCGTTTTTATTAATAGTTTTTGTCTATACTCCCCCAAGTTTCCTGGATGAGGAAAGCAGGGAACAGGGGGCATGCATTTGTTTGGACACAAAAACAGGGGACAGATTTTTTTAAGGCCATTGTTTGGAGGACAGCAGGGGATGGCTATTAAAAAATAGGGGAAATTTTAAAATATAAGGAAATTTCATATGATAGGATTAATTAGGCATTCATCATAGACATTATAGAACCTTTGTAAGCATGAAAAATTGAATAGGAAATATATATATATATATATATGAGCATGAGTTAATAAAGACATGCCTGACTGTGTATATTCAAGTGAGGGATTTAGTATTGAAGTTTTCCTAAAGCCTTCAAGATTGCATGTTCGGTTGTCAAACTCGTTAATGAAGAGGAAGGTTAAGTAAAAAGATAACCAGTTATGTTCCAGTTTGACCTTAGCTGGGATACTAATTGATGGGATTGGTCTAGGAGTTGTCTGTGCAGGGCATGATTGATACATTTTTGCATAGGTTTGTTTTTTTCATAACTATAAATGTTGTTTACTCTTTAGAATGTTTTCGCTATTGGCTCCCCTCTCAACATGAATATTCTTGTGCCAGATGCTTTAGGGTATTGGAAAACAGACAGTGAAATTATTCTAAAGAAAGGTTTATATGTTCAGTGCACATGTAAACAATCAACAACACTCATTTAATAGTGAATCTCAATCAACCACAATCATGGAACATCTTCACAGTTTCTAAGTCTTCTTACAAGCAATGCATTAATAAATCATTAATAAATCCGAATCGCATAGTGTTTAGGATTTCACTGATGGAATGAGATAATTGTTGTATAATATGCAGAAGTTTCTTTCAGTGATCTCTTCTATATGATATTTTAGCTTCTTGCCCTTGATCCTTTAATTTAAATTAGAAACTTAACATGTTAGGGAGAAATTTGTCTAAAACATAGTGTCAATAACTTGCAAATAAAAATGGAATTAAAGGTACATGACTAATCATAATGGAGAGTGCTAAATAGTTTACCTGTGCATTCATGTTTGCCCCATCCATGTACACTTGACCCCCATTTTCATGAATTATATTGCATATCTCATCAATGCCTTCCTCGTACACTCCATGAGTTGACGGGTAAGTCACCTACAACAATCAATGCCTTTTAAGTTGATTTTTCAGTTTATTAATTGTTACACCCGTCAGAAGTAGTATTCCTGAATTAAGACAAATGACAAGTCTGTCTGAAGGTGATTTTGTAAGGATGAATATAGTTTATTAGAACTTCATTTATAAGATGATGTCTCTTGAAATTCATACCATTAGGGCAGCAAGTTTGTCCTTATGTTTCTCAGCAGCTTTCCTTAGCTCGTCTATATTAACATTTCCCTTGGCATCAGTTCCAACAGCAACTATTGTCATCCCACACATTGCAGCACTTGCAGGATTGGTTCCATGAGCAGATACAGGAATTATACAGACATTCCTATGACCCTCTCCTCTTGACTGTGAGAAAAGACCAAAACAAAAAGCAGAGCATAAATACAGTTCTTGAAGAGGTGTTAATCATAATATGAAATTGAAACATTTTGAATACTTGATGATAGGCACGGATGACCATTAGCCCAGCATATTCTCCAGAAGCACCAGCATTTGGTTGCAAAGAGACAGAGTCAAAGCCAGTCACGTCACATAGAAGCCTACCCAGATCATTAAACATTTCCTACAATACAATGACCTCATTTAGCATGTTGTTCTAAACATTGAATTGGATTGATAAAAGGAAAAGATGTTTTTAAATTCCAAGATGTCACAAACAAGTGTCAACCTGGTAGCCAGCTGCTTGATCAAGTGGTGCAAATGGGTGAATCTCAGTAAAACCAGGCCAAGTAACAGGCATCATCTCAACAGTTGCATTTAATTTCATTGTGCATGACCCCAATGGAATCATGCTGTGACACAAAGAAAGGTCTTTGCTTTGCAATCTATGCAGGTAACGAAGCATCTCATGCTCTGTATGATACCTGAAATTACCAACATAATTTTTGTTAGCAATAGAAAGAATCTCTCCCTGATTCTAAATATTGTCTCTAAGAATGTGCCCTTTTAATGGTGCATAACATCTTACATGTTGAAGATTGGGTGTGTCAAATAAGGACTATCCCGGATAAGAGTCTTAGGAATTGCACATTCTACCTCCTTTGCAAGGGACTCTACCGTGAAATTTACCTGGTGCATTAATGTGCAATATAATCAATGAGGAAAATGAAGTCAACAGTACTAATTCTAGTTGAAATAATTTTGGAAACAAACATAACTTACAGATTTACCACCAGCGAAAACCTTCAGCAGCTTATCCACATCCTCTATTGTGGTGGTCTCATCAAAAGATACTGTGATCTGTAGAATTGAGGGCACTGATTAAAGACCAAACTGAAACAAGACAATAACATTTCTCTTTGACTTGTCCTCAAAAGCAATATTAATGCTTTAATCTGTCAGTAAAACCATGAAACTGATTGATGTGTCAGCCGACCCTTACTTTCATCAACATCTTAAAGAGCAAAGATTTCATAGAAACTAATCATGCTTTGTTCATCATCCCATAGAAGGTAATCTGAGATTAGTAATCAATGCCATACTCACAGTGTTGGAATCTACAACCCGAACATTAATCTCCTGCTTAACAGCAGCATCTGAAATTGCCTTGGCATCAGCACATTTGACCTTAACAGTGTCAAAGAATGGAACATCCTCAACTTTAACTGAACCCAATTTCTTCAGTCCAAGAGAAAACACTCCAGCTAAGCCATTAACTCTTTCTGCAATGGTCTTCAATCCTTCAGGACCATGATAGACAGCATACATTGCTGCCATGTTTGCGAGCAAGGCCTGTATAACATTGTTTGATAGACTAAGTCATTTAAGTATATCAGAATAAAAAGGAAATACAATAATAACTTCAATAGTTATATATTAATATAACTCTATCACATTCCAATCCAAAAAGAAGCTACATATTGTCCAAATATTAAATCTTGTTAAGGCAAGCAATGATCGATGAAGCAACATTTCAAATATAACAAGCAATGCACATAAGGTGCAAGAGACATACACAGAGCAGGTGAATGTCAATGAACACATAGGAAATGATCTTCCTACATAAAAATGAAAATAAGCAGCAAAATGAAGGAACACAACATCTGAATTCATCAACTGTCACCTCATTATGACTTATCTGTTATTTGGAATTACATCTTGCATCCTCCACTATTCATGATGATGATTATCATGATCATATAGGGTGCACAACTCCTCACAGGATGTCTTAATACAGAGTCCAAACTTATATTAATGTTTGAACAATTCCCTGTCTATTGCAATAGTAATAATAAGTTATGGGTTAAAGAAATTTGTTTGGCAAACCTTGAGCTGTATAAGTGTTCAACAGGTGGAATGAAACCAATTATTCTTTAAGGAAAACACATATTTTAAAGACAACAGACAAATATAGCAGAATGAAATTTGTTGTTTTCTTAAGTCTGGAGGTTTGACATGGTTTACAATGCAGGGACACAGTGCAGTTTCCAATTTATTGTCTTGATTAATTTGTAACTTATTCCGTACATTCATATATTCCAACTCTTTAATTGACTTCCTCTTTGCAAGATATGATTATATAGCATTTACTCTATCTAGCTATCCCTTATCCCATATTCAACCTTAATGACCAACTTCCTGAGACCTAACAATATAGTAAAAATTAGCCATGCATATCCCTCCACATTTTAAGGCCTGACCACACTAGCTACTTTCTAACTTCGCTCTTCCTACCACCACCATCAAATATCCATTTGTGTGCATGCCGACACAAATATCCACACACAAATAGACACATACATGTGCTTGCATGCACATAAAAATATATGACCCTGAGCATATTTGATCTTGAGATTCGCTTCACTTTGAATATACAACATGACATAGTTCAGGATGTGAAGCTGTAAGATGCGAACTTGGCCTATGGTGTCCTCTATAGACACACTCAAATCTTAGATTAGAAAAGATGGGTACCAAACTACTACTACCCTCCCATACCTACTTATATTGATGAGGTAAGTTCATAGAAAGAGATTCATCTAGCTGCAATAACAAAAAGAATTAGGAACTAAAAGAAATCTTGTCCGTACCAAGAATCACAATCTATTCTTTACATGGAGATTGATGGTACTTTTAATAACTGAAAAGCCCTCTTATACGTTTGTCACCCTGGGAAAATGCTCATTTTTAGGAATCAAATATACCAATCAAGGTTTAGACACCCTGTATAACACACAAGGCAAGAATAATTCCTAGTTCTAGAAGGAAAAATGCCCTATAAGAGTCAAACATCATTATAATAAGATCCCCATTGTTTAATACAAAGCATTAAGCTTAATTTAATTTGACTATGTGGCAATCATGTAATCCACTTTCATGAAGAATTTGATAAACTGAAGTGTAATAGTAAACTTAGAACTTTGAAAAAGACTTGGCTAAAAGTTGAAAATAAGAGAGTTCTGCTCATTCTCCTAAGTGTAGAGTCAAACTTGTGAGTAATATTGCAATAGCTAGGGAATTCCCTATCAAGTTTGTGAACAGACAACAGGCCAGGTTCTAAATGAATATGTTCAAAGAAATCTACCTAGATTTCAAGTTAGGTTAACAAGGGTCTATATCCATAGTTGCATGATTGCATCCATAATGGCAGCAATGCCATGCTTGAGAATAAACTTATAACATTCCAAAAAACTCAGGATATACATGTGGTCCCACTCTATTATAACACTAGAGAATCAAAATGTGATATGTCTTGTTCGGGTTCAAGACAGCAAGAACAAAATCCTCACTCATTTTAAATAGATTGGGATCCAATCACTCAAAATTCAATTATGCCCTATTGTGCTAAAATTCAATTGAAATGAGACATATGGCACACATGACAGGTTCATGAAATTGAATCATTTTATCCTAATCTTTGCTATCATACTGCAACTTAAAGTAAGTGCTGGAAAAGCATTGACCAAGGTGCCTAGTGACCCAACCTGTGCAGTACAGATATTGCTGGTGGCCTTGTCTCGGCGGATATGCTGCTCCCGGGTCTGCATTGCCATACGCAAAGCTGGCTTCCCACTAGAATCTATACTCAACCCAATGATCCTCCCTGGCATAATCCTCTTATACTCTTGTGAAGTGGCCAAAAAAGCAGCATGAGGGCCCCCATATCCCATGGGAACCCCAAATCTCTGAGCCGAACCGATGGCCATATCAGCTCCCAATTCTCCAGGGGGTTTCAGCATCGTCAGGGCTAGTAAATCTGTAGCCATGACCACCTTAACTCCATTCGCATGGGCATTTCTGATGAAATCAGCATAGTCCATTATCTCCCCTTCAGTTCCGGGGTATTGAACCAGAACCCCACAAACATCCTTGCCACTGTAATCAAAGTCTTTAACATCAGCAACAACCAGATTGAGGTCAAAGCCATCTGCACGGGTCCTGCAGACATCTATCGTTTGGGGATGACAGTTGCTTGCAACAAGGAAGGTTTTCTTCTTCCCCCGGGCAATGTTGTTGCACATGGACATGGCCTCTGCAGCTGCAGTTCCTTCGTCTAAGAGTGAGGCATTGGACATGGGAAGGCCTGGATAGTTTTAAGGAAGCAATCACTTTTAGAAATTTGGAAATGCTGGTAAAATAAATTCGATAATGAAGTCTCAATTTAAAGAAAGATGTCATATATAGAAGTTTAGAAATGCAAACAAATATTTTTCAATACTGAATTCTCAATCTCTTAAGTTAGACCTAATCTTAAAATAATTTTCAAAACTCCTTAAGGTTTAATGTGTTTTACACTAAAGGTTGGCAAATCTTGGAAAAAGGTAAAGTTTGATAAGAAGAATTTGTGAAAAACCCAGCATACAAAGTATTTAGTGACACATGTTTGGATTATCCTAATAATGAATCACAAAGTGTGACACCACATCTTGATCATCAGTATCAATTGCACGCATCTTTTTCAAAAAAAATCACCAAATAATGGTCTGCAGAAGCTTAAAACATGAATGAAAATTATTCTTTTGCAGATATCCAGGCAAATTTTCATATCCAAAAAGCCAATCTAATACTAGACGTGAGCATTTTTTGTCTCAACTAGTTAGTAATTGCTGAAGCTTAACCTATATGAATGAAAACAATGTTCTGCAAGAAATTAAGGGAAATCTTCACGATCAAAAGGTTAACATATTTATTCCAATGAGATGCACTGAAATGGTAAATTAACAGGGCTTTTACAGTGGAGATCCGTGTTCAAATCCACGGGAGAAATATTGCATTATTAAAATTACAAATATTGAATGTTTAATGAGGTAAACCACCACATGAACCGTAGACAAGGCTAGGATGAATTTCACAGAAGACATAACCTTGGCCATAGCATCTAAGCCACAAGGTAACCCAGATCCATGTTCTAATGCCCAAAAGGAATATCAAATTCTTAAATGTATAAACATTGAACCTTTAACAAGGTAAGCTACTACAAAATAGTAATATTGAATGTTTAATGAGGTAAACCACCACATAAGCAGTAGACAAGGGTACTGGGTGAATTAATAGCATCTAAGCTACAAGGTAACACAGATCCATGTTCCGCTGCCCAGAAGGAATATCACATTCTTAAATGTATAAACACTGAACCTTTAACAAGGTAAACTACCACATCCATTTCAGTATTGAATGTGGCCAGTGGGCAAGGCCACTGGTGAAGTTGATGTTAGATATAACATCAGTCATAGCAATTAGCATCTAAAAGCCATAGTTACCAAATATGATGGATTTCAACAAATCCATGCTATTTGTCATAGCATTTAAACCATAGTTACTGAATACAGTAGATTTCCGCAAATCCACCCAGTTTTTTCATTTCTTTTAAATCATGGAACAAAAACACATTTATATGGTAAGAATTTTAGTGAAAAATAATTTTTTTAAATTAGATCTAATCAAGTTTAAAATAGATATGTTTCTAAATAATATATTTTTTAAAATTATTGTAAATAAATGATTAAAATTTTATGACGGCATAAATATTGATAAGAAACAGTATAAAATTTGTTTTTTCCCATAAAAAATATTATGAATTAATATATTTTTAAATAAATAGTCTACCATATTTTCTGTGCTTATCCTATGTTTTTAATTGACCCTTTTTCCCATATTTATGGTCCATGGAAGAAACTGTTCCTTAAAAATTTATTACCTTGAACTAAGCTAAAAGAACCTCCACAACCACAATATACCAATTTATAATGCAATTATTATGAAGGTTGAGGCAACTATTAAATTAAAAAGGCTAACTTCAAAAAATATAAGTATTAAATTTCAAATAATAGTAAGAAGATTGAAAAAATATGAACTTCAAAAAGAGCTAATTTCACAATATTTAACTCTAAAATAACAAACAATGTGTTGGCAGTTTATTTTTAGACCTTCAGAATGATCATACCTGTGAGGTCTGTGACCATGGTCTGGTAATTGAGCAGTGACTCCAAGCGGCCCTGAGCAATCTCGGCCTGGTAAGGCGTATACTGCGTGTACCACCCGGGGTTCTCCATAAGATTGCGCAGAATGACAGCTGGAACAAAGGTATTATAATAGCCCATGCCAATGTAAGATTTGAAGACTTTGTTCATGGAGGCGAGGCGCTTCATATGCTCAATCATTTGGGACTCAGTGAGACCAGAATTGAACTTGGAGAGCTTCAAGGGCGGGGTTCGAATCCCGCGCGGCACGGTGGCGTCAATGAGTGCATTGAGCGAGGGGAAGCCGCACTCCTGCGCCATGATGGTCTGCTCGGAGGGGCTCAGCGAGTTGTGGCGCTGCGGGAAGGTGTCCGAAGGCCGCAACGCGTCTACCGATATGGCACGCGCCCGCGTGAAGAAGGAGGGGAGGCCGGCCGGGTTGAGCAGCACGGGGGAGCCTCCCAAGAGAGGGCGCGGGACTGGAACGCGTGACGTGCGCTCGAACAGAATGCGTCGCAGTGTGGCAGGACGCAGGATTCGCCTTGCGCGCTCCATGGCTGCAGGCTCTTTGAGAATGGTGTTGCAAATTCGTGGAGATATATGAAGCTAGCGGCGAGAGGGTGAGGAGCGTGTGGAGAGGGAGTAGCCATCGTCATGCACTACAAATTTATCACACATCACGTTATCCGCTATCTTGCAAATTCAAGCCTTTCCTGTCCCGTCTCCTTTTAATTTTTTTTTAAACATGTTTGAAGTGCGCCAACTTGACTACTTAATTTTTGTCACCGGTTTTGTTCCACACAAATTGCTCTCGGTGCTTGATCCAAGTAGTTACATAGACTTTTGGAGCCCACCAATAGATAGGTAGAGAGATTTTTTCCTAAGTTCCAATGGTATTTTATATTTTTTTGGAATTGGGAGTATGAATCAAAGTGGTTTAAACTAGCATTCACCTTCGTGTGCATGGGTACATCAAAGACATATTAGTTATTTTTGTGTTAAATTGGTTTATTATTAAATGGGAAAAGTAGCTGAGAGTCATAAACTACAAATTGTTCATTAGAGCAATGCAACAATAATTATAACCTAAAAATTTCAGAGCCATTTTTGTATAGTATTCTTGATTTGGTAGATGAAGAACCTCTGATATAATAGTCACATGAGTACATGAAATTAGCGTATATGAGACTATGCAGAAAATGCCAACAATCAACAAAAGATCATCAAACCAAGAAATGTATATCTAGAGTATTTTAAAACTTGTGACTAATAAAAAATTCTAAATTGGACTTGGTTGCACAACTTTTGAAAATCATAGCAAAAAATGACTTTCAAAATCAAAATTATGAAAAGTTGGTATATAATACAAACCCGTAAAGTCTTACACAATTGCCAACTTAGTACAACCAAAACATTCTAATGAGGCATCCACTTCAATTTTTAATCAAACAATTTTAAGCAACAACAGTTGCTTTTTGCTTCTTTGGCACCCTATATCCTCCTACAACACAAACACGATCTCTTTCAAAAGGTTTTAGTGTCATCTGCTCGAATGGTTTGAACTACTCCTTCTGCAACTTCTTAAGCAAACACTACCTCTACTGGAACAGTTGAGTCAATGCGATTTTCCTACAAAATCGTGTAAGCATTAAACCCACAAAAGAAAACATCCTGCAAATTCTCTTTGATGCATTAAAGAAACTCAAAAGATGAGAGTAAAGCATACCTTGATAGATATTACAATATGCCCTCCATTTTCAAGAAATGTTGTGCATTCAATGCAACAATACATGCCTAAATCAACAAGGCAAATTAAAACGGTACACTAGCCTTCATTCTAGTAGACTACATAGCTTTGTAGTCCTAATATTCCAAATACATAATGAAATAACACTAGTGGAACAATATACTAGCATCATCAACAAACCCACTAATCTAACTATTGTTTGCAATGGCCTTACAAACGCAGTTACTCTTATGGAAAGATCGTAAGTAACAAGGACATAGTAAATCATACAAAGACATTCAATATACAACATTTATCCATAGAACCAAATGCTTTATTCATCAAAATCAATATAACTTGTTGTTTTTGTAATTTGTATTTTAGATAAAATTAGAAATGAATGTCAAAGATAGAAGTATGGAGTTCTGCAGATAGAAGTAAGAAAAGAAAATGCTAATGAAAAAGTTATATATATTTTTAGGGTGAAAACTATAAAATATTAACTTACAAATAAATTAAAAATCTGCCAGTCAGAGAAAGGAATATAAAATTTAATCATGAGAATTCCAAAATTCTTCTCAGTCGGACCTTCATTATGTCTTAGTGTAACCCAACAGAGTAGGGTGTTTCTTATGTGCTCAAGAAGTTGTAATCAAACTTGGTGCTTCTATTTGGGTTGCCCTCTTCACAATTACAACCCATCTAAATAAACCTTTTAAAAAATACTATGAAAAGAAAAATTGAACAAATCAAGATTTTCTTATATACTTCATACATTAGATGACAAATTCAAAGGCTGATGCTTCTACGAATGCCTCAACTGTTGCCACAGAACCAACAATTCCTCCTTTCCAAGGCATCTTGTGAAAAGAGACGAGAGATAAATAATCAACAATCAAAAACCATGTAGGCTATTGATGATGTTGGGCATGACAAAGCAACTATGTTGAAAGTAAAAGCTTTTGAAGCTATAAATAAAGCAGTTGGTCAGTTGGTCCGCCTACTTTGGCAGGCAAAATGCAGTGGGGTTGCCTGCTATTCTCTGTGTACCTTTTACCATATGTCATTTGAAAGAGTTTGTCAATGCAAGAGGTGGTGAGTCAATTATCATGGAGATCCCACTTGATTCATTCAATCTTCCTTTTGGTAGTGACCATAATGAGGGTGAAAAGAAAACTTTTTTGAACTGTGAAGATGATAATACTAATTTGCATGGGTGTAAACCTATTTCCGGTGATTATGTTGTTAAATTTGACAAGATAGCTATAGCTAGGGGCTGCTTAGGTCATTTTCAAGGAAGTGAGATTATGAAAATTATCAAGCTATACCTGCAACTACTGTGACGATTTGTTGGGGTACAATTCTGACATCTCAGCCAATAAGTTGTATAGTTTGACAAGTTGTATACCTACAACTCCTATGGTGTTGTTCTCGCATGGTATATACTACTGAATGGAATTTCTCATAAATTACTATAGAATTGAAGTAATGTTGTTACAAGGTCAATTGAAATTTATTACAATTTGTCCATGGCATTTAAGCAGAATCCATGATAAGAACATATTGTCATCCATTATAAGAAAGCCTCTTCAAGCTTTTGGTAGTATACTTTTGAAGAGCAGTAATTGCCGATTTTTGAAAAATAATAATAATTTGTTAAGGCAGTTCTTTATCCTCAAGTCAATTTAAATTGTTGCCTTTTCCTTTTTGGGCCATGTTGTGGTTGTATATATAGTTGTTTTGTAGTTTTGAAAAATGCTATATATAAGGAGATAATTAAACTTCCTAAGTTTTGACATCCCCATGAACCATTTTGGGGTATGAGAGTTAAGATATTGGTAAAAGGCATAGTTAATCAAAAAACTTATATATAATTAGTTACTATATAGAAGGTTGCAAATCACATTTATACATGCATTAAAATTTATGTATGCACTAAACATATGTGCAGGTGCAACATTCACAAAAGAGAAATTTAATAAATTCACATAAACCATAAATACATTACAAGTGTATCTCAGTAAACTTATATAAGGCTTTCAGTTACTGAGACTAGTAAAAGACCAACCCAATTGAAGTATTTTTTAAGTTTACCTCCTGTATAGGAGCGAATTTGCACCCGGATAAAAACACAAAAATGTGTCACACTTTATAAAGGAAATGACCAACACTTATCCAACTTTTAAACTTGAATCACTAAAAAGTGGCATATATGTTTTGAATTTTGAAATGATGTAAACTAGTAAAATATGTATTTTTTAGTATATTTTATATTTGTATTTAAAATAAAATAAAATTTAAACTAGTTTTTAATAAATTAACACTATAATTTAGTTGTTGATAAAATGTTGAAAAATGAAGTTGCATGAGACGTCAAACTTTTTATAGTAATTTTTTTTTTTCTTTCAAAATTTTTGTGCGTATTTATAACTTGAAACTTTAGTGCATGGATATATTTTTTTCTAATTTTGATAAATATATATTAAAATGTGCATGAATAAAAAATCAGTTGTTTCCATGGGATGTCAACTTTTATATTAAATATTTATCTAAAATAGAAAAAAATTATACCACTAAAATAGATTATTTTATCTAGTGCATCATATTTTTTTTCTATTTTTTTGAATAAGTTTTAGTAGTTTTCCTTGGCATGGTAATAAACCTAATATTTTATGTTGATAACCTACTTTTAGTAAAAATAAAAAATAAAATATAAATAATAATTAAACTATTCAAATAGATATATTTTTTAAAACTACACTTATGGATCTAAAAAAGGGTTTTTTTTTTATATTTAAACAAAATGTTATTTACATTAGTAGGAGTTATTGAAACTTCAAGTTTTTCAAATAATTTTAATTTTTTGGAAAATTGGACTCAAAGTGGTGCTCCATATATTTTTAGCCAACAATTTTAGTCGAAAAAGTTATGGAAGTATCTAACTTAGCTAAAATGAATCTTACTAGATCATATGTTTGACCAAAATTAATTTTTAGTTAGAAATATTTAATTTAGTTGTGCTGATAAGTTGGCTGAAAGTGTGACACAACTTTGTGCTTTCACCCACCCCTTATGTAAATTCCCCTTTTACCCTTCTCCACTTTAGAAAACCAAATTTGGAGGTTTAATTCCACGTAATTTCGCTTTCCTCACTCCACTTAGCACCTGTTTTGAGCGTTGGTAGGGGAGTTACTGTCGGGGATGCCCGTGTGGGGCGCAGACGTCCGTGCGATGCGCTTACGTCCTTGGAAGATTCCTGCAAATGGAGTCTACGAAGGCATTACACTTCCTATTGGAAGTCGAATGGTAACACCTCCCTTCGGCTAACCAACCTGAATATGGTCATTTTCTTCATCTTTCCTTCAAATTCATTCACTTTCATCCATTTTCAAGCTTCTACACAATCTTTCCACGCATTCTAGCATTCACTTCAAGCATTGAAGCATCATTTTGCACTCCATAGTAGCAATTCCATCACTCCATCACTTCAATAGAGCAAGTGTAGGACAACACCATTGTAGCAGAGGCTTGAGTTCCTCTCATTTTCTCCCCCACTAGCCTTGAACTCTTTGGGCAGAGGTGGTAAGCTCCTCACGCATCTTCTCTATTACTTGGTTGAGTTAGCACATTATTGTTTTGTAGTGTTTTAATGTACTTTGCTTGTATTCCCTTTTTATCACATTATTTCTACATCATTGCAAACTTGGTTGTCCGTGGAGGGGCAAACACCAAAATGGGGGTCTGACTGAGGCAGACCCTTAAACAGCCCCCCAACATTTTCCCTCTTTTTTGTGTGTGGGTGGAGATATCTTGGAGTGAGTTGACGAACAAGTTATTGTGTGAGATCGTCTTCGTCACCCTTACAGTAATACACTTTTTTTTATCACATCCATTTATATGTTTCGTATTTCATAGTGTTATTTTATTCCCGTAGAAACTAGTAACTAGGTTGTTAGTCTATTTTTTAGCGATCAAGCCTTGTCTTCTTGGTTCTTTGGCCATACGGATGCTAACACACCTAAGAGATGCCAGTGCGCCACACTGTCATCACAGAATCGTGCTTTTGTCCTCTGACAAAGAGCTATCTGAGACATAGAGTTGATCTTGAAAACCGACTCGCCTAGTCTCCTTTAGAATCTTGGGTTTGTAGGGTAATCCAAGGACCTTATAGTCCTCATCATTCTCATCCTGCCTCTCCTAGCATTTCCTTAAACTAAGGTAAGTTAGGGTGGCTTGCTACTCTCGTCCCTTGTGACTTGGGGCCTTGCAGTGGTTGGTCCCCCTCTCTTACATTTTTGTAACCTGACGTGAACCATTTTGGTTCCGTTTTGCGATACTCAAAATTCCTTTCCTCATATCCTAGGAGTATTGTAGGTGTGAGTGTTGTGAGGCGTTCGCCTTACAACCCAACCTACGACCCCTAGTAGGCATAGTTGGAAGGTTCCAAAGGTATTGCATAACAAAATTGGAATTGGGTCACTGTCTCATCCCGTAACCTTTAGGAGGCTCTATGGAAGTACTATTGAGTGTGCATGATGGCCTCTTTCTTAAATCAACCTATTCCCTCTGCGCAACCTGTGAGTAGTGGTACTAGTATAACTTTCACTTCATAGGACTTGTCGATGGGCTTTAATAGGGAAGCATCTCCTCTCTATATTCTTGCAAGGATAAATGGGAATATTGTAGTAAGTGTTCTTGTTGATCCAACATCCCGAGTAAACGTTATAACAAAGGAGATTATGCTAATCAACTTCCTACATAAAGATGGATATGATGCACCTAAGAGTATCGTTCGCACACATGACACACTTTTTGTACCTCCTATAGGGAGTATTGTCCTGTCGGTCCTCATAGGACCTAAGTTTGTGAACCTTACGTTTGACATCATCCCGGGGTTTGAACTCTTCAAAGTGAAGTTGGGTATCCCCTGGCTAGTAGCTATAAATGCAGTTCCCTCAGTTGTGCATAAGTGTTCGAAATTTTTTCATGGGGGTTCGGTACATGTTCATGACACCGGATATAGACTGTCAGTTGCACATGGAAGCTATACCTTAGATTACATTTGGCCTGCACGTATTGGTCCTCTTCCACCCAAGAAGGACCTCTTGCATCGCACATATCAGAATTACAAGAAAGGGCATTCTAGGTTGAAAGTGAATACCCTCCTTCACCTTATGTTGTTTTGCATAGGGCTTGCCTAAAAGTTGATAGTGATGTTGCCAAGGCACGTAGAAGAGAAGAAGAGAAGTAGTCCCGAGACCCTCCTTCTTCCTCTTTTGTTGTCCAACCTGATGCTTCCTCTCACTTTGTTGTGGTACCATTTGCTTCTACCTCATGTTTACGAGAGAATCCCATGGTGCCTGCTTGGTGAAAGGCCAAGCGTCTTGCGTTTGAGCTTCCTGTCTTACCCACAGAGCCCAGGACCATTCAGTATGGTAGACAGAAAGCCCCTCGTGGAGAGTCCTCTATGCCCTAACCTCGCAACCTCCTATCGCTCTTGCTCCTAAAGCGGTGAATGGGAAGAGGCCTGTTGTTGAGGCACTAGAGTCAATTCCCCCCACTGTCTCTGAACCTGTCCCTCCTGATCCCATCCAGGATCTTGTCCCTCCACTGGGAATAGCTGTGGAGGACACTCCCATGGCTGAGCTAGAGCCTTTAGTTCCTTCACAACCTCTGACCTCTAGTTTGAAGAGTCATACAAACCGCCTTGCATGCGAGTGCAAGCGCTGGAAAAAGGCTCTCCTGGTTGAGTAGGCCGCCTCTCAGAAGAAGGAAGAGGAGATGACTGCTCCTATATCAAGACCTTCTATCGTGTCCTCCTCTCTCCCTTCTGTCCAAACCAGCTTTGTATCGCTCCCGACTTCCGCTGTGAGTGCACATGCATTTGGAAAGGTACAAGTGTTCATCATTCCTTTGGTGGAGCCACCTCTATTGGCATCCATTCTGGATGTCCCACCTTTCCTAAAGCTCGTAGATATGACTAACACTTCAGTTGTATCTACTGTGGTTCTTTCCTCCTCTCCCTCTGCCCTTCTTGATTCGTCTGTGGGGAGTTTGCCTCCTTCGATGAAGAAGAAGGTAGAGAGTGGTCCCTCCAGCAATGAAGGATGTAAGAAGAGCCCACCTTCTCCGAAAGGTGGTCCCACTTTGACTTGTTCTATCCTAGTGATGAAACTCATCCCAACTTCTCTCAAGTTTTTCACCTCTCCCGAATCTCTCGGTGAGCTTAGTGGTGAGCCTCATATGCAAACTCCTCCATCCACTAAGGTGAAACATGGCACTCCTGTTAAGTGCATGTTTAACTCAATGGATGAAGTTCTGACTTTGTTAGTGATCTTCGCCAGGTTTTTGACCTTGGACCCACAAGAGTTGAGCAATGAAGGCCTCACAAGTCCTTCTTCCTTAGCCCTTGTTGCGGGAGGGTCGAAAGCTCCTCCCCTTAACATTCTACCATTGCAGGCTCGTCCTCCTTCCCCCTACGATGATCTAGAGTGGGAGGCTGATGACCTCTTGGTTGATCAGTGTTAGGGGGAGACCTCTTCTTGATCTTTAGATTATATGTGTGTGTGTCATGATGTCTTCCCCCATAATTGTGCTATGTGTGTTTGGATGACCCTCCTCACCCCTGTTGGTGCTTGGATACAAACATGGTGTTTTTGTTGTAAACCTTCCTCTATATGTATCATCATTCTTCCATGTTTGTGATTGACTTTCAAAAAATTAGGGATGATGCAAAGCGTTGGGAGCATTTAGGCTTCCTTCCATGTTGACCCAATTTTTTATTTTTACTTTGTCTTCCTTGCATTCTCCCTAATCTGGTTGGGGATTGATGATCTTTTGCCCTTGCACCATGATTACACACTATTTATACAAGCAAGCATAGATATGACCCCATGAAATCAGATCCCCCTACGCCCTTTGTTCATGTTCTCCCCTTTTTGCTTTTCCTTTATCTTTCTCTCTTCTTTGCTTGAGTTGTCCCTCTCATGTGTGACAATGCCACTTCTACATTACTTGGACCTTTAGAAAAAGCATTCATTTCCAATGAATCTTTTCTCAAGAACCTTCTTTGCTAGAATTACATTCTCGATTTGAAAACCTAACAAAACGTGTTTCCTTCATCATGGGTTCATAAAGAAAGGACTTGGAAACCTTCCTCTAAAGCAGGAACAACTTTGATCTTCCTCTTGTGTGGGGGCATATCCTTCCTTTCAAATTCCTTGATGAAGTGAACATCTTTCAAAATGATTCCTTGATGATGAATCGATTTGAGAAAGAAGGCATCAACTTTTGAACATCACGTCCCTTGAGTGGACCCTTTCTTTTCACACTAGGTTCTCGAGGCACCCCTTCAAAAAAAATTTCTATGGCATCTAGCTTGGGGACAACCTGACTAGATCTACTTTACATCCTTACTTCTAGCTCGGGGGCAACCCGACTATACCCACTTTACATCTTCGCGTCTAGCTTGGAGGTAGCCCGACTAGACCTTGCTTTCAAACAATGCGTCCCTTGAGTGGACCCCTCTTCCTTTTGAAGGGTTCTCGAGTGACCCATTTGAAAGTCTTCCAACTTGACGGTTTGCGTGACTGTCCACTTATTAGCCCGCGTGGCCACTTCCTGACGTGTTCTATCTGTTGGTAAAAATGTCGCCACCTTTCTAACTGTATAGAGTCCACTTTTCTCGGTTTCCCTCATGTGAAAGTTCTTGGGGGATACCTTCCTTGTAGGTGTGTGGGTTTGTAAGGTGCTTTCCTTGGTTTCCTTCATGTGAGAGTTCTTGGATGATACCTTCCTTACAGGTCCACGAGCCTGTAAGGTGCTTTCTTTCTTTAGCTTCATGGTTCTGTGGAGCTATGAATTCCTCTTCCTGTCCTACACTCTCGGGTTCGCTAGACCGTGATCTACTTCCTCGACGGTTCATGTATACTTTTCTAACCCTATTACTTCTTTGATCTACTTTATCGAAGCACTCATTAGTACTCGTGCTCGCTAAAGTGGGGGAAAAATGTATAGGAGCGAATTTACACCCCTTATGCAAATTCCCCTTTTACCCTTCTCCATTTTAGAAAACCAAATTCGGGGGCTTAATTCCACATAAGCTCGTTGTGCTCACTCCACTTGGCACTTGTTTTGAGTGTCGATAGGGGAGTTACTGTCGGGGATCCCAAACAACACACTTATGTCCTTGGAAGATTCCTACAGTTGGAGTCTATGGAGGTGTTACACTTCTTATTGGAAGTCGAATGGTAACGCCTCCCTTCGGCTGACTAACCCGAGTATGGCCATTTTCTTCATATTTCCTTCAAATTCATTCACTTCCATCCATTTTCAAGCTTCTACACTATCTCTCCACGCATTCTAACATTCACTTCAAGCATTGAAGCAACATTTTGCACTCCATAGCAACAAGTCCATCACTCCATCACTTTAATAGAGCAAGTGTATGACAACACCATTGTAGTAGAGGCTTGAGTTCCTCTCATTTTCTCCCCCACTAGCCTTGAGCACTTTAGGCGGAGGTGGTAAGCTCCTCACTCATCTTATTTATTAATTGGTCGAGTTAGCACATTATTGCTTTGTAGTGTTTTAGTGTACTTTTCTTGTATTCCCTTCTTTATCAAATTATTTCACATCATTGCAAACTTGGCTATTTGTGGAGGTGGAAACACCAAAACAAGGGTTTGACTGAGGCATACCCCTTAATAGCCCCCCAAAATTTTCCCTCTTTTCTGTGTGTAGCAGGAGATATCTTGGAGCAAGCTGGCGAACAAGTTATTGTGTGAGATCATCTTCATCACCCTTGCGGTAATACACTTGTTTTATCACGTTCGTTTATATGTTTCGTATTTCATAGTGTTATTTTGTTCCCTTAGAAACTAGTAACTAGGTTGTTAGTCTATTTTTTAGCGGTCAAACCTTGTCTTCTTGGTTATTTGGTCGTACGAACACCAATGCACCGCACTGTCATCCCAGAATCACGCTTTTGTCCTTTGACAAAGAGCTATCCAAAACATAGAGTTGATACTGAAAACCGACTCACCTAGTCTCCTTTAGAATCTTAGGTTTGCAGGGTGATTGAAGGACCTTGTAGCCCTCATCATTCTCATCTCGCCTCTCCTAACATTTCCTTAAACTGAGGTAAGTTAGGGCAGCCTGTTGCTCTCAACCCTCCATGACTTGTGGCCTTGCAATGCTTGGTCCCCCTCTCTTGCACCTCCAAACTGTGTTCATACTACTACTTTTCAAAACAAGAGGATTCACAAAGGAATTAAGCAAGTATGAGCATACACAATGTATCCACATGATGGTAAGGTTCAAACTTCAAAAAATAAAGTGAGGTTTTTGAGTACACAATTCCAAAAAGCATATTAAAAATTCCAAAACATGGAAGCTCGAGAAAGATAGGTAGGAAAATTTCACTAATGCTATCTTCACTGCTCATTCTTTTCTTCTAAGGACATAATCAAGCTTCCTCAGTTCTAATATCCCCATAAGTCATTTTGAGGTATGAATGCTAGAATGTTGGTAAACGAGGAATAGCTAATAAAAAAATAAAATAAATACAGAGGATTGTAAATTAGGCTTAATGGAGAAAAAACGCGGCACAATGAACTTAAGCAATGCAGCTTTAATATGTTAATCCGCTACTAAGAACATTGTTTCACCTAGTTCAACATTATAAGGATGGGCATAAAGGCTCAGAAAAACACTTCATTAAGACATATAAGGGGCAACAAAGCCAGTCTAAAGTTATAGTCATATGTTGCAAGGACAAACTTAATCCTGCAATATAACACATACAAAAAAATATGAAATATATGAAATCCATAAGTGCCAAATTCGAGACTACAATAATTATTCAGTATTGACTATTTGGCTATATGAGTAACGATCGATTCTTAGTCATTCTAATTAATAGATTCACCTTATAAACAGTTTATCTAGTCAAAAATGATTTTCTAAAGTTCTAACCAACTGTAGGAATAAGAAACATAGGAGATTACTTTCTTACAAATTATGTATGAAACTGTAGTGTAAAATATATAATTTAATAGTTAAAAACAGAATGTGAGGACAAAGGTGCAAATAAATCTATGATCTTTGTGAATATAATAGAATTTATGGACAAGCCTATGAAAAGTAACATTTCATGGATTAAAAAATGTCAATAAATGTGAGTCTGGTGTATTTATCTATAGCCTCGTAGACAGAAAGGCCCCATTTTTATGAATGACCTTGCATTTGTTAGTAGTATTAAATTTACAAACCCTAGATTTATATATTATTGTGAAAGAAAACAAGTGAATAAGGGCTCTGACCTATAATAATTTCACAGATAAGCGTTGCACATTTATTTTTTGGCCTGTAAGAATTTCACAGATTAGCGTTACACATTTAAGACCTTTGAACATACACAACTATTGGGGTCTCTGGTTTTTTCTCTTCTTTCTTTTCCCCCTTTTTCTCCTCCTTAGCAGGACCCACGCTCTACAAGTCTGCAAATTTAAAACTGAATTTCCTCAAACTTATGGTGACAAACACAAGATCTACTTCCCCAATTACATTCATCTTTTTTTCCTTCATGTTCACAACCACATAATCCACCCCTGCAATTCAAATATTCATTTGTCAGATTATGTAGTAGAATAAATCTAATATTAGGGTTTGAGAGCGAAATAACAGGCCGTCCATCACTACATAAAAAATCTAGAGTTGTTGATGTATTTTCCAAACACAAAGAGAAGGGCAAATAGGTGTCATTAAATTTATATTTTTCAGGATGAATGGATCAGATTACTTTGACCATCTTGCATCCCCTATCTAACATTGCACACCGTTAGATGTTGAAGTTAGGCGGTAAAACTGTAAAGGCATTTTATTTAAGGGGCAATTGACTTACGTCAAGATTCTGCACAAATTATGTCATGCTGTCAATTGGGGAACAAGATTTTGCATTCATTCAGATAACTGAATTAGAAAGGGATTAAATTTCATGCAAGTGGAGAAGGGAAAGGTCAATACCAGCCAGTAAGAGTTTGGAGGAGTGGGGAAAACTACAAAAGGGGCCAAAACGACTAGGAAAATGGCAGAAAATGATGAATCATTGCGATTCATTTCATCGTAGTTCATTGTCTATTTGGAAATATCCATCATTCGGTATGAAAAGGGGTTGCAAAACCTCAACGTGGGGATGCCTTCAGCATAATAATTCATTTTTTGGTTGAGTTGATGATATGGTTAACCCTAAGTTTTTCATTCATGATTTCACCACTATCAAGAAAAAGATAAATTAAACAATGACTAGTCACAATAGTAGGTTCATCATGACAATTAGAAAGCTTCCCCCATACTCAAATCTAATGGATTTATGATCTAGTGTTGTATTGTGGTGCATTTGATGTAAAAATTGGGTATTGTGCCAAAAACAAGAGTTCATAAACTCTTAGAGAAGCTTATGTTATTGCTATTAACATTGATATTAACATGGGAGATTCAAGTAAATACATAAAAAGGGCAGATGTTAAATTGACTCTGTAGCAACCACCTCCTTCTTACAAGAAATTACCATGATTTATTTACCATGCAGTAATGAACTAACATCAAAAGTAAAATGAGATATAATTTTTTTCCTTTCAAAATAGAATATGCAACTACATAATTGAATACACATAAATATATCAAATCATCTAATTGTGCTTTTCAATTGAAAAGAGTAATCGTCTTTTAACTTTTAGTAATTCAACATAATTTATTTCATTTAAATATAGCAAGAACATAAAGAAACAAGGTTAGAGATCCCATATTTGGATACTTTTTGTCTTCTAAGACTCGACATGTCATCTGCAAGAGGGAGAGCATCACCCAAGTGCTTTATCTCCAACCACAGACTTGTCCCCCGCACACCTTCCAAACCGAAAGTGGCCTTTCCCTTCAACAAAAGGTATAGTTAAGAACCCTCTTAGTTCTACCATCTGAGCTTTGGTGTTGTGCCTTACTTAACTAATACTGTCATACAACTATGGATACCTTTTAACTATGTAAGACATCTAATTAGTTGAGCAATCTAGGTCATGGTGAATTGACAAGTGCATGTAGAGACTACTGCACTCACTTTGGCTAAAGTATTTATAATCTATATAATTGCTACTTATGAGAAAAGCCATTTTTTCACCCACCCTACTCAACTTGGAGTACCATATTTGACCTAGGGTTAGGGTATGTGTAGGATCATCATGGAAAAAATAGGCCCTTAAGTGGCAATAAAATTCAAAAAAATTAGAGTTAGGCAACTTGACGTAAAAATTTGAATAAGTTATCTATATTATTTCAAAAATATGTAAGAATAGAATTTGTAGAAAATTGAATGTAGTTTCTAGACTACTAGGTTTATTTAGAAAATAAATAAATTATTTGGTGAAAATTTAAAATTTCAATGCAGTGGTACTTAAATTTCAGGAAAAAAATAAGAAGTAGGTGTCTGTCTAACCACCCTAACCACAATAAAATGATGATATTTTTTTATAATATTTTAGATATAAGTAAAGGACTCATGTCTTGATGTGATGCATATTTTTTTGTAATTTTTTTCCAAGTAAATAATTAATTATGAATTTTTTGTTACAACTTTTAAAAAATATAAAAACTCATGCGTCTAACCACCTTAACTTGGTCAAAACTTCATGAAATTCATTTTTTTTTTAATCCTATAGTATGTGAAGAATAGAATGTGACACATGTTTCAAATTTAAAAAATCTGATACCGTTTGAAAGCTATAGATTTTTTTCAGTCAACCTATCAATCAGGGTTTTACTCATAATTCAAATAGAAAATGAATAATAATAATTTATTAAATTGAAAATAAAGAATAATTTATATTCGTGGAAAGTTGAGAATCTCCTTTAAAAACCCTTTTCGTTTCATCAATTTTGGGTAAAAAAAAGTTGTCAGCCACATGGGCCATTATAGCACTTACATATCGCCACTTTTTGGCCCATCATGATCCTGCACATACCCATTAACTCGAATTGACTATTCGTCCCATTGAATAATCACGAGAAAACTATTATTTAACACACCTTGAATTTCTAGCCTTAACTTGACTGAGTTGGTATAGTGTTATACTTTCTTCAAACTCCTGAGTTACTTAACATAACTATTGGGTCTTGGCATCTACCACTAGCTCAAAGTATATTGAACATAAGAGAGTACCTACTCTCAAAATTAGTTCCTTGACATTCTTTTCCTGAAAAAAATAGTTCTTGACCCAATTAGTCGCAGGTAGTATAAACACTTCATATAATAAACATAAGAGATTACCTACTCTTAGAATTAGTTCCTTGGCATTCTTTGCCTGAAAAAAATAATTAACTTGACCCACTTGGTCACAAGTAGTATAGACACTTCATACACATAATACCCCCATCTGGGTGGTTTTCAACTTAGTATAAAACCCTTGAGGGGTTTAACTAATCAAGACAAATAGGTAAGGTCTTCATTCCAAGAAACCATTACAATCACAATATCTTTCTAAAGAGGAAAACAAGGAAATATATTCCTTAGTTCAAATAAGCATGTTCTTAGCAAAAACTAGCATCAAGTTGAGCTTAAGGAGCTCTTTTTCCACTTCTTTACTCGCAGCCTTACAAAATTGGTTTACAACCCTTGAGAAATAGTGATTTAGCATTTTTCATTCTTATGTTCATTCCTAAGCTTTATTTACAACCATTTGCATTTAATAAAGATTCTCAACTAACAAGAAAACCAAGCCTTATACTCTACGATTAAAGAAAATCTCATATTCAACAAGTGGTGAACTTCATAATCCAACCTAGACCAATCCTTTGCAAGAATAAAATTTTGAGTATGAATACTCCTAGCTAGTTTTACAGAAATCAATATATTCCAAGAACACACAAAAATATTCTAGCTCAACATAGTCGAGTTAAAGAATCAAATAAAGAACCATTCATGAGGAAGAATACAACCATATCTGCTCACTAGTTGATTTTGAAACAACATTCTCAATATTACATGAACAATTAAAGAACTTAGGAAGACAAATAAAGAATTACATGCTTGCTCATTGGTTTGGAAATTGTTTGAGAGCAATCCCTTTGCTTAGACTAATGATGGCACTTTTATTGCAACCTTTTACTTTCAACCACAACAATGATGAGGTGTATACAACGAAACATCCTCCAAACTGGTTTTTACTTGTAACATGCCCATTGTTCTACCCAATAATTTTTACTAAGTTTTACCCACAAGTGAACAATTTATGCTACTAACATTATGAGCAATAAAAAAATGTTTTTTATTTGAGTAACAAGATGCACATTTGAAACATCATATTAAATTGCACATTCATTCACCACATTATACATCAAGATTCATATACAAAACACAATTACATATTAAAGCATTTTAACCAACCAAGGTAATAGTAAATAGGTAAAAACACAATGGGTGTAACATATTCCCCCCCTTGTGAATCATTGTCTTCAATGATTTTAAGTATCAAACATAAAATATAAAACATAACAACATAACAACATTGTTTCAAGAGCTTTCTAAGTCTAGCAAAATGTGAGGAAACTTTTGCTCCATCTCAACATAGTCCTCCCAAGTGGCATAATATTCTGCATACTGATCCCATTGGGCCTTGCATTGTAGAACCTCTCTGTTACATAAGTGAACCTTAAATGTTTCAAGCACTTTGAGAGGCTCGATTGTTACCACTCCTGGGTCATGTACTTGTAATGCATTCCAATCAATAACATGGTTATCCCCTGGTATGTACTTCTTAAGGTATGAGACATGAAAGACATTATGCATCCTAGCAACAGCTAGCGGGAAAGCAATTCTATACACAATAAGTTTGACTTCCTTGAGAACCTCAAAGGGACCTACATAGCGTGGAACTAGTTTGGATGACTTTCCAAAATTTATAGAACTTTTGTGAGGTTTAACTCTCAACAAAACCTTTTCTCCTTCTGAGAAATTTTTGGCTACCCATTTGGAATCTGCATAACTCTTTTGTCTATCATTAGCTTTTGCTAGCTTCTACTTGATAATCCCAATTTGCTCCTCCATTTTTGATAACATTTCTAGCCCAAGGCTTATTCTATCCTCTAACTTGTCTCAACTTATAGGAGTTCGACACTTTCTGCCATACAATGCTTCAAACGAAGCCATCTTGATTGCATAATGATAAGAATTATTATACACAAACTCAACCAAAGGTAGGTAATCTTCAAATTTGTATTGTTGATTCATGCAATATATCCTTAGTAGATCCTCTAACACTTAGTTCATCCTTTTAGTTTTTCCATCCATTTTCAGATGATATGTTGAACTTATGTTCAATCGAGTCCCAAGTGAAGAAAATACGGTTTGCCAAAATCTAGATGTCACATGAGTATCCCTATCAAAAATAATATTTTCAGGAATTCCATGCAATCTAAATACCACTTGAATAAACTTCTAAGTTATTATAGGAGCTCCATCAGTCAAATTCCTTGTGTAGTGTAGAAAAATGTATCCCTTTACATTTTCTCACTTGTTTGGGCCCTCCTATTTAAATTGGACTTAATATTGCCTTAATTTAGTGGTGTTAAATGTACCCCTTTACATTTACACACTTATGTGGAGCCTCTTAATTAATTGAGCTTAATTATGCCTTAATATGCCCTATTTTACATCTCCAAGCCTAATAAATTACATTTTTCGAAGGGGAAACCCAACATTAATTAATACCAACACATAACACCTTACATTGAGCAATGCGTGTTCCAGGAATGAGGGCCTGGAACCCATTTTCCCATGGGAAAATGGGTCCTCCCTAAGACCTTGAACCCATTTTTAAAACATGTTTTGACAGTATTTTTATCATCACAAATTCAAATTTCAAAGGTTGGCTTGTAATGTTTTAATTTCGGAAAATTAAGGATAAATGTCTATAAATACAAGGTTATTTTATCAAATCAACTAGAAGTTTGGAAGAGCAATTTCACAAGAGAAAATATTATTGTTAAGAGCATTCAAGAGTAGATTTCATCATTTTTGGCAACAATCAAGATTTAAGCATCACATCAAAGCTATGTTCATTCATGCATGTTTTTGGAGCTAACATTGTGATGTAGGTTTCAAGATCTAATCCAAGCATTCAAGTCAAATATTCAAAGAAATATTCATGCATCAAGATCCACATCCATTAAAGCCATTTCATGCAAGATTAACATCAAGATTTTAGTCTTTCCAAGGTTCATTCAAGGGTTTGGTGAGTTGCAATATTGAGTTGTTTATTCATCACTCCTTTCATGTTATTTCATGTTATTTCAAGGTTTAATTACCAAAACGGGGTTTGAACAAGGCAAACCCTCATTCACCAAAAACAAAAAAATTCCCTCTCTTTGTGTGTTTCAAATTTGTAGGTTCATAGGTTGATGAAAAGTTGAAGATCTCAAAAGTGCAATTTCACAAAGTTGCATTTGTTGTCATCTCACAGAAACTCAGATCTTGAATTTATTTCTGACTGTTTGACTATGAAACTCGAAGGATATGGAAGTACATACCCAGGAGCAGAGGACCCCAAAAATCAATTTTGGAAAGGTGAACAAGGACACATTCACCTATAGGCGAATGAGTCCCAGGACAACTTTTGAAAATAGTGTTTTGCGACAAGTACACAACATTTTACATTCCCAAATTTGCCAAAAGCTTTACTATTTCTAATAGCCCTATGTTTCATCTATCAAATCCAACTTTTAAATGTCATAAATGAGTGCATTTGGTATTTTTAATCTTTCTCCCAAAACCCATGTCTAGTTAGTTTTGTCAATATTTCTTTCAAAAGATACTCTACAACTGATTTTGAGGTAGGTTTTAAGTGTCTTCCACTCATCTGATTTGCACAAAGTTGATTGTTTATGTTAAAGTTATGTTGCATCTACATGCATCAAGTCTTAGGTTATAGATTTGAGGTCATTTTCCATCTTATTTTCATCTCCCAAAAGTGTTATTCAGTTATATTCATGCAGTCCACACACAAAGGAAATTGCAAGATTCCTCAAAAAATTCACTCACCTAAGGGTTGAAAGTGGATTTTGATTTGATGGCTCTAATTTCTTGAATGAAATAGAAGAATAGGTGGGTTCATTACACTCCATTTTGACTTTGGGTGATCCCACAATACTGGTTTACAATTTTTGGCCAAACTAGACACTAAAATAATTTTTTAAAACTAAATCTTCACTTTCGGGCACCTATAGCGGCTAAACCGTGAGGAATTTGAAGATGATGCAAACTAGTGATTTGTGAAATTTTGTCTGTAGATTCTAAATATATTTGTTTTCAAAATTTTTGGAATCAAATTTTACTTTTTTTTCCATCTCCTTCAAAAACTAATTTTTTTTAGTAAACAACATTTTTAAGGAGTGACGCTCACCGTATACAACATAACTTTTTTTCCATGAAGGATAAAATTCTATTTTTTTTGAATTTAGATTTGTAACTACGATATCTAGTGCTTTTAATAGGTCTCATAATGTTTTATTGAATATTTTTTCCTTAATCAAGTTTCAAATTCAAATCAATTACAATTCAGACATAGGCAGACTGTATACAACGTAACTTTTTTTGTATGTATCGAAATCCAATTTTTTTTGTTGGATCAAGGACTTCAATATCTGGTGCACTCATATTTTTCAATTTTTTTTGATAATCTGCTATTTTTCCCCATGTACAGAACATATAGCTTGATTTTCGGTGAAAAACCTATGTTTAATAAAACTAAAAAAACAAATACATAATAAAACCAAAACATATTAAAATTATATTCGTTGGATAGCTCGTTCTGAGGACTACCATCATCTAGTTGGGTATGTGAAGTCTCTTCCATTTTCATCCTCAACCCAAGCTTCGAAGTGCAAAATTTTGGACTTTTTTGGTGCTTGAGGGGGAGAAGGGGGGAAAAGGGGGGTTCAAGCGAACCCCCTTTCCTTTACCATTTTCTTTGTTTTTTATGAACCAAAAATGATGGGCCAACATTTAATGGGTTTGCTCGAACCAAATAGTTCGCTTGAACCCCAAAAAACAAATTTTTTGCATGGGTCATTTTTTGCAACTTTTCCTTCCTCACTCGAATTGTAAACCACTTTTGTGGGTTTCCCCTTTCTATTTATATAGTAAGTTTGGTGAAATATTCCAAATTTAGTATAGAACCCTATATCTTTGAACCCTACCCTATTTTTCTATGTTTCATTTTGGTGAACTTGACTATTTGAACATTCTAATTTTTGATTTGGAGTGCATTGAAACCCTAGATCCAAGACTTGAATTAATTCATTGCATTTAGGGTTTCTAAATTTGGCATAAAGTTGCATTGCATTTTAGGTGTAAACTTGCATTTTGCATTCATTTTAAATTTGAAAACTCAACAAAAATTACATAATGTTATATTGATTTTGCATAGTATTTACATAATATCATACTTCCAGTAACTTAAATAAAAAAAATGAGTCAAAATTGCAATGCAAAAAGTGTCATATACTTCATCATTTGTCATTAATTTCACTTGAATTTAGACATAAAATCCTAGAAAATTCTATTCAAGAAGTTACAGTTTGAGACCTAGAATAGCAAACAAATAATTACTCAAAAAATGCATTTTTCATTTTAAAAAACCTTGAATAGGGAACCTTTCGCCCATGGGCGAATGAGTCCTTCAGGGCCTCTTAAAACCATCTTTTTTGAGCTTTTTTGCACTTCCCAAATCTCTTGGTAACCCACTGTTTCAGTCTGGCAATTTTCAAAAAAAATTGTTTTATCCATCTAGGTCTAATCATCCATTTAGTGTAGTCATTTTAAATCATTTCAAAATTATTTCAGCATTGAAAATCATTAGATTTGTAGGACATTTGTTTACATTTCTGAATCTTTGCATAGGTTAGATAGATTATCTTTCATAATTCACAATGCTAGTATCTTTTCTTTCTAAGTATGCCAAGAAAAAGCTCGTTAACAAGATCTTTCCTAGTCATGAGAGTATCTTAGTGCAAGAGATTGAAATGGTTGACACATTCCTTAATTCCCCGTCCCCTAATATCTCTCCTATTTGTGAGAAAGTGTTAGTGAAAGAGGATGTAAGCATAGACAATCATGACAATCATAGTTTCTCTTATCCTAATATCTCTCCTACTTGTGACAAAGGTATTTTGGTGTTAGAAGATACAACCATTGAGAGTCATGACAATCCTATAAGCTCCTCTTCTAAAAACTCTCTTACTTGGAAAGATATTATGGCACAAGAGAATGAGATCATTGACACATTTCTTGACATCACTTTACCTAGTCTCCATTCATCTCACTTGTGAGAATTCTTTAGTGAAAGAGAATGAAATCATAGATAACCATGCCAGTCACATTTTTTCTTCTCCTAATATCTCTCCTAGTTGTGAAGAAGATAGTTTGGTGTTAGAAGATACACTCATCGAGAGTCATGAGAATATTATTTATTCCTCTCCTAATGCTTCTCCCACTTGGGAACATTTACTCGAACAAAAGGATCCAATCATTGGTAAACATGAAAATCATAGTTTTCCTTCTCTTGATGTCTCCCCTACTTGTGATAGAGTTATCGTACAAAATCTAACCATGCAATGCGATCAACATCTTGTTTTCTCCTCTCTTAAAAGCTCTCCTACTAGGGAATATATTATGGTGCAAGAAGATGATAGTATTGGTACATGTCTTAGTAATGTGGCTTCCTTAGATGAAGATAATAAGATAGCATTAGAATTCCCTTTGCTAAAAGATCATCAAAATAAGGATAAGTCCTTTAAGGTTATGAACATTAGACATCCTTTGAAGCAATCTCTTGAGCCAATTATTACCATCTATCCACCCTCACATCAACTACAAGTTCAAAACAAACCCATGCTTATCTTAGAACCACCTACAAAGAAACCATTAAAATCGAGAGCTATAACAAACTATATAAGGCAACTTAATAGTAACAATGTTTCACAACAATCGAGTTACAATACTATTGCTCACACATATAATACAAGGAATAATAGGCAACCAAAAACCATTCCTACTTCATTACCATTTCCTCAACCTATCTTGCCTAGTGCTCCTCATTTGCCTTTACATAGTGGAAATGAGTATGATCTTGTTGAACAACTTAAGAATGCTCCTGCTAAGATATCCTTATGGGATCTTATTCACGCCTCACCTAGTTATCATAACATGCTTCAAAGTGCTTTACAACAAGTTCCTAATACCATGCAAATTTTGTACAATCATTATGTCATAACATCAATGTCACAAAACCATGATGCATAAACAAGAAAATTTCAAACAAAATCTATGCAAAATCATTTGTAACTTTCCATCAAAAATACATACAACTTAATGACATATATGTCATTGGGACTTACACTCAAAAGTTCATAGAATAATTGTGCATGAATAAGCACACTAGGCACACCATACAATTTTGATGAACACTAGTCACAATACATACTCAACACAAAAGAAAATAATAATTATAGGAGGCTATGCCATATATGTCATTCAACCCTAGTGCACACCATGTATGCTATATTCCATTAAAACCATCCAACATAAGAGTTAGTGTCACTCAACCATGATGCACATACAAACATATTAGGCATGACATATGATTAAATTATGTACAATGGGAATATAATCAATGCCATTTAACCCTAATGCATATGCACACTAAGACCCATCACAAAACTCAATGACATACCTATCATTAGACCCTTGAAAAAAAAGTAATATAGTTATTTATACTTGGCCAATGCCAATAACCTTAATGCACAAGAACACCAAACATTCCATAATAGTTAGATGCAAACTAGCTACGAGAATTTATATAAGTCCCATAAGACTCAACTAATCATTAAACCGTTTACATGCAATCATCAACCTTACTACATGAGTAAGCACCCTAGGCACATGATATGAGTTTCATGTGGAAACCATACAACTTAATCTCATATACACCACTATAAGCTATAAACAAAATCTATACAACTTAATGATTTTTTATTATACCCTTCACACAAAAGCCATATAATCATAATGCACAAGAGTGAATGCCACTAACCATTATGTGTGTTTAGTTTTATTGTGTATTAAAGTTGATGACAATAAGATTCATACAAGTGTCATGCATAAAACTCAATCTCACTCAACCATGATGTATGAATAAGCACACTAGACACACCATAAGAGTTTGATTTGAATTTTAAACAAAAACAATAGAACTAAATGATATATGCTTAGAACCTACAAAAAAACCCATAGAATTAAATTAATGAAACATAAACCATTAGACTCATCATAGAAATTCATACAATAATCATGGACACACACTAGACACACAAAAGGAGTTTGATGCAACCTTTAAACAAAACCCATTCAACACAATGACATATATGTTGTTAAAACATTCAAACAAACCCATACAATTAAATTACATGTCATTAAAAAATCTTCTTGCAAAATCCATTCAATCATCATGTAGAAGAGTAAATGTCACTCAACCATGATCAATAAAGAAATTCACTAAGAACACATGGTACGAATTTTATGTAGCCTTCAAACAAAACCCATACAACTCAATGGCATATATGTCATTAGAAATTCAAATATAACTCATACAACTCAATGGCATATACAACATCAAAACTAAAAATGAAACCCATACAATGAAAACTCACAAACATAAATGTCACTTTCCATATATTTTTATTCAACTAAATTCCATAAAAAATACAACATTCTAATAACATCCATTATAAACAAATAATAATTTAAGTGAGTGAGTTGTCATCTTACCCTTTAGCTCTCTTAATCAAATTTTCTAAACATAAGTGAAAGTAGTCACTGTTTTAAATTTTCATTAATCATACCTATAAGAAATATATTTATAATTGTTTAATTAGCAATAAATAAATTACTTTAATTAAATTTGAGTGAGTTGTCATCTTACCCTTTAGCTCTCTTAATCAAATTTTCTAAACATAAGTGAAAGTAGTCATTGTTTTAAATTTTCATTAATCATACCTATAAGAAATATATTTATAATTGTTTAATTAGCAATAAATAAATTACTTTAATTAAATTTTAAAATATATATTTTATTTAACTAAATAATTTAATTAAATAAAATTTAAAAATAAAAAAACTCAAAATAACATAAAAAAGAACAAAGAAAGACCTCTTGAAGGATGTCCATGGCCATCCTTAAGAGTTTGTGGAGGGGTATTTCTACCCCTCCTAAAAAAAAAACATCTTTTATTAATTATAATTGTTAAACAATGTTTACAAGTAATTTATTTTTTCCTTTGAACTTTCTTTCATGCTTTTATCACTACACAAAACTATTTTCATTTAAGATATGGACAAGTTTTAATTATAGTATTTCTTCACATTTGTTTTTGTATTATTTCTTCCAATCCAAATGAACCCTGCACATAGCACATTTCACACCTATTAATAAACCTTTTAACATCAAAATCATCAAATGATACATAAATAATGTGTATATTAACTACCAAAAAATACTTGCTTCAACTTGTCATTTATATTCTTTTAATGAACTTTACATTTTATGAGATAAATAAATATATATCTCGAAAAAATAAATCAAGAATAAAACTTTAGACATACCATAGCAATTGATTTTGCATCTCATTTTCAAGAAATAAAACTCCTTCAATCTAGCTTAAAAATAATAAATTCCCTACAAATTAACAAATACTATGCATACAATAGAATCTTTATAAATGACTACAGATTAAAATAACAAAAACTGTAAAATGAAGTACACAGGTAAACATAGACATAATTGTTTCACTATTCACTTGCTATGTCATCTATCTGGAACGCTTTGCTGCCAAAAGGCCTCATAGCAAAAGAGGGTCAGAGAATCTCTCTCCAAATAAAGGTAGATAGCAAATGTTGTAAAATCATTTGAAAGTGTGCCTAGCCATAAGAATAATCTTGTATCCCTATACTTCAAATGACATATTTTTAAGATTAACGTATATTCTAGTCTCTATAAATTTGAGATAGCCTTGTAGGAGACAAGCTCCAAACGCGTCACTTAACCTAAGCATGGCGACTTGGCCAATTAGCCAATGGATTTGAACATAAGGTCTTCATAGATGAGGATGTGATGGATAGGTCAAACATAAAGGAGAGACGACTTCACCAAAATAGAAATGTAGTTCTCTCCTTTTCCCCTCCATAATAAAACAAGGAGGGGAAAAGGAGAGAACTACATTGATGAAAGCAGGTTAACGAATGAATTATTTAGGCTCTTGGAGGAGAAGGAAGGGGACCAACTCACTTCACCAACTCTAAAGAGTTCTCCCACAACAAATGGTTCAATCAATGTGAAAAATTCTAAGTTTAACCACTGGACTCTCTAGTTTGACATATAGAAAAATACTTCCCAGCTTGACAAGCTCAAATTCTGGCACCATTTTCGTAGCTAAAATATCTTATATAGCTTACAGTTTTGGTCCTAACATAAGCAACATAATTGAAGCCCCCTAACCTAAGCATGGGATTACATGCTAAAACAAAAGCTGAAACATTACCTAAATGCTAGAATCACAAGCAACTAAAGCTTAAATATCTCCTTGTAGCAAAGATAACTTTGTGGGTATTATTTATGTTTCAAAGATGGCCTTTATCCCTATAGACAATATAATATCTACTATGCCCGAATTGATAAATTGCCGAACATTTTCCTTAGCGACCAAATCCAGAGGTTGCCCAACACTTGGGCTATCAAAGGCTAGATCTAAAATACCTCGCCAATTGTCCTACCAAATTCCTGTTTACGCTAAGCCAATTTAACAATGCACTAAACATCATTTGGTAATTGACAAAAAAAAAGAAAAGAAGCGATACAAAAGGTTAGCACACCTTTAACTTGAGGATGCCTACAGAGAGTAGCTGCCCCCATTGTGCTCACTCTCACCTTGTTAACATCATCTTCAAATTAATCATTTTTTCAACTAGTGTACTTTATCACTCAAACCCACAAGGTTGTTGGGTAGTTCTCAACAAATAGTTCCAAAATGGGTGGTTTGGGAATAGGTAGTTTAGGAATGGATAAGCTTGCACTTGAAGCTGAAGACTGCAAAGAGGACATACGCTTGCTTACAATTTTTCTGATGCAAGAGAAAATCCATCTTGCAAATGAGAAATATCAAATAAAAATCAAGCACAACAAAATCAAAAGTGAAAATACAGGGAAGATAAACAATGCTAAAATAACTATCAACAGAAACACAAAACTCGTATTATCAGAAAATGAAAACTCCAAAAAACAATTTTACTCATACCTCCCCTCACCACTAATTGAAGAAGTTCCTATGTACAGCCAAATAAAGTGCTAGACCAGCAACAGTCTCTTAGTAAAAGCTCTATTTATTTAACCAAATATTTTATCCTGTAGATGACATTCGTTCCCTTTTCCCTTAAAGAACAAGGTAGTTCACAACAGTGCTATTATTATAAAAACATTCCCCCTGCAAACCCGCCTCCCCAATTTCTCCACTAAGCTAACAATGCTGGAAAAGACATTTACTTAGTCCCTGATTCAATGTTATATCAGATTCAACAAAAATAATATCATGTCATCCTATAATAGTGAACTCAATGGAATCTTAGATTCATTAAAATGAATGCATGGGTACACGGGGAGACATAAGTATACTTGTTTCACTAGTGTCTTATTATATCTTTTTCTGGAATGCTTTGTTGCCCAAACGCTTCACAACAAAAGAGGGATAGAGCTTCTTTCTCTCTGAGCAAGGGAAAATCATAAGTGTCCTACTAAGTCATTCCTTAAGCCTTCTAAAACAATCTTGAATGCTGTGAAAATTAGGCAGTGGTCAAGCCCCAGTAATCCCTATCCATATGCTCTCAAGAATATTCTGAATATCTGAAGACTGAAACTTTTTGAAAAACGATCTTGTTTCCAAAACATTCTAATAACCAATAGAAGAATGGATAACTAGAATTCAACGTAAAGCCCACTTTCAACAGATAAACAAATATAAGGAAGGTTTATTTAATAATTGATTGAATTTGTATTACATTTTTGTTTATTTTCTTTCTAGCTTATTAAAAGGGCTGTTTATTTCTTGAATGCAGTAGCTAACAAATCACAAGGGTTGAATTCATGTCCAGCTTAGAAAGCACCCGACAAAATATCAATTCTGCCAAATTCTCCCACCAACGTCACAAGAATGCATTGGGTGTATAAGGACCAAAATTGGCATTTGACTTCTTTATTGAGAGTTTGATGGACAAGTCTGATCCTAATTTGGAGTTTGTTAACAAACCACACTTGTGACTAGAAAGATGCCACTTACTCAGATGCAACAATAAGCATTGGGCTAACAGGCCCACAACACTTCTCCATTGAAAACTAAAGCTAAACTAAGCATGGGAAATTGGCCTATTGGCTAGGGAACTTGAATGTAAGGTCTTTATAGATGAGGATTTGATTAAGAGACCTAACATGGGAAGGAGAGACAACTTCACCAAAAATAAATAATGGTTCAAGGCACTAAGAGCCTTCAGACTCTAACGTAATGGCTATTTGATTGAAAGGTTCCCGCTACCCATCAGTTTTGCTGCTTTGCAGTTGTTTGTGGATTTTGGGTTGCGCTGTTTCTGGCAGTTCCTATTTTTGTGGCTTTGTGTTAGTGATTCTATTGATGTTTTTGGTGATGTATGGCTCTGATATATAGATTTTTTCCTATTTGTAATTTCTTTTTTGCTTGATAAAGAATAATATTATTGTCTCTATTGTTTTTTGGGTTTCATCTATTTATTTAGATTTATAAATCCAATTTTCTCTGATGTTTGGCCTATATACTATTTTTGAAATGCATGACTTTCAGGAACAGAGTATATTATGGAATTTCTTAACAGGGGCTGAAAAGCGTTTCTAAGTCTTGATTGCAAGAAACAAAGATTCAATCTGCATCAGTTTTCGTATTAGCATACTCAGCAATGGCCCAAAGGGGAGTCCACATGAACTGGGGAGGAAGGCCAGGAGGAATGTAGAATCTCAAAGAAATGCTGCTAGGGTTTTAGACCCTCTGGAGGGACTTGTTCAAGCCTTGACAAGCTAAAGTTCCAAGGCAAAGGTTGATATTTCAAATTTTAAAGGCAAGCTCGACCCTCATGTGTTCCTTGACTGGGTCCACAAGTTGGATAAGTACTTCAACATGGAAGGCATTGACGAGGATGATCCAAAAAGATTGAAAATTTCTAGTCCTAGTTGAAGTTGCATGCAGCCCCATGGTGGGAGAAAATGCAGAGTTCGAAAAGAAGATAAAGAAAAGAAAAAAATAGAATCTAGCCTAAGATGATGAAACATTTGATGATTATCAGCCAAAATTGTTTAAAGAATTTCAAAGTTTGAAACAAAGGGATCAACCAATGCAGGCTTATATTGAACATTTATGAGGCTTCAAATTCAGAATGGACTAAAGTTTCAACTTCAAGTTTGCATTGGTGAAAATACCTACAGTAGGTGAAGCTTATGGATATTCTTTAAAGGCAGAGGAGAAACTGAACCAGAAAAATAAATGATGAGTAAAAAAGGAAATAATAATCAAAATAAAGGGAAAGAAAATTCTTTAGAAGAAGGAAATCAAAGGAAGGGGAGGCTTTGGGGGTGGAGAACAAGGAAATCAATCTTTTGCAGATTGGAAGCCCTTTAAATGTTTCAGTTGTAATGAAACCTATAAAGCAAAGACTGCCAGCAAATTGTAGTGATTATTTCAAAGGTGGGTGACAAAGACAACAACAAACTATTTGGAATGTAATATTAAAATGAGTAACAAACAAAAGAAAATGTTTAGCAAAGATTTAAGATTAGGAGTACATACATAGCCTTGTCTATTAATTTGCATGTTCCTATCCACCGCCCCTTCAAATGCCTTCAAACTGTGAGGATTCCATGTTGGTTATCGAGTCCTCAACCTTGATCTGGCACAACCTAGTTGCGTAGGAGGAATAGATTTCAGACATGTATACCTTCATGGCAGCCGATGACAATTGATTGCTTGCAATTGCACATTTTATGCATCTCGAGAAGACAATTAAAAAAGCATTCCTGTTGAAAGCAACTGTTTGGTTGGATATACACCAATCTGTTTGTTTTTTTTGTCACTTAAAAAATCATTCCCATTGAAAGGAACGACCTATTAATAGGAGACATCTGCTCCAACCTCCATGGAATGAATCTACACTCCGCATAGCCCTAATATCATACTAATACAATGTTAGAAGTTTAAAGGCTGTTAATTTGTAGAAATGGGAAAATCTAAAATATTAATTAGTTATAATTTTTAGTCATTTAAATTTGTATAAAAGAATTGTAATGGTGAAACTAGCATATCTATGTCATTTTCCATTTAGTTTTGTGTCTATTTGGAAGAATTACCATAAAAAATGATGATTTTTTTGTGAACTTAGTCTCATTCTTATAACCTCTACTTATTCCTCCAAATACTTCTACTTATTTTCAAGGTAGATAAAGAACATACTAAAAAATATTCATCAAATGATAATGATTCTTTAGTCATAAAGTTAAATATCCTTGTTTTACTTATTTATTTTAAGTAACTTTACATTTAATATTAGAATCTTGATTTCCTATAACCATATCATTAAAGATCTAGATCGATAATGTTTACTTGTACGCATTTTATTAGATTAGCTTAAAAATTAGCCTTGAGGGAAATCTTTTTTGCTTTACATAAAATGTTATTTAGAATAACCAAATTTTAGGAAATTTTAAAGATACATAAAAGGTGAGAAAAAATAAAAATATTTTTCTTTTTCCATTAGTGTATTTTCTAATGGTGAGATTTTCTTACCCATGTTGATTCCAATTAGTTTCAAATCCATTTAAGAAAATATTTTAATATAATTACATAGTCACATGTAACACACTTTTGTGCTAATTTTATCTCATTTCCTCAATCCCTAGCCACATTCATTTACTCCCACTTCCACACATTCTCATGCATTTGACTTGATCTCTTGCCTTTCTACATTTATTCCCATATCTTTTTATCCTTAATTCCCACACACTTAATCCTTATCTCAATGTATAAATCTATTTATTCTAGGTCATTTCAATTATTCTTGGGAGTAGTCTCACATGATGGAGATCTGACCTATTTTTTAAAAATTTAAATTATTGACTCATGCACATTTACAATAATTGATGGGAGTCAATATTTATACGTGTTTGTGTGATGATTTGTTGTGTCTTAGTATTTAAAAACATTCACTTAATCATTTGAACATATTAAGGGGTCATTGATCACCTATAGTCCTATCACTTCAAGGAGCATACATTGTAGGAACACCTCAATTTGGATCATCAAAAGGGAGCAATAATTGCCTTAACATTTTTGTGTAGGAAATTGCATCAAGCTTACTTTTTATCTACCAACATTTTCCAATGCTATAAAACTTGTCACCAAAGGCCTTGACCTAAGAACTTGACCCTAGGGTGGAAGCATAAAGGTGTGTCCCACTTTTTGACCTAAGTGGGACATTAAAAAAAAATAGTCAAGTTTTCAATTTTTATCATTTATAGAAAGAAAATCATTAAGAATTTAAAAATAATGTGAATCGACAATTTTTGAGATTTCATGTGTAGATTATAAATATATATTTATTTAATTTAAAAAATAATGTGCCTCATTTTTTAAACATTAACTAATAACTTGTTTCTTATCATTTATAATATTTATTTAATAAGTGATATTTTTCCATCTAGTGTATTTTTTAGAAATAAAATTATTCATAATTTCTTTATATAATTAGCATTAATATAGAGGGTGTACATTTTTATTAAAAAAACTTGTATATTTTGTTTATTATTAAAATTTTAATTAAGATTAGTTGTGATTGAGAGTAATATGTTTCCATCTAACATATAATGCTTTTTGTATATATCCATTTTAAAAAAGAAAAGAACATAACTATGAAAGATAAACACATTTTTCAATATTTTCTCCTACTTTTTCTATTTTCCACATGTTTTGAACAAAGATCTTTATGCTTGGTAAAAACTTATGCTTACAAGAAAATATGCTAATTAAACAGAAAGTATCATGAATTATATTTTTAAGAAATATTACTATGAGGGATACAATTAAGCAAAATCTTGGGTTATGCACTAGTACAAAAACAACAATAAACGACTAAAAAACTACTAAAATTGCATATAAATGGATAAAGATTGGTCACGTGAACATTAGTAGTTTATTGCTGGTCATTTATAATGTGACCAAATTTATGACTAAACCATTTTTAGTCATTTATCGACTATTTTGATTAATCAATTTGGTAGTATATTTAGTTGTTAATTTAGTAATTGATTTAGTCATTTTAATCATTATTTTGCTGTCAACTGGTCATATATTTAGTCACCGATTTTTCTCAATTGGTAGTATATTTAGTCATTAATTTAGTCAATGATTTAGTCATTTTAATCATTATTTTTCCATCAGTTGGTCATATATTTAGTCACTGATTTCTATCAATTGGTAATATATTTAATATTATATTTAGTCATTTTAATTGACCGATTTCCATCAATTGGTAGTAAATTTAGTCATTTTAATTTTTACGCCGAAGGTGTTCCCTCATTGAGATTTTCCAAACTACTTTTGCCTATCAAGATACAAGATACAATACATTTTTATTGTTTTCATCTATTACTGGATTACCTAAAACTTGTTCTCACTTTTGTATGGTACATGTAAGTGATTGCATTGAGATCATTTCTACTTTATGCTACCTTTGTGGAGAAAGTTTATGTAAATATCAACGCATAAAAAACTAGAAATCCATATTAGTTAACAAAATTTTAGGCTCACTGAGAACAATCATGAAATAATGGTTTGTTAGATCAAGGCCGAATGAAGACAAACCCTAAAAAAATTAAATGAAAACCAATGAGAGAACTTTCTTACTATCAAATTTGTCTCTCTCTCTTTTTCTTTTCATAACACACAAGTTATATGTATAGTATTTTGTACAATGAATAGTCACCTTAGAGAATGACATGTTGAACAAGGATGGAGAAGTGAAGATAGGATGAGAATTCTCATATGCAAATGGAAAATTATAGAAGACATGTCCAAAGGTGTTAAAATAAAAATATGTGATACACGTCAAATACTGGGGCTAAAAATAGCTATGTACAACAAACAAGATGATGAAGAATATGCAATCTTTCTTATAAAAAAATATTAGGAAAAAGGAAGCAAGGAAAGAGATCTACATAAATAAGGCCCCGCTAGAAATGCCATTGTTGTACTATATGTAAACTATACCACTCACTATAAAACATCACATGGAAATAGATTAATGACTAAATTTGAGGCCAACCAACCAAATATATGTGTGAAAGAGAATATAATGCCATTAGAGTTAGATAGTTCAAGGTCGTTAGTATTGTTTTTTTCTGCTTCGAGGGATATTATTTTTGTAGTAGCTGTTGTAGCTGCCATGCTATTATGATTTTTCTTTCGTCTTTCTCTTGCTTTGTGGTTTTGAAACCAATAGAAAAATATATGGGGATTGGAAATAGAACCCTTATTTACGGTATAGTTAAAACCATGTGAAACAAATGAGATTCATAGAGCTAATAAAAGTGAACACAATTAAACAAAGGAAAGATAATACAACATGGAAAGACTATACAAGTGTAGTCATGAAGAAAGGAAGCATAGAAATGAGAGTGCCATCTTCCTAAACCCTGAAGTCTGAATTTCTATAAGGTTTTTCATTGAATGTTCATTGACACATAAATATTAGTCTTTGTGAAATAAAATAGGAAAGAGCTATGATAAGGCCTTACTAAGTTTGTAGTCCTCATTGAATAACACATTTTGAGGTTTAGTTGTAGGGTAGTAAGGAGGATAAAGAACAATCAAGAGATCTCTTTACATTGTTACAAGAAATAAAGATGTTCAAGATCATGAAAAGGATAGCTTGAAGGCTAAAGATAATAACATAGCTAGGGAGATAGAGGATACCATTCAAAAAAATTGTTGCAAAGCTTTGTGTTTGGCCTTACAATATAGGCTTTCCAATATGAAGAGTAGAAGCCATTCAAACCAATGTATGAAAGTCCTACTTTGAACATTGGTAGTCATGAACACTTCCATAAAAGGACAATTGCCATATCCATGAATGAAGCAACATGAAACTTAGATTTAAATATTGCAAAGATAGACACAGAAAGGGTTTCAAACCTTTTATTGCAAAGAGAGGAGTTGTGTTACTGTGAAATAATATATCAAGATGTGGTAGTGGAGGTTGAAAAAATCTTGATTGGCACAAGAAGTGGTAGGGAATAGTGTGGCAAAGCAAAGGAGAGAAGACAACCAAATGTAAGGGAAGATAGTGAAAACATAGTTGGAAAATGGTGAAACACACCTAATGATGAAGGGCATATCATGTTGTTAAGGGGATGACTATGGAGAGAGAGCTATGAAGAGTATGAAACTCATATACTTTATTCTATAGTTGAAGGATTTCTTTCAAGAAAGACAACATGATTGTTTATGGTAAAAATAATTTTTTCAATCTGTAAACTTCAATCTATGATAGTGATAAATTTATTTTAGAGATATGTGAATAGAGGCCAAGTCTAAAGAGTAAATGGTCAAGTGCTTGCAACAAAACATAAATACAAATCCTACAATGAATACCAACATTATTTGGAGGTACAGGAAGCACAGTAGACTCAAGGAAAAAATGTTGTAGTGGAATCAAGGAAAAAACTTGAAGGAAAAACAATGCTTCATAAGTTGTTGGCTGGTGGTCTCAACTGCACATACACTCATGTAAACACAATTTCCTATATTATGTAAGAAGTAACAAAATATTTCCTTGGAGCTGCTTCAATTTTATCAAATGGAATAATTTATTCAAGAGTGGGCACAACTTGTGTAGAAATGGTGGATCATGATCATAAGTGCCTGTGTTAATTTATTGTGAAGTTTACAAGTTCCATGAAAGAGTCCAACTTGATTCTATTTGCTCAAATGAATTAGGCAAACCGGATGATCTTGCAAAGGTTCAAGGAAGGACTAGTTTTGAGTCATGTCTGTGGTTGAGGAGTGAATGGTGGTAGTAAAGAATTCACTAAGAGAACAATGAAAATTCAAAGTGCAGATGATCTGAAACCTTCACTGTATCACCACAAGAGCTGAGCAAAACTGGTGCAGTATTGCGGTAAATCCCTGCATCCCCGCAAAAGCCTAGTTATAGACCCTGCAGTGTTGCAGTGGAATAAAAGATGAGTGTGTTTGCATAATTATGTTGTCCAATTATATAAATCTCTTATATAAAAATAGAGATTTATGAAACAAATTTTTTTGATTGCTTTATTCTAATAATGAATTATTAAATCTGATTCAAAATATTGATAAAAAATTACATAAGCTTTTGAAACATTTCAAATCTTCAATGGAATTCTTACCCAGAGTGTTTCCATTGTGCTCATGATGGTTAGGAGTAGGTAGTAAGTATTGACGTAGATGAAGTGTGATCCTTTCAAATTTTTGTTCAAATCTAGTGAAGAAGCTTCTACAACCCATAATTAAATTGTTGAAACAATTCGTTGGCTGTTTCATTAGACAACTTCCCTTCCATTTTGTAAAGCCAGAGTATCTCATTCTTGGACTGCACCCCAACGTTGAAATTCCAAACACTATATAAAGTTCCTTGCACCTATCTCATACAAGCTCTACAATGTTAATGGACACTAGCTGGTTAAAGATTATTTCACATCTTTTTTCTTTGGTAATTCTTTGTATTCTGATGATGGATAAAGAAATGTGATGAGAAATATTAATAGAAAAAGACTTACACAATCAAATATAGAAACATAAAATAAATCACAATATTATAGATTGTAAATACTTGATGTCTTTTGGTAGTAAAGTCATTAAGCTTTATTATAGAGAATAGTTTTCAAATATTTCATCATGAAACTCTTTGATTTTTTTAAATGATGGATTTTATATAATCTGTATTTTGCTACTCATGTGCTTTCATAGTTCATAATAACTTACTACCTGTCACACTCTTGAGCAATTCCATGGGAGTCATGAAGAATTACACCAATTTGTGATGGTGTCAAACCCTTCTTCACAAACTTGCAGATATTCTCTCCTTGACCTGAAGAAGTAAAACATCACTTGAGCATTATGTGCAATTTGCATTAGTCCAAGAGAATTAATAGTTGCAAATAACTATCACTCATAAGAAAAACATGCAAAGAAAGAGCATGCACAACAATCTGCAAAGAAGATTGGAATGCCAAGTTAGACATTTAACATTCCCATAAAATTAGCATTTGTATAAAAGAATGTTATTGAATGAATAAAAATGAACAATATGATTTTGCCTTTAATATAATGGAGCCAATATAATAAATATTAAAAATTAAATTAAACTTAAATGAGGGAGAAAATACTTTATGATCAATTCAAAGGTCTGTATAACCATCCAAACAGTATCACTGATGATCTAAGCCATAAATGCATCTCATATGTAGATAAGACAAATAATTAAGATATAACCATTAATTTGAAATACCATCACTCCATTCCTCTACCTTTCAATATCCCATCCTTTAATAGCACAAACTAGTTTTACTAATGCTAAGATGCAAATTCTTAACCCATTCAACCAACTGAAATTTAAAAAGCATATTGTGCAATACATAAACATCTGCTTTTTGAAAATATGAAAATCATTCCAAAAAGGAAATCATCGGTTCATGCAAGATGACTCCTCCCAGGAAATCTCAAATAATCTCTCCTATTATTTTCATAAATGTGGATAGCTTGAATACCATCATGTCATTTACATAGCACGTAATTTTCAGACAGTGAAACCTCAACAAATGTAACGTAGGAACAATATTAGTTCCTTGGTACATTTATTGGAGATGAATTTGTAGATACCCTAATTTGTCCTGACTGGCGAACAACACTAACTTTCACCCTTCTTCCCTAAATGATTAAATAATACATTATTATTTAATTATATCAAATTTTATATCCATCTATTATTTAAGTGATTTAACATTATTTAATTAATTAATCCTCAATCATCATTATCATTTAATATCACTTCCTTTCACATCATTTACATTAGAAACCCTAATTTCCTTTATTAATTGAATAAACTTTAAATTATTTAATTAATTCATAATTTTTACTATTTATCTAATCTTTATTCCACCCAATTAATTAAATAATATCAATTATTTAATTATGTCACTAATTTACCCTATTCCCCTAAATCAATTAAATTATTGCTTAATAGTTTAATTAAATCACATTCCCCTAAACTTGATTAATTAAATAAATTATTCAAATATCATTCAAAAAGGTTAAACAAACAAATGCAACTTTGTTTGAAAAATTCAAAGATGACTTGCACGCTCAATTGAAAAAGGCTTAATTAATGAATTCAATTAATTAATTTTACCCTCACCCACTTTTATGATTGAGAAAATCGCGGTCACCAATTGCTCACTCTGATTGGCTGACTGATTCATCTATTTCCTAACTAATCCATCTATTCTTCAATCCCACTGAACGCTCAACTTAATTTCCTCAATTCTACAAATTAGGCAACCTATTTCCTTTGATTGATCAATTAACATCCTTAATTGATTCATTCACATAAGCTAATTAAGAAATCTAATTCCTCTCAACATTTTTCAATCGTTGCTCAAGATATTCTACTATGTGATCCCGATTGTTCATCTCAAATTGTAAAATCTATATAACAATCCTCTTCATCCTCAAAAATAATAAGAGAATTGACATCTTTTGTGCAACGAAGTAATGCCAAATTGACAATCAATTTCTCACAAGCTTTGACACATATCTTCAATCACCATCATACCACATTGGAGATTTTGCAACACATTTAAATGACTTAGGCTTTGCATTGATACAATGATCCAACAATATTGTGAATACACTTCGACACAGGACAGGTAACAATATGGTTATTTGAATTCTTTATATATGTTCTTTGTTTGTATTATCTTAGTTCATTAAATTCAGTAATCTTGTATTGTTCATTTCATGAGTAATGCGTATGAATCTTAATATTTTTTTGAATTAAATCTTGTTTAATTTGTGTACATTGATTTCCTTATGCTTCTCGATTTCCCCCTTACATAGAATGCAAGAAAGCTTCAAGAGAAAAGTAGGAGCATGGAGCAAGTACACAAAAAAATCCTTATAGCAACAAAAAAATTGATGGACATTTAATGTGTATTAAGAACAACATGGTTAGAACAACACTACCAGTAAATAGAACCATGGAAATTGATTTTGGGAACCACCTGAAATAGGAAGCCCAAAATTTAATTTCAATTGAGTAGGCAGTGAACCTTTACATGAAAAGAGTGGGTGCAACTTATTAAATGATCAAGGTACTTGGTGTTTGTGTATTTTGTAGAAATATATTGGAAATACTATAATAACAAAGCTAAGGTTTAAAAACATTACATGGATTTAAAGGATTTCTAAGAAGATAGTACAACAAGATGTATCTAGAAGAAGATTATAAAATAAGAGTGTCAAAAAAGGTATAGTTTCACTACTAACGTGATTTAAGATCTAAATGATTGGCTCTAAATAAAGCACTATAGCTAAGTAGAAAAGGTATAGTTTCACATGACATTGTCATACCAAACAAGGTTAACTTTATCCTCAAAATAGAGAAAAATGACTTCTTGTCAAGCTTGTGCCATAAATTCAGGACAAAAGTAAAATGAGAAGTAATTGTAGATTCTATATAGGTTTCCATCCTCAAGATATATTCAATAACACTTATATAATTGCAAAAAAATGTTAAAATGAGCCACACACATCTAAATGCAAATGATATTGGCGATGAACAATATGTGTTCCATTGGTTTAAACTTCCCATGCAAGAATGAAATTACTTAAACGTAAATTAATGGCAGTCAATTATTTTGATTAGAGGTAAAAAATGGGTTTTGAAGGGGCCTGGAACCCTTTACAAAAAAATACAACTGATAATAAAAGAAAACAACAATACACAATAATTAGCCCAACGACAACAAACCATCAGCCAAAAAATAGCCAAAAAGAAGAAAGCTAGCCTACAACACTACATATTCTTCAGAATCTCAACAACTTCCATATCAGTAGCAACCATCTTCTATGCATTATCCATGGTATCAGATACCTCCATACTAGAGGCCCCGAACTGAGCTTTCATTCTGTTTCTAGTTCTGACCCTCGACCCACCCATTTTTACCTCGTCATTCAAAACACTACCTTTAACAACATTCTTCTCACCAACACAACCCCCATCTAATAACTTTCCCCCAACAATAGTATCATCAGCAGACACAGTCTCTTTTCTCTTCTTCACAGTAATCACAAGAGATATCACCATGGTAGAATCTTGAATTCCCAAGAGCTTAGATGCCTCTCCACTCTTCATCACCACTTTCCATATTTTATCAAATTTATCCTCGAGGGATAAGATTCTACCTTCCAAATTCTATTTCAAATTGATAAAATCCCCTACCATAGTATTAGCCACAATATTAAGAGACTCCATCAGATTATCAATTTGGATTTGAACAATAGGGTCCTCAGCCTTACTAGAAACACCTCTAATTCTAACATTTATCCTATTAATCTCATGAAAGAACCACTTAAAAAGTTTAAACTGCAGATTAGCACTCTCACGGGCCGAGCCCAAAACATCAGACAAATCCTCCCTATCAAAGTTCTCAAATCGATTCCCCACAAAAAAATCTTCATCAAAAGAACTAACTTGAACCTTATTAGTAGAAATAGCCTTACATTTACTAGCAAGGACATGGGACTTCATCTTACGAATGGAGCAGGCGAGTTCCTCCGCAATAGTCTTGCTTTTCAACACCCTATCCCCATCCGCTTTGTTAGATCCCACAACATGACCACCATCCACAACCCTTTCCTTCCCCTGCATTAACCCAATGTCAACACTCGAAGAGGCCTCACCATAGATGCTACCAGCCAGGGAAAGAGGGAAACCCTTCTCCAAGATTTGACTAGCAGTTCTCAACTCCCTTCTCTTCCTACCCCCCACCTCAGTTTCCTACACATGTTTGTTCATAGGGGAAGGAGTGGAAGATTCCCCATAAAGGTTGTTTTTGTCCTTAGTCCCCTTAGGAAGAGCCATTGCGACCACATCATCACTACATGTATTATAGCCCTCTTTATCATCTGACTTCCTATTCCAAGTTTTACTCGGAACAAGCGAAGAGGGACCCTCCTCAAAAGAGGCATAGGAGTTCGAGACATAGTCAACATCATCATCCTTATCAGACTCAGACTCTTTGCTCAAAATAAGTCTCCTCTTCTTGGATTTTTTTCTAACCCTTTCCTCACTCGAGTCCATCTCATAACCCTTATGGGATTTAACAACATTTTCTTTCGGAGACACAAGAGATTTATGCACCTCATGCACTTTGACATGTTCATAGATCAAGAGAATTAACCCCACATGTAAAACAAGGTTCTTGGGGTTTTTCATATGTTCCTTAATCCCCATATCAAACGACATCAACAAATAATAAGGAAAGGAAACCCATTTCTTATTTCGGAAATGGTTAAGCAAAAGGAAATTTGGTATTTATTAATCACCGTATACCTTCCTTCCAAGGTAACATACCTCATAATTTCTTCCGCCACATCACACTAGAGCGCTTTCAAAGAGCTTCTGTAATAAGCCCCACTTTTCACCTTCTTTAGAGCAACAACCTCATTCCCTTTGAAGAAAATAGACATTGCATCCTGCAAGTCTTTCTTGTGTCTAAAAACCTTCATACCCTACATAGCCAAACCAGTAATTTGAGCTATGAATTATTTTTCCACCACAAATTCTTTGCCTCCCAAATTCAGGGTTCTCTCATTCCAACGTTGAGCAACCATATCAGTGACCTGAGAATTGAAGCCATGCAATTTATCCATATACACGGTTAAGCCTCCCTTCTCTAAAATCTCCCATACCTCCTTCCTCTGCTTGAGAGAATCATAGGACTTAGGCTTGACATGATTTCTATCCCCACCCATCACAAGATTGACATTTGGTTTGGGAGTTGTATAGCAATAAAGAAAATTAAAGATAAGCCTAATGCCTAATACAAGGCCCTTGCTTGTAAAAAACATCCTTTATTGACATTAGTTGAATTTCATTTAAGAAGGATGAAAAAGATTAAAATCATGTACACAATAAATATGATTATAGGTGGCAACTGGAATTAATAATGGGCATGACAATAAAAAACACTTGGACAATGGTGCTAGATATTTGTAAAACTGGCTTTCTAAATAATGCTAAGATAAAGGTTCATGGTTGAAGCCTAACTCATACATGTATTCCAACTTCTAAGAAAGAAGATAAATATACAACCTTACATGTTCATAAAAGACAGTGAATGAATCACTAAATGTTTTGCAACAAAAATACCAATGCTAGGATTGTAGTTAAGAGTAGAAGTTTGAAAAAAGTGTAGGTAACCAACTCACATACGAGTAATGAGACTACAAATAAATTGCTACTTCATATGTAACCAAAACAAAGTGTCAATAGAAAAATTTAAAATATAAATAAAAGAATGAAATATTTGATGCTATCAAAGCAAACAAAATCTTATAGAGATGGATCATAGGATCGACAATTGATGCAAAAGAAATAAGGAGAATCTATTTTCTCATCTTCTTTAAAAATAAAGAATAAATGATTTAAGGGAAGGTGCAAACATTCTAGATGAACACCGATAGTTGGAAACTATCCTTTGTCTTGATAAGGGAATGGATTCAATTCTACACATCAACATCAACTTTCAGTGATTTGCATGGTTAGACAACACTTTCATGGTATGCATTTGTTAACCAATTTTCTTGTAACATGTAATTACAAATCCCATTTGTACAATTACACTAGAAATCACACTTCATGTGAAATGGGCACATCAACATGTATTTGTAATGAGTGTTAATTAATTAGAAAAACACAAAGAATAATGATTTTTTTTTGGGAGTAAAGTAAGGGAACTCAATAGTGTATAGTGCAAGAGGGTGGCGTACACTGTTGCTTGAAAGTCTAGCTATATGAGGTTGATATTGCATTAATATTATTCTCCTTTCTCTTAAGAGAGACATATGAACCAAATTTCACATGGGCATATTCACTGGTAGTTGAAGCTCAAGGACATGTATAGATTTGCCAAACACCACATTGGTGAGATTGCATTGAATATGAGACCCTGCTAATCAAAATATCTCTAATGTAAGTGGATGCTCTTTCAAGCATTAGACCTTGAGATTTATGGACTATCAAAGTCAGGAGTTGGTAGTGTCACCACTAGTAACTAGAACAAATACTAATAGTAACTCCACATACCTAAATTTTTTAGAAACAACACAAAATCCACGAGGTGTGAAGAAAATCACACCGCGATATGAATGAACATCAAAACACACAGATTCAAGACCTAGGCCATGTACGCTGTAAAAATTACACATGTTAAACATATGTTCAATGCTAAATGACAGACAATGTATAGCTTAAAAATATATAAAACCAAACTAGAAAAAAATATGTTTTGAAATATTTTATCTACTATGTTATGAGAATTTTTATCTATTTGACAATGCTCTGAATCTTGAATAGGTTGAATCTGTGACATTTTTTTAATAGAAAAAAGGGTAGAGAGAGTAAAGATAATACTTCTGAATTACCTTTGAATCTTGAATAGGTGTGAAGAAAATCACACCGTGATATATATGAACAACACATCAGACGGATTCAAGACCTAGACCATGTATGTTGTAAAAATTCTAGATGTTAAACATATGCTAATGCTAAATGATGGATAATGTATAGCTTAACAAAATAAAAAACCAAACTAGAAAAAAACTATGTTTTGAGAATTTTTATCTACTATTTTCTGAGAATTTTTATCTATTCAACGACGCTCTTAATCTTGAATATGTTGAATTTGTGACATTTTTTTAACAAAAAAAGGGGTAGAGAGAGTAAAGAGAATACCTTTGAATTACCTCTGAATCTTGAATAGGTGTGAATAAAATCACACTGTGATATGTATGAACATCACAACAAATGGATTCAAGACCTAGGCCATGTACATTGTAAACATTCTAGATGTTAAACATATGTTCAATACTAAATGACGAATAATGTATAGCTTAACAAAATACAAAACTCTACAAAAGGAAATGGAGGAAGGAGATGATAGTTAGCAGACTCACAACCAGGAAATGGAAACCAGGAAGGAATGAGAACGAGTCCTCAAAAATGAGGAAATCTTTTGGAAGCAAAACTCCAAAGTCCAATGGTTGAAGGAAGGTGACAGGAACACCTCTTTCTTTCATGTGTCTACCATCAAGCATAGGAAAATGAATCAAATTTCTAAACTGACTAATACTTCTGGTTTGGTGATTTCAACTCCCACCTAGATTGGCCTTCTAGCTGCTAACTACTTTCAAGAGGCTTACTCGGCTCCAATTGAGGTGCCCAACCCGACTTTGGACAATCTTTTGCTCAACCATCTTCCTACCATCATCTCCCACGAAGATAATATGGGGATTCTCAATGTTGTTTCTCTAGAAGAAGTTCATCTGGCTACCTTTAGTATGGGGGCTTTCAAAGCTCTGGGCCCTGATGGCTTTCCCCCTACCTTCTTTCAGATATTTTGGGATACTGTGGGTGGGGACCATGTGCTTGTGGCTCGTGATTTCTCCAAATCTGGTAAAATCCTTAAACAACTGAATAACACCTTTATTGCTCTAATTCCTAAGATTGGTGAGCCTCAAACCATGACTAATTTCTAGCCCATTAGCCTATGCAACACCTTTTACAAAATCCTATCTAAGATCCTAGTGAACCGTATCAAGCCCCTTTTGGATAAAATCATTAATCCTACCCAAAAGGGTTTTGTCCCTGGGCACCACATCCTTGATGCTACATTGACCACTCATGAGCTTCTCCATTCTATGGAAAGATGTAACTATGGGGGGATGGCTCTCAAACTGTACATTTCTAAAGCTTATGATAAAGTTATATGGGATTTCATCCCAAAGGTTTTTGCAAAGTTTGGGTTCAACAATTCGGTTGTCAAACTCATCATGGAGTGTGTTAATACTATCAAGTACTTTGTTCTAGTTAATGGGACCCCCTTTGGGTTTTTCTCTACTGGTAGAGGGATTAGGCAAGGTGACCCCCTATCTCCCTATCTTTTCATCATGATCTCTGATGTGTTGAGAAGGAACTTTACTGGTCTGCTATCAGAGGGCTCTATTAAGGGCATTAGAGCAGCTTCCTCCCTGGACTTGGTTGTTGTGCAACAATTTTTGGATGACACTTTTCTCTTTGGGAAAACCTCTATGGTGGAAGTGAGGAAATGGAAAGCTTGCCTAAAAAATTATGCTTCATGTTTTGGTCAAAGCATCAACTACAAAAAAAACATGATCTATTTCTTTAACAACATACCTAACTTGCAAGCCAGAGTGATTGCGGTTCTGGGTTGTTTAAGTGGGACCCTCCCCTTGGGCTCCCTCTCATGGTTAAGGAGGTTACCCCTGACTTTTGGAATTCGGTGTTGGAGAGAATTCAAAGGAAACTGGCTGGGTGGAAAGGTTTCATCCTAAGCCATGCTGGTAAGCTCCAACTACTCACAGTGGCTCTTCAAGGAATACCAACTTATTTCCTCTCTATTTTTAAGCTACCTAAGTACATTGCTAATAAATTTGAAAAAAACCAAAGCAACTTCCTCTGGTGTGGGATAGATGATAAGAATAAAATTGCTTTGGTCAAATGGGAAAAGGTCTACTAGGCCAAAAATTGTGGTGGCCTTGGGATTAGAACTATAGTAAACACTAACAAGGCCTTGATGGCCAAGGTGGGCTGGGATCAGATAAGGAATACTAAGGATTGGTGCAAAATAATGAATTCCAAATATCTTCAGAACATGCCTTTGATGAATTTCCTTTCAGAGTCTATCCCCCAGGGGTCCTTGGCCTGGTGGAGCATCCGCAACACATAAAGCCTACTAAGGAATGGGATTAAATGGAAAATGGGCAATGGAAATTGGATCAGATTCTAGGAAGACCCGTGGTTAATTGATATCCCTCTGGTTTGTTCTGACTTTAGGAATCTCATGGGGTCGACCCATAGGTACTTTGGTATCCATATTAGTGATTATGTTTTCGGACCCCCTGGGGCTAGGGCTTGGAAGGACCTAATCATATGTTGTCCTCAATCTCAAGACCTTTGTTGTCTGGTTAGGTCTCTCCAGGAATTACTCTCTTACTAGGCTTCCCTCCTATGACAAAGGAGATGAATTTTTTTGGACTTTTGATAAACAAGGGGATCTATCTGTTAGGTCGACATATAATCTGCTGACACACCAGGGTACTGCGGTGGACCCTTGGAAGAAGATGTGGAATCACCATATGATCCCTAAAATAAATTTCTTCTGGTGGACTGCCTGCCATAATAGGATTCTTATTCAAGACAATTTGAGGAAACGAGGATTTTATATCCCCAATAGATGCTTACTTTGTAAATGCAGTGAGGAAATTGTCAGTCATTTTTTGTTACATTTTCCGTTTGCAGCTGAAGTTTGGGGGTTGGCTTTTGAAAAACTGGGCGTTTCTTGGGTTATGTGTAAGGATCTCATATCCTTCATCCTAGGATGGCTTGGTCCCTATTCTCACCCCTTGCTTGGTGAAATTTGGAATTAGGTCCCTCCTATTATGGGTTGGTGTCTATGGAAGGAAAGGAACAACATGGTCTTCAGGAATATTGAGAGGAATCCTAGGGAAGTTTTTGGTATAGGTGTCCAGCTCATTGAGGAAAACATTTCCCTCTTCAATGGGAAACCCTTGGAGATGGGACCTATTGATTATGAAATAAGAATGGCCAAGGCTTGGTATCAGGAGTTAGAGGCTATCTCATTTGATAATTATAAATCCCTAGCTAGGAAAAATACCAAATGGGAGCCTCCGGATAGAGGCTGGTTTAAACTCAATTTTGACAGGGATGTTAAGGGCAACTCAGGTAGGGCTAGCATTAGTGGAGTGATTAGAGGCCCTAGGGGGGTTTTGGTTGCTGGATTCGCGGGAGGTATTGGTTTCCAATCTTCTATTGTGGTGGAAGCTTGTGCACTCCTCATGGGCCTCCAAATTTGTGTCTCTCTAGGGATTGCAAACCTCCACATTGAAGGGGACTCTAAGTCCATTACTGATGCAGTGAGTATGGGAAAATTAATTGGTTGGAGTACAAAGGACATTCTGTTGGATACTAGGTTACTTTTATCCAAGCTTAGAGGAAAAAAAGTGACACATATTTTTAGGGAGGGTAACCAAGTGGCGGATGCTTTGGCTAATTATGGTACTTGTTGGGGTTACTCTAAATGTTGGAGGAATATGGAGAAGTTACTGCCAAGGATTCAAGATATCATCTTGAAAGAACAAAACAACCACTTATTACGATGAATTCAAATCTTCGGGTAATGGGTGTTGTTTGGGGGGCCCACTTGATTGTCCTTTGGGTCTGGTGGATGAGCTCTAATGCCAAGGTGGCCGATAGGTGGTGGAATTCAAAATTTAAGGCTTGTCATGTGGTTAAAGAAGGCAACTCTACGAAGGGATTAGGAAATTATGAGACATTGATGAATTTGAGAGGTCGTATCATGCGATATCTTCTCTTTGGGATTGTTTTAATCCATCATGCCCTTTGTAAGACTGCGATTATGAATGTTGACATGACCTTTCATAATGAAGGAATGCTACCTTCTAGCACCTTTGATCCTACTAGTTTAGCACATGCTTCTAATTATACTTACATGGACATTTCTAAATTTGGCCATGCGACCACCTTGTCTTGTTTCTTGTGCAACTGCTCCATGGCCAAGGAACCCTGCACACCTACCAATTTCCACTTAGCTTGCCGCAATCATCTTAAGATCCACATTAATGCCATCGTTTAAGTTCTCTTGTGGTGATTTTTCCCTTCGTGCGTGTGACCTGCACACTAGCGTCATTATCCAACGCTGCTATCTTTGCCTCATTATTCACAATGTGAAGAAAGCCCATTGCTCTGTTGGTTTTTCTAACTTTCATTCTTTGCAAGCTCTCTGTTTTCTTGTGCAGGTGAACATCATGGGTGGTGACCGTGTTTGGACTGAGCCAAATAATTGTTAAGAATTCCATAAGAATCCTTTGGTCTGGCATATCTGTACTGAGGGTGGCCTTGCTCCTCTCATGGAGATTCTAGTTGGCCATGACCCTATTTTTTCTGGTCAATTCGCAAATTCTTGGAAGGACCAAAGGGTCATGATGGGTGGCATTTATTTTGAAGTCAGTGAAGAGGTTATAGCGGGGTGATCCCACAATAATGGTTTACAATTTTTGGGCAAACTGGACACTAAACTGATTTTTTAAAACTAAATCTTCACTTTCGGGCTCCTATAGCGACTAAACCATGAGGAATTTGAAGATGATGCAAACTAGTGATTTGTGACATTTTCTCTATAGATTCTAAATGTTCTTTTCAATTTTTTTGGAATTAGATTGCATTTCTTTTTCCATCTCCTTTGAAAACTAGATTTTGAAAAAATAACATTTTAAATAAGTGACGCTCACCGTATACAACATAACTTTTTTTGTATGAAGGATAAAATTCTATTTTTTTTGAATTTAGATTTTTAACTATGATATCTAACACTTTCATTTGGTTTCATTGTGTTTTATTAAATATTTTATCCTTAATCAAGATTCAAAGTCAAACCAATTACAATTTAGACATAGGTGAACCGTATACAACATAACTTTTTCTGTATGTATTGAAATTCAATTTTTTTTTAATGGATCAAGGACATTAATACCCAGTCCGAACATATTTTAATTTTTTTTTTTGATAATCTACTATTTTTCCACATGTGTAGAACAAAGAGCTTGATTTTCAGTGAAAAACCTATGTTTAATAAAACTAAAAAACAAATACATAATAAAACCAAAAAATATTAAAATTATATTCATTGGATAGAACGTTATGAGGACTACCATAATCATTTGAAATAAATTTTAAATGAATTCATTTGATCCCCCAAAAGGTAAATCAAAAGTGATTTTTTATTAGCATTTTGATAGGTGTAAAGGAGACTCCATTGTAGGTATGGTTTAAAACTAACGCGGTTCTATCTAAAGGGGTTTGATCTAAGGTGGTTTGATCAAAACCCCTTCAATTGGAATCCTTAAAGTAGAACCTTTTAAGTCTTAAATCATTATATTTTCTAAAATATGCGATTTTAGCAAAAATCAAAATCTCCCAGAAATTGTAAACCAACTTTGTGGGATCACCCAACGCAAGCTATCGGAATGCTGTGCAGTGGGAATAAATATCCTAAGCACACTCAGACACTGGAAAATGATAGCTTGAAAGCTTTCTCCATGGGGAATGAGGAACCGGTCCGAAACTAGTCGGGCTTTGAACGTGAAGCCCTTTCGAAGCCCTGGGACCAGGTGTGTTTAGCCCTGATGAAGTATGTCACGCTGGAAGGTAGGTTCAAAACCTATTTAGTTTATCATTTTCCCCTTCTGAATCATCTAAGGCATAGAATATTGCTTAGTTTTCCTTTCTGTTTGCTCATGGACTTGAAAAATTCAGTTGAAAAATGTAAGGAGATGGCTATTCTTAACCTGAGTGACCCTCCGTCTCTTCCGCTCCATCATGGGCTTTTCCTGAGACCCTACCATTTTCACTTGGCCCTTTGTCCCCCAAGAGCCATTTTTGTTGTTTGCATTGATGAAATTGAACCCCTGATTGTTTCGAATATCTCCCCTGCTGAGTCAAAGTTCCCTTCTCGAAAAACCCATCTAGGTATTGCTGAAAACCCAAAAGCTAAACAGGCTACCAAAAAACTTAAAGGAGGGGCGGGTAATGCGCATACTAGTGCTACGGCTAGCCTCTGTGAACTCAAGGCCACCCTGACAAAGTCTTCTTACAGAGCCAACACTATGAAAAAAGGAAAGGATGGTTAAAAAGGTGTGCCGGAGCTGATGGTGAAGGAGGGTAAAGGGAAGAACATAATAGGGAAAGATTATAAAGGTGATACTATCATGGGGACCATGGTCATGACTAGAGGGGAGAATACCATAAGGAGATCTAGGAGATTGGTGAAAAACAATAAAAAAAGACAGATTATTGAGGACTCGGAGGAGGAGCAGACTGACAACAAGGAGTATAAGGAAGAGGAGACCAAGGAAGATGAGGATGAAAATGTGGAAGGGCCCCAGTTTACCTTGGAAGACAACAAGATACTAAAAGAGACTTTGGCCTCTCACTCTTCGCACCCCCTGGTTGTTGAGCCTGATGAGGTACTGAGAACCATGGATGTTAGGGAGGAGCTCTGTGCTTTGGAGAAGAAGATGGACACACTCAATAAAATACTTAGAGGATTGACCCTCTTTACAATGAAGTTGGGTCACTTCATTACTAGCACCTTGTCCACTATTATCAAGGAGGAGCTGAAGGGAAATAATTCCTAGGAGAATCAAGACTAGGTTGGTGATGATGCTGTGGACCTCCTATTCAAAAACTGGGACAATGCCAGTTAGCTGTTGCCTGCGCCAATGTTCCGAGTCTTGGCTACCTATCTGTGGTCTCTATGCTGTTAAAGTGTTGTCTTCGTTCCTTTTTGACTTACTGTTAGCTTTTTAGACTTGTTCCTTTTTGGCCCTGGTGGCTCTTTGTGTGGGGTACAACACCCTGTAAATGCTTCTTACCTTTTTAAAAAAAATATACAAAACCAACCTAGAAAAAACTATGTTTTGAGAATTTTTATATGCTATGTTATGAGAATTTTTATCTATTCGATGATGCTCTGAATCTTGAATATGTTGAATTTGCGACATTTAAAAAAAAAAAAAAAGGGGTAGAGAGAGTAAAGAGAATACCTTTGAATTACCTCTGAATCTTGAATAGGTGTGAAGAAAATCACAACATGATATGTATGAACAACACATTAGATGGATTCAAGACCTAGGCCATGTACATTGTAAACATTCCAGATGTTAAACATATGTTCAATGCTAAATGATGACTAATGTATATAGGTTAACAAAATACAAAACCAAGCTAGAAAAAACTATGTTTTGAGAATTTTTATCTATTTGACGATGCTCTGAATCTTGAATAGGTTGAATCTACGACATTTTTTAATAGAAAAAAGGGGTAGAGAGAGTAAAGAGAATACATCTGAATTACCTCTGAATCTTGAATAGGTGTGAAGAAAATCAAACCGTGATATGTATGAACAACACAACATACAAATTCAAGACCTAGGCCATGTACATTGTAAACATTCCAGGTGTTAAACATATGTTCAATGCTAAATGACGGATAATGTATAGCTTAACAAAATAAAAACCAAACTAGAAAAAACTATGTTTTAAGAATTTTTATCTACTATGTTTTGAGAATTTTTATCTATTCAACGATGCTCTAAATCTTGAATAGGTTGAATCTACAACATTTTTTTAACAAAAAAAGGGAGTAGAGAGAGTAAAGAGAATACCTATGAATCTTAAATAGATTTTGTGTTTAATGTAATGAGGGTTTCAAATTACCTCTGAATTCACTATAGAGGGTGTCCCAAATTTGACTTCGTTGTAGAGGGCCTTGTCGACTTCAAATTCATTGCAAAAAACTCTGAATTCCTTGCCCTTGCACTCTATTGTACTCCCTTCTCCAACCAACAATTTCCAAATTCTCTATTAACCCTATGCGCAATACAACCTACTCCTGCCAATAATTTCCCAATTGAAATATTTTTTTAATAACCCACTTTAATATCATATTGTCTATTTTCTTCAACATTACTATCCATCGCGCTATATCACATGGTCTCTGTTAGCTTGTTGTGGGACTATAGGTTAAATAGCCTTCTACCGCCACCTCACACAACGTTCTTAAATCCATCGCGCGATGACGGGTGACCTCTTGCAATTAGGTGTAAGCCTACTACCAGACTGAAGTGTCATGTTTTACTCATTGCGAGGCCACGACTTAGTTTTTCCTTACTGCTACCTCGTATTCCTCCTATTTGACTATAATGATATAGTGGTAAAAATCCATCTTATGTATCGCCAACCCGCATATGCTTTTGTTGACCATTGTGTTATTGCGGTAAGAGTTTATATTGCTTCCTACATCCTGCAAGCTTGCCAAGGACTTTTAGAATTGAGCAGATGCCCATGCGAGAGTGCGATAATGGACTATGACGTCGATTGGGTCTCCCTGTACATGATTCAAACCAAGGAAAATTAGAAAGGAGAGGTTTATCGACTTGATTGACAACTAGATCCACTAAGAATTGGCTTTAATGTATAATCTGTAATCATGTTACACACCCATTTGTGTGACTAATTGTTTAGTCATTTATAGTTGTGTTTTTTACCCGATGATCAATTTAGTCATTTATAGCTATGTTTCTTACTCAATGATCAAATTAGTCATTTATTTAGTCATTTATAGTTGTGTTGAAAAAAATGACTATTAGTCATTTTTAGTTGTTGTGACTAAAATCTTTAGTCCATATTCATTTATTTTCCAAATTCTACTAGTGATGGTAACTTTTTAAATATTTAAAAAGTTATCCATCAGTATTTTTTGTGAAAACATGGGTGACTAAAAGAAGGAATGGCCAAATAAATGGGCTCAAAGGAAGGTCCTTATAATGAAGGGCCATTTATTTAAGGTCCTCCATTCAAAGGAACCTTTAGTTGAAGATAGTTGTATGTACTTTTTTTATTAAAATATTAAAAATTACCTTCATTCAAATCCCCTTGACCTCTATTTGAAGGTACTTTCATTTGAACCTCATTTTCACATGGAATTACCTATAAATTGAATCAAGGTTCCTCATTCAAAGGTATTCATCAATATGGCTCATTTTTGTGAAATGTACCACAAGTGGGACATGGCTTTATGCTTCCACCTGTTAGATATTTATCAATCTCTATAAGGTATTTCTAAATAACACTAGTCCTTAATAACTAGCGAGGAGTAGATATCACAAATTGGATAATAGAAGTTAGGACTACACTAGATGAAGACTATGCCTAAAAAATTGTATCCACATGGTGCAAAATTATTTCAAATCCATGAAATCAATCCATAGAGAGTCATAGGTCTACAAATTGTTCCAATTTGGTAGCATGCAACAAGGATACCTATCTTTCTATAATAAGGTGACTAAGTTCTTTTTGGAATCATTCTAACCTCCATCATTATTCTAAGAGCTAAGTATATGTATTCCATTCACACTTAATTTGTAAAATTATCAGTAATATATATACACATTTATCTTTTCAAATTATTGTCACTATAATCCAGATTAATTTATATTCTTTTGTGCTTACATTTATTTAATTGACCTATATTTATATTTAGTGAAAGTAAATTTTCCATTATAATTTTATATATTTCATCACCATGACTTTAACTTTTTCCTATATAAAAATATTTAGAATATCCATGACCTTGGGATTTTTTATATAAATTATTTTTAAAAAATAGGTTAGATATCCATCATGAATTTGAAATTGGACATTAATAAATCCCATGATAGAGTTAATTGGAGATTCATAATTAAAATATTAGGAAAATTCGGGTTCTAAAAAGAATGGATAAATTGGATATTTAATTGTATTTCAACAACAAGATACACAATCTTGATTAACGGCTCCCCTTGAGAATTCTTTGAACTTAATAGCGGAATCACGCAGGGAGACCCATCGTCCCCTTTCTTTTTATCATGGAAGAATCTTTAGGCCAGAAAATCAAAAGTTGTGCTCGTCAAGGCACTTGGTTGGTTGTTAAAGTCACTGATTTTCTTCCTAATACCACTCACTAGCAATTTTTGAATGATACGATACTCTATGGTCAAGAGAAGATCCAAGAAGAATCCACTATACAAGCCTTTTTAACAAACTATGCTACAGTCTTTGGTTAGATAATCAATAAGGAGAAACCAAGCATCTTGTTCTTTAAGATGAAACAGTCAATAGAAAGACGTATAAAGTCTATCCTAGACTTTAATATAGGAGAATTGCCATGTAAATATCTAGGTGTTCCTCTTTTTAAAGGGGCAATCAAATCTTTCATTTAGGAAGAAATAATAAAAAAAGTAGAAGAAAAGCTTCATCATGGAAAGGGAAGTGGCCAACATTGGATGACATAATATAAATGATTAAGTTTGTCCTATCCACCATCCAAATTTATCTTCTATCAAACACACAAATACCAAAGAAAGTCAAGTGTCACTTAGAGAGCATTATGAAGAAATTATTATGGGAAGGTTCCAACAATGAGAAATATATTCCCCCTCATTAGCTAGAAAATGATATGTATAAATAAAGAGCATGGTAGGATGGGAATCAAAAAAATCAAAATCAAAACACGGCTTTAGGAGAAAAGTTGGTTTGGAGGATGTACAAGGACCAATCAACAAAATGGTGCCAATTCTAAGAAGGAAATACATGGACAATGAAGACTAGGAAAAAATCCTTACCAATCCCAACCCCCCAAAAGGATCAAATGTGTGGAATTTTATATTGAAATGTAGAGCCTTGATCATAGACCACATTTTATGGGTTGTCAACAATGGTGCTAAAGGAAAATTTTGGGTGGACTCTTGGAATTCATATCCACTTTTGTCATAATTACCATTTATTGTTATTGTTTGGGACCAAATACTAGGTTTCTCCAATGCTCAGGTCAATAATTTCTTACTTCCATCATTTGAAAAAGGGTCATGGAACATGTTTAAAATTGACAAACTCACAATCCCGACTATTTACAAAAACATGTTGCTATAGGAACTTAGTAAACTAATTGTTATACCAAATAATGAGGACAAAATTATCTAGATTGGCTCAAAAAGTGGAGTATATTCCGTCAAAATAGGTTATAAAATCTAGAAAATATTGGATCATTATGTGGATTGGTCGGCTGAGTTATGTTGGAGAAAGTGGATGCTCCCTAAGGCAAGGGCATTTGCATTATATTCTGTCCATAAATGTATTTTAACTGCATGTCACCTCTAGAAGGTCCCTCAAGATGTATAATGTGTAAAGAGCATTCAAAGAACCGGTTGATAACCTTCTAGTCAATTTCTCCTTTGCAGGTTCTTGTTGGAGGTAGCTATAGAATTGCCTTAAATGGTATGGCCCTCTTCACAATGATATCTACAATTTTTTTTATAGAGTGGCCAAAATTTTGACACTCGATTGCATGTCCATCAGTGCTAATCTAGGAGATTTGGAAGGAACACAACAACAAAAGTTTCAATGACAAAGAGGCATTGTTGTCATCTGTCATAAAAAAGATGAGTTGGACATATGTGAGGTGATAAAATCAAAATTATCTTCTTTTGGTTCTAGACTATTCACCTCTTGGGATGGTTAGATTATGAAAGAATAGAGCTATATGTAATATACTATATAATAAACATAGATTTTAATTTCAAGTTTAAATAAACATAAAAAAAAACATATATGTTTAAATAAATATTTTTTTAAAAAAGAATGAGGAGCCGCAACCATTACAACTACTGCCTCTTCTAAAGGGGTGTTGCCTCCCATATGGGGGGTGTGCCCCCCTCCCACTAAGCTTTCTTTGTAAATGATTTCAAATATAAATAAATAAGCTTATTTGTTGCACTCCCTTGCACACTGACTTTTAATGAGGGGATTAAATAATTCACTTTTTTGTTACACAACAACAATAAGATTGTGTTTTTATTTGTAAAAAAATTATTTGTTGAGTTCATAATAGAAATAAAAATTACATTTTCAATATATTTAAAAATTATGAACAATAATCTCAAAAACCCTCATTTTAACATCCATTAAAACATCAAAAAGCAAATAAAAAAGTTATTTGTATCTAATAGAAGAGGAGAAAAAATGGAAACACCGTCGAGTGGAGCTCTAGTAGGAGTTTGTAGTTTGAATATTGCAAAGGAGGACGACAACGATGAGGGTGAAGACCCAAATGGTGGTAGCTTTGTTCCCATCCTTTGTTTGCATGATGGGAGCGGATTTAGTGGTGGATCTTGTTGATGGTGTTTTATGCACTTCTCAACACAGGTAATGTATAGGTGCACTACCTCTCTTGAAAGACAATCTTCCACAATCAAATTGCAGAACACTATCCCAAGGTCTCTCAGATGTCAGGTCTTGATAGTGCTTGGAATATCTCAGTTGATTTATGTGATTTGCTGGAATCACGAGGCGGACTTACGGATGAGTTACTAAGCGGGGAAGTTGGATCTGCAAATTGAGTTCTTAAGATGGGAAAGTTGCTGAGTGTTTGCTGCAGGTTCAAACAACAGTCTGGAACTCCATTTCAACATCAGATTTAGCTTTACGATGTGCAATGAACCTTGCCTAAGGTTACTAATTAAAAAAAAGGAAAAAGGGAAGGGAAGAGAGAAGGTTCTTGGATCTGAAACTATGAATGAACAGTGATCATGGAGGCTGCTACAATAGACAAACTCCCTAAACTGGGTTTTGCTTGGCCAAGAGGATCCTACAGTTACACAAAACCAGTCCAATCTTCTAAGGACTACAGATTTTCAGTTTGCATACACAAATCATGAACATGCAAGTGAACTAAGTTGCAACAATCAAATAAAGAAGCCCAGACTAACTTTGCATAGCAACTTGTCATCAACAAATGCCAAAAGTATGGGCTGGAAATTCATCAAATACTGAAACAACAATCACCATTACCACTTCCATTCAAGAAACTAACAACTAAACTAACTTGGAAGGTAGAACCATGCACACATAATGATCAAACTCAAAAGTAACACCCATAGATCATGCAATGTTGCTTTCTATTGCTGCAGAATGTTTTTACAACAACTCTCCAACCCTTTACAAATGAGGGGGAGACCCCTATTTATAGTTTTCCAAAGCCCAAATGAATGGCTATGATTGAGTTACATTGTGTGGCTCAAATTCCATTACATTAGGGCTTCACCTACCCCACAATATTCAGCAATTTAAAATACATCTGTTGTCTTTTTCCTATTTTGTCTTGTAGTGGCCAGTCACTGTAGCAGTTTTGTCTTCTAGCTGATTTCCATTTTACTATAGCTGAAATTGTTTGAAAGTTTCCTTCTTCCTGATGGAATTTCAGCATTCCTCATTGGATCAAATGATTCCATCGACGGACCCATGGTAGGCTTCTTGAAATTGGAAATGAGAGGCCGAAATGCTGTTTTGAAAACGACGAACAGGGCATGGCGACCCGGATGGTACCACCCAGCTGCAAATTTGGAATTTGAAAGGTCCATGGAGGATAAGATCCAATTTTACCATCTAGGTCGAAGTCCATTTTCAAATCGGAGGAGCGCTTGGACGTTCTGGAGACGAGAGGCCGAAATGCCGTTCTGGAAATGTTGTTTTGAAAACGGCTGACAGAGCATGGAACTTCAGATGGTATCTCCCGGCTGAAAATTTGAAATTTGAAAGGTCATGGAGGATAAGATCCAATTTTACCATCTGGGTCGAAGTCCATTTTCAAATTGGAGGAGCGCTTGGACATTCTAGAGATGTGAGGCCGGAATACCGTTCTGGAAATGTTGTTTTGAAAACGGCTGACAAAGCATGGAACTCCGGATGGTATCTCCCGGATGAAAATTTGAAACTTGAAAGGTCAAGGGAGGATAAGATCCAATTTTACCATCTGGGTCAAAGTCCATTTTCAAATTAGAAGTGTGCTTGGACGTTCCAGAGACAAGAGGCCGAAATGCCGTTCTCGAAATGTTGTTTTGAAAATGGCTGACAGAGCATGGAACTCCAGATGGTATCTCCTGGCTGCAAATTTGAAATTTGAAATTTCAAGGGAGGACAAGATCCAATTTTACTATCTGGGTCAAAGTTCGTTTTCAAATCAGAGGTGCGCTTGGATGTTCCGGAGACAAGAGGCCGGAATGCTGTTCTGGAAATGTTGTTTTAAAAACGACTGACAGAGCATGGAACTCCAGATGGTATCTCCCGGCTGAAAATTTGAAATTTTAAAGGTCAAGGGAGGATAAGATCCAATTTTACCATCTGGGTCGAAGTCCATTTTCAAATCGGAGGTGCGCTTGGACGTTCCAGAGACAAGAGGCCGGAATGCCGTTCTGGAAATGCTGTTGCAAGAATGCTGCTGCAAAAATATAGTTTTGGAATTTTCAAAACTTCCTGAAACTTAATGAAACCTTGTTAGTTCACTTAGGCACCACAAAAACATCCAAAATCCATAGGAAACCTATCCCCAAAGTCAAAAAATGAAGGAAAAATCTAATCAAGCGAACGGGGGGGCAAAGCCCGAAAAACCCAAGACTTAGCAATTTTTTATTTTAGGGGCAAAATATGGTCAGCCAAAAATGAGATTTTAAAGGGCATGTTGACCAACTATGATAGAAAAATGAGGGGCACACAAAATGAGACGGGAGCAAAAAAAGAGGGTCCCTGCCTACGGTGGGGCGTGTGTGCAAAATATGCACAACAGATCCCCTACAAATTTTTTGTTTGTTGTTGTTGTTGGGTGACAGCCTGTAAAAATCTTTGTGTCTGAGGGTTTTGTGTGAGTGCCCTTCCTGCCTTTTTTTTTTTGGCTGCCTACCCTGTAGTGGGTATGCGTTAGTTTTCTTGACGAAGTTCGGTTGCAGAATGGGCTTATTTTGCTCCTATTTGGTGTAGTAGGAAGGCTTGGCGAATCCTCATGCTGGTCTGTTCTACCTATGGCTTCTTCTTGGTCTACCTTCACTTTTTCCAGTCATTTTTTTGGTGGTCTCTTTTTGGGGGTTCTTTATTCTTGGAGTGTTTTGGATTCTTCTTGTCCCCTCTCTATGGAGTGGTGGTGTCTCCCTCTAGTTGGTTGTTGGAGTTTTGGCCCATCTTTGGCTCTGACTGGCATGTTGGGCTTACTTGGTGTTCCTTTTTGCTGGCCCTTCTCCTTATTTCCGTCCTGCGTGGGGTCCCTTGCTCCTCTTGGGTTTTGGTTGTTCCCGTTCATTATGAGATTGGGACTCTGCCTTTGGTGGTCTTCTAGCTTGTGTTTCTTTTTGATGCTGTGGTCTCTGTTGCATTGTTCTCTTTGGATGTGTGCCTATTGTGGCCTTGTTCTCTCTAGTTGAGTATCTTTTGACCCTCTTTGCTATGGTTGTTGATTTTCCTCTTGTCCCCTAGGTGGCTGCTACGGGGGTTTGTGGTCTTTTCTTGGGCTGAGTTGTTTCTTGGTTTTATTCTAATGGATCAAATCTTTTGGTCTATTGTGAAGGTTTAGAAGTGGGTGAGTGGATGGATTTTAGCTAGGTTACTGCTCATGTTTTCTATGGAAAACTAGAGTAGTTCAAATTTGAAAGATGTTAAGGTGGACCCTTGGTGTTTATTTGAGACTCTTCTCCTCGCCCACAGTTTGTTTCTGGTGTAGTGTTTACTAAAGGATGCTACAAAAACGTGCTTGGCTACTGTGCTGGCTTTCCCCTCTAGTCCTAAGGAGGTGGACCTCCCTCGACTGTTCTTATTGAGGTGGGAAGTTCTCCTATGGAGGTGGAGGTGGAGGGTGCCGGTGATTTTTGGCTGCGGTGGTTTTGCTGTTCATATTATCCTCTCCAATAGATGGGAGATCCTTCCTTTAGAGGTGGTTTTGGAGTTGGTTTCCTATTACCAGAGTGATTCCAAAGAGTTGTTGCTGCTGGAACTATCTATGGATGATCTGGGCTCTTTGGCTTCTCAGGTTTTTTTTCTTGGCTCAGTGGTTTCATCCATGAGCGACTGGTTTGTTGATGCCTAGAAGATGTAGGTAGGTTCTTTGTGCATCTAATAGGGTTTCTGGTCCCGGTTTAAACTAGGTTGTAAAAGGGTTTTAGTCCCTTGCTTGTTTGTTTGTAGCAGTGTATGTAGTCATGTCCATCTGTTTGAGGCTGCTATGGGGTTGCTGTTGGTTTATGGGTTATATTATTTGTAGCTTTCCTTTCTTTGTTAGGTTGACGGTTCCATTCAAAACCGTTGTGTAATGGGTTTCAGGCCCCATCAAAACCCGCTTTTACCCCTAATAAAAAACATCCATTAAAACATATAGAGAAGCTGTAATAAAGTAAAAACCGTGTGTATATAATTAATATACACATAATAACAAAAGATAGATATGGAATTGTTTTGATTTAAATATTTAAAATACTCAATAAGAACAAATATATAATACAATTTTTCTATGTTGCATAAATCATAGGTATACACACATTTTAAATGCCATTTTGGGCATAATAAAAACAATAAGAGCATCATGGCAATTTATTAGGTGACTATATTTGGACAAGGAGAGAGATTAGTGACAACATTACCATCAAAACAATAAGGATACTCAAAACACTACCAAACCCTAAGGCCTTTTTCATCACCTTGTAGAGATCTCAAACATGCATAAAAATATTTCAGAGGAGGGCATGAGACTAAAATCATCTCTATTTTTGATAACATGTTTTTGAACTACTCTTTGCATAAGAGGATAGGCTATCTCGAGTTGAAAAAGCCTTGAAGATGAGTTGAGATTAGAAGGACAATAATGAGTTGAGATTAGAAGGACAATATATGAAGAAAACTAGCATAATGAGACTATAGAAGAGAAATCACGAGTGATGATGAATGTACAATCAAAACTTGGGGAATACACAATGGTTTTGTAGCATGAAAGTAGCCACAAAGTCCATATCAAGCAAAGACATCTTCAAGTTTTGATTGTCTTGTGTAGTATGGGTAAGATGGCAGTTGTTTGGTTTGAGAATTAGCCGCCCTTAACAAAACCAAAGAGAAAATTTTAATTGCTTGATTCAACTCCATGAGTGATTGCTAAGATCTATTAGAAAATTACTTGTTGACTATGATCAAAGATCATGCATGCCAATATTAAAAGTTCATCATACAAATGGTCATAATTATAGTATTAGTGGTAGCATGGAGGTATTAATGATTGAAGAAAAGAAGTCTAAAAGGTAGTGGTATGTGTAAAGGCTTGCACCTTGTATGCCAAGTGAACCAAAATTAAATAACATTTAGAAAGATAATCGTCATAAATTGAGCTTGGAATATAAGTATACATAAAGCATAGGAAAATCTAAAGGAAAAAGGATAAGGTATGACAACAAACAAAGTTATAGCAGTCAATGAAAGGGAGGTTGATTTCATTTTTTGACTCATGATCATCCAAAGAGGTGACAGTGAAATCGCATAGTATCAACTTCTAAATTACAACAAATTGTAGATGGCACAAGAGTTCAAATGAAAATTTTAAATTTGTAACATGAGTCTTTGTGTTGAATTGACATCTAGTTATTATTTTGTGTAGACATCAGAGCACCTACTGTAAGAGAAGTATATCCATCCATAATTTGTGGTGCTCACAGACATCCTCTAAGATGGAAAATATAATAATTGAATATTATTCAAAGAGTAACAAAATATAAAAAATATGTAAAATTAAGAACAAAATATTCAGTTACAAACACCATGCTATTGAATATTGATTTCAATGCTTAAATAATGTGAAATATAATCAATCAACAACACAACATACAACAAAACTAAATGGCCAATTAAATAAGTCAATCAAAAGCTCTAAATTTACACTTTTTTTTACTAGATGGATTGAACATCTTATCAAATTGTCTTCTACTTTTCTATTCCATTGATTATCATCAAATCTATACACGAGTGCATGATAGGCATGCTACAGACCTCTCAAATGAGGCCAACTTGGGTTTAGTAGCATATAGAAGGGAATTAAAGAAATGTTTTCTGAACACTTGACAGATAGTTCCAACCATAAATTTAAATGGTTAAAACTCTTACTAAACATCATCTTCACTTACGTGCCATTTATAAAACACAATCATTTCATTTTACATTTTACTGTCAAATAATAAGGAGACTGTTACTTATAGCTGCGCATTACAAAGCTTCCTAATAAACTATGGAACAAGTTTTAAATAAAGGCAACTCCAGAATCAATAATTCTTTACTCAGCGATTTCATAATACTGAAAGAATAAGAGAAAAAAACTGTGTAGCATAAAAGACAGCAAAAGGAAGTGCACTGTTCGAGCAACTTATTCTAGGCATTGGGTGAACAACTATGACCAAGACCAACCCTCAACAATCAAATATTATTCAAATGACATTAGTATACGGTTATGATTTTTGACAGATTCAATTCTCAATCACTAGAAAACAACATTCTCACAAATGCGTTGAATCTAGATATTGGTGAGAAGAAAATGCCCTTTTAAGGAGATAAACGGCTGAGAAATAAGAGGATTGACTTTAACTAGTAGCGGGTTACTGGATAAATAGGTCGATTAGCTTGGAAATGCAATAAAGGGTCATGAATAACAGTGACTATGAGGCAAAAAAGAGAGAACGACTAAACTGTGGGAGCCATTGATAACCGAGCAAAAACCCTGTAAATGAAATTGTATAAATTGTGACCAAGGAAATTATGGACATCATCATTAGAGAATGAAATACTTCAATTGACTGTACAAACCAAGGATCATGAAGACACAAAAAATTGCTACGTAAATCATAAGGCAATTCGAAGGTCGAGTAGCTAGGTAATGATAATGAGTAAGCATTTTAAGGGTCGTGGTCCAAGGAAGTAAAAGGCAACGACCCCACCTAGATGCTATTTCTTTATAGGAAACCAAGTGGGGCAATTTAGATCCTGTAATATCAACTATTCTTAGAATTAAACCAGAAAGATAGCATTGTACAAAGACACATGGAAGAGAAGGAAAGGAAACATCCAATACAAGAGAAATAACATCAACACACTATCCATTTTGACAGGATCAAAACAATCGGTACAAATTCAATGATTACTCACTAAAATATTTACATTCTATTGACAGAATACATTCACAAATGCAATTATTATTTAGTACAAACTTTGCATTAAATCGAAAGAATAATCTATACAAATTCAACAAATACTCATCAAACCTGTACATTAAAATGACACAATCTGTACAAGTTCAAATGAATATTTATGAAAACCTAAAACTCTTCATAAAATAATTTACAGAGGGAAGAATAGAGATAATAGAGATAAAAAGAGAACAACACCAATTTATGTGGAAAACTCTCACTGGAGAAAAACCACCCGAGAAAGACCCCCCACTTCTTTTTATTAATCATCATTACAAATATCATTCAATAGATGGGCATTTAAAGCCATTGTTTTCTCGTGAATAACCACTCAAACTTTTCTCTCAGGAATAACTTCCCAAAATTACCATTAATTATTATCATTAAAAACTAACTAGTTTATTAAGTGTAAACTTTAATTCCGCCACAATGGACTGTTCCAGGTAACAATTTCATCATTGAGCGGCAATTAGAATTACCTGCAACACTTTATTTGAAACATTAGTACATTTGAGAAAGGTAATAACATTATTAAATAATGCAATTTATATAAATGTAGAAAGATAATAAAAATGGTAATAAATAAATTAATAATTTCTTTTATCATATATATACAATGTTTACAAATTTCATTTTCGGGAGGGGCATTACACACTTTATACTTATCCAAGGAATTATTTAGATAAAATGCTAATTGAAAAGACATGTGAAGCTTTATCAAGGATTCTTTAATGATGTTTGACTATCAAAACTATATATTTGCATAGAGCTATCCATTCATAGTGGTGATTACCACTACAAGGATCACTCAACTATTGGATAGGTGGATAGTTAGATGCTTGGTAATCTTGTCCATGTATATAATTTATAAATTTGATGTCAACCAAGTAGAACTTAGGAAAAAAAATACTTTTATACAAAATGAAGCATGCCAAACAACATTTCCAAATCTATTCTCTATTCTATAAATGATGGAAATGGAGAAAAGCTCAAAATTTAAAATTTCCAATAGGCAACCTATCAATAAAACAAAACCTATTATAACTTCCTAGATTTATGCCTGTTAAGAAAAAATAGAAAATCTGCCCGTTTTGACAGATTTTTTTGGAGCTCTTTATAAACCTTTGCTTAGCAAGAGCATATAATAGAAGCTAATGGAATCTTCTGTTTAGCATAAGTATTTACTAGGGTTTTGTTTAAATCTCTAGAAAGCTATGCTTAGCCAAGTATAAACAATAGACCAGGATAAAGAAGCCCTAACAATAGTGGCTAGTGATAGTAATACTCAAGCTCAAAATTTCACTCACTTCATATAAAGCACACAAAATTTCTTTAATATTAAATAAAATGTGTGCTTACCAGGCTGCTCAGGTTGTGCTTCTTCAATGAAAACAATTGTTTGAAGAATATAAGTGTAAATTTTAAGCACATTTCGATAGGAGCTTATTTGATCCTATAGAGATGGATTGTCAAAAGTAGAATGAGAGGAAATCATTGTTATATTCAGTTTCAGGATACTAAAATTGGATCTGAGGCTTTTGATAAAGTATCCTTTGTCTGAGGGTTGGATAAATTGGAATCCCTTAACAAAGTATGTTTGATCAAATAGTTGCTACTCCACAGAAAATAAATCCTTATTAGCCAGGTCAAATGCCACCCCTAGAAAATGTAGAGCACACTATATAAACAAAACCTAATTGAAAACCACTATATAGTGGCTAATAAACTAAAGATGATTACATGGTGCAACCAAAAAGAGCATTAAATAATGATAGTTTATTTATAACCATCTGTATGTTTTCAAAGGTCATCCAACAAAGAGAATTTACAGATTAAAAATGTTGGAAAGAAGTAGGATTTGAATGCTTATTCAACAACCCTCATTTTTGAAGAGAAGTACAGATTTGGTTTTGGAAAACTTACAAGGGCTTGATAGGGGAAAGGTAGAAAAATTTGGGTAGCTAATTCAATGGTTGCATGGCATGTTACTTCACCTTCAAAAAAATATTACTTGTTACTAACTTATACACCCAAGGTAATAGTTTAAACCACCATATTGTTGAGCTATACAACACCGATTATCAACCATTTTACCTTTGCTCATTTTCAACAAAATGGGCTTTGTCGTTCCTGTTGCAAACCACTAGATTGTTGAACTATACCACACTGATTATCAACCATTTTACCTCTGCTCATTTTCAACAAAATGGGTGTTGCCGAAACTTAAAATTTTTCAAAAATATTGGAGACAATAAAAAAAGTATAGGAATCCAACCCTTGACAAGCTTGTCTATTTTTGAAGGCAAAAGAACGTCCAATTCAAAAATGTCTTGAGCATAGAGGTGGTCTCCTTTATCCGACACATCTTCCAAGTCTTTGAGAGTATCAAGAATTACAAAACAAGGAGCTATGACTCTTCTCTGTCAATTCTTGATTAGTTCAGGATGATACATGGGCTTCTTTTGTTTGAATTATTTTTCATTAATTTTTTTTCCCTCTCTGCAGACTTCAAAATATTTTCCACTCCCGCCAAATGAAATATTTTTTAATTACCCACTTTAATATCATATTGTCTTATTTTTTTGTGTGACTAAGTATTTAGTTGTGTTTTTTACCCAATGATCAAAGTAGTCACTTATGATGATCAAATTAGTCATTTATAGCCGTGTTACAAAAAATGACTATAATTTACTCATTTTTAGTTGTCATGACTAAATTTTTTAGTCACGTAGTCATTTATTTGTCAAATTCTACCAGTGTTCCTACAATGTATGCTCCTTGAAGTGATAGGATGATAGATGATCAATGGCTCCTTGATTTGTTCAAATGATCAAGTGAATGTTTTTAAATACTAAGACACAACAAATCATCACACAAACATGTATAAATGTTGACTCCCATAAATTAGTGTAAATATGCATGAGTCAATAATTTAAATTTTTTAAAAATAGGTCAGATCTCCATCATGCAAGACTACTCCCAAGAATAATTGAAATGACCTAGAATAAATAGATTTATATATTGAGATAAGGATTAAGTGTGTGGGAATTAAGGATAAAAAGATATGTGAATAAATGTAAAAAGGAAAGAGATCAAGTCAAATGCATGAGAATGTGTGGAAGTGGGAGTAATGAATGTGGCTATAGATTGGGGAATTGAGATAAAATTAACTCAAACGTGTGTCACATGTGACTATGTAATTATATTAATATATTTTCTCAAATGGATTTGAAACTAATTGGAATCGACGTGGGTAAGAAAATCTCACCACTAGAAAATACTCTAATGAAAAAACAAAAATATTTTTTTTTCACTTTTTATGTATCTTTAAAATTTCCTAAAATTTGGTTATTCTAAATAACATTTATTGTAAAGGAAAATAAGATTTCCCTCAAGGTTAATTTTTAATCTAATCTAATAAAATGAATACAATTAAACATTATCGATCTAGATTGGTAATGATATGGTTATAAGAAATCAAGATTTTAATATAAAATGCAAAGTTACTTAAAATAAATAAGTAAAACAAGAGTACTTAGCTTTATGACTAAATAATCATTATCATTTGTTGAAGATTTTTTAGTATGCTCTTTATCTAGCTTGAAAATAAGATCTATCTACTAGTTGAGTACCTCATATTTTGTTTTGAGCGCATTATTTATTGGGGTCAAGTCTAGTGGTGTAAGTCAAGTTCATAATTATAAATTGATCTTTTGAGTTTGTATTCAACCTTATGCAATGCAAACTCTTGCTCTTCCATTCACCTAATTGACCTCCATTTGTTTTGCTCCTTTCACTAATTTTTACAGTGGTAGTATTTGAAAGTACATTGAAAGGTATTTCTTTGTTTCACAAGAATAACCTTCTCATTGGTTAGTTTCCAAAAATGTGTACAAAAATTCAATGATGATAGGTAAGCATCCTAGATTGATTTATGTATATTTTTTACTCGTTTTAGTGTACCAAATACAAATATTTTGCTACTAATTTCTCCTTTAATGTTATAGAATGAGAGAGGACTTATGTATTCTAGATGTGTAAAATGGATGTTCATAATTGTCTTTAAGCACTAGCATATAATGCTAATTTTACAAAATGTATACTTAGCTTAAAGATAAAAAATAAAGGGGACTTGTTAGCCTTGAATTTGGAATTTAAATTTTAGTAAGACAATGGTTAATTCCATAATCATGGAAATGACCCTAAGTGATTAAATAATCAAATCTAGGTGGATAATGTTTACATGGAATTATAATGATGACGATTTCCTACTTTGTGATCTTCACCTTAAGCTCTTGCACTTATTTTATAGTTTGCTCCTACATTGATGTTTTTAGACAATTGGATATGGTTTTTAACCTTCTACCCACTTTTGGATTGATTTGTATAGACCCTTAGCCTTATTTTAACTTCCAATCCTTATTATAATTTAAGTTTCGAGCTTAAATTGAAAGGTAGACAAATATTCTTAAAAATGTCAAGACCCTAGGACACAAAATCTCAAACTTATTCCTAATTTTGGGTTCCACATAATCTAATGCCTACTAGTCGAATATTCCCCCATTCAAACATTTTGAATTCTCTCTTCACATATAAGCCAAAATCATTCATTTTATTGCATACAACTCTAAACGTATTTTCTTTTTCAACTCCTTCAAGCATCAAGTTAGTGAGCAATAGAGACTAGTATTGAAGAATATATAGTAGATCTTATACCCATTACCATCCTTCCACCACTTCACATCTCTCGTAGGTTATTTCCTCTTTATCTTCCTTTATCTTTCATATTTCCCAATTTCCTTTCCATATTATCTAAAATTTCATAATTGTATTTTCCGTTCATTTCCTTTACAATTTTCCATAATTTAGCTCTATACTAATCTAGTTTAGAATGTAATATGTAGGTATTATTTCATTTATATTGTTTATTAGTTCTATATTATATTAGTATGTAGAAATATTGCACAAATTCAAGTTTAAAACAACTTAAAATACATCAAACAACCTTAGAGGGGTCCAATTTTATGTTATTTCATTGAGTTGGTGAAAATATAAATGTAATGAATGAGAGGATAAATTGGATGCATTGGGCTATGTGCATATATGGATAAAGTAAGGGTTAAATGTCTAGAAATAAGTACAAGTATTTGGAGGAATAAGTGGAGGCTATAGGAATGAGACTAAGTTCACAAAAAAATTGTCATTGTTTATTACATATATACATCAAGGTAATTCTTCCAAATGGACATAAAACTAAATGAAAAATGACATGGATATGCTAGTTTCACCATTACAATTCTTTTATGAAAATTTAAATGACTAAAAATTATAACTAATTAATATTTTAGATAAATTTAAAGATGAGTGAAATATTTTTTATAATAACACTCATTCTATTCAATTTTCCCATTTCTACAAATTAATATCCTTTCAACTTCAAACATTCTATTAGTATGATATTAGGGCTATGTGGAGTGTAGATTCATTTCATGGAGGTTGGAGAAAATGTCTCCTATTAATAGGTCGTTCCTTTCAATGAGAACAATTTTTTAAATCGATTGATCAAGTGACAAAAAGCAAATAGATTAGTGCATATCCAACCAAACAAATTCTTTCAATGGGAATTCTCTTTTATGTTTCTTCAGATGCATAAAATGTGAAATTGCAAGAAATCAATTGTCATCAGTTCCTATGAAGATATACATGCCTAAAATTATTCCTCTTGTGCAACTGGGTTGTGCCAAATCAACATTGAGGACTTGATAACCAACATGGCGTCCTACCAGTTTGAAGGAATTTGAAAGGGCGGTGGAGAGGAACATGTAAATTAATAGACAAGGTTATGCATGTTACTCCTAATCTTAAATCTTTGCTAAATGTTTTCTTTTGTTACTCATTTTTGGAGGAGACAATGGTATATGTAGGGAAAAATTAGAATATACCTATGTAGCTGCATCACTAAACCTTTCAATGATCAACAAGAACTACTTTCATTTTTAACATAAATATAGTATTTGAATCAATTGCCTGAGATACACAACTTAAAGAACATATATTCTTGTTTTTGGATTGAAAATTATACAGAACCTTAAATTTAATGCCACACTTGAAAGACTAGTCTCTAATGCACTTTTACCTCTAGAGTTTTTGAGGGAGACTATCATGCTTTCACCATTTAAAGGGAAGCCCTACATTATCAAGCTCATCTATCTCTAGCCCTATTCCATATTCCCTTAAAAAACTTCCTCTAACAAGTCTTATTAAATGTGGACTAGCATCTGAGCCCTTTGTCCCACTAGAATTAAAAAGAACAACACTACGGTTCTACATTGATAGGGCTAGCATGAATACTGAAGCTCTAGTTATTTCTCCCACCTCTTCATAGGGCTCTATCCTCTTTCTTTGTTCTTCCATTCCTTTCAAATGTAGTAAGAGGAGAATCCATTATGGGAAAGACCTGGGGTGCCCTACAGTATGAGGGGAATTAAGCATGGGTGTCTGTGTAAGGATTTAGATAGTATGGAGTGTTGTGTTATATCTAATTTAAATCTTGCCTATTCATCTTATTTATAAACTCCTCTCTACACATCCCCATCCCTTCTGTACAATCCCAAAGCACTTCACTATGGAAACCTCTATGTTTCTAACCTTTCCCTCTAAAAAATGTTTGAGTATTGAAGTTCATCCTCTAAGTTTCTAACCTCTACCTCTACACAATCCTAGGGCATACATATTGAACCTCTAGTTTCCATACATTACTTTGGGCATGACATGAATTTTATAAAACCTAAAATTATAATTAAATTAACTACTAGCTATACATTTGTAATGGAAAACATTCAACATATCATAATAGACATGTTTAGATCATAGATGGAATATGGCAATAGAATTTAAGAAAACTTTCATCTAAATTTTCTCATCACATTTCAATGCAATTAGCTTCATTTAGTAGAGGAAAACCTTAAATAAAATCAATGTGTTTCAAATTTCCTTTTCAACACATACTAAAGAGGATTTACCATATTGTATGCTTGCTCCAGCTTTTCCAAACATAATAACTATGATAAACATGTGAAAATATCCATGTTCATTCCCATGTCTTAGATAAGTTCCATCTCAAAAATTTAAGGATTAGCATCTACTTTATTCTATAAGTATATTTGAATGCAAGTTTTTTAGGCATATCCCCAAACAACGGTCATATATTATATACATGACCATTACAAATCTAGACAAGCATACTCCATTTCCTTTTTACTGTGTTTGATTGTAACTGTAAAACGTTTGAACAAATGCTAGAAGAATGCTAAAGAATATTATATCCACAATGTTATTCTTGACAGTTTGTATTGTTTAGATTTGTCTTGTAATGATATTAATAATTGTATATTTTTTTATGAAAAGTTAAAGTTTTATGTCACACAATGAGAGGGTGTTAGAGTTTTCTATCTTATAATGAGAGCTTATAAGTATTTTAACTTTTTTGGTTAATTTGTTTTCTCATTTGGAATTAAAGAATGAGAGGGTGTAAGGGTTTTGTCTCATGGTCTTGTTTATTGATTTTACTCAAGATACCATCTTGTATATGGTAATAGCTCTTATAGTTTTTTATTTTGATGATATTTTAAGGAGTCACAAAAGCCTCAAAAATAGGAACTTCAAGAAAATAGTGGTTGCAACCTAAAATCCACAAATAACTACAAAGCAACAAAATTGACAAGTAGTGGGGACCTATCAATTAAACAACTTGTTACATCCCAAATTGTGAGGTTACTATTTACTAGTACTATATAGGGTAAATATGAATGTAATGTGAAATATGGAGATACTTGTACCTTGTTATCAATATGTATGTTATCTCATTTGATGTGGTTTCATTTGATGTTATCTCAATTGATGTTATTCATGGTGAAATATTGCATATATGTGAATGGATGGTTATTGAAGTATTATTTTTTTAACTCTAAAGATGTTTATATATATGATGCTTATTGTTGTGAACAAAGGACTACTAAGGTATGTGCTAGTGGTTGCAAGAAAACATTCAATCTCCAAGGGGAGGGGAAGTATCACTCAGGAGAGGAGCTTGGTCCATTAACCGGTAAAGTAAACTATCTGAGCATACACACACATCACCTTAGATTGAGTGAACTCAGTCAGTTATGTTGGTTCTAGATAAGTCATCCATAGCTCATATTTTGGCATTAGGAGTCTTGTCTACTTCTTTATGCTTTTATGGATGATGTTTTATCTATATATCTGTCTTGTTGTATTATGATCATTATGATGGTAACATGAATGAATGTAAGTGAATAGGGAGAGGACATATATGTATGTATATAGTATATACATGTATCTATATGTATATACATATCGATACAAATGTATGTTGGCAAATGGATATGCTCATATTAATGCATCAATATGGTATACTTACACATACGTGCACATAGAGGAATATATACATACATATATACATGTATATATATGCACACAACCTATTATATGTGGATATCAATAATATTATATTATTATTGCCTGACAATTTTATATATATACATATATATGTATATATACATATCGAACATGCTGACTGGCTTGCGATATGCTTATAATATATATATATATATATACACATATATATATGTAAATATATATATATATATATACATATATACATATATACATATATACATATACATATGTATATGTAAATATATATATATATATATATATATATATATATACTTATATATATCTAAATATATATTAATATTATATATATATTATTGTAAAATAATACACATATAGATATTGTTTGAAGAAAATTAAATAAATAAATATATATATATATATTATTTATTATATTAAATATATATATATATATATATATATATATATATATATATATATATATATATATATATATTAATATTAAAATCTCATAGTTGGAAATTGAATTATTTCCCTTAAATGATTTAATATTTAATATTTAATGGAAATCAAATCATTGATTTAAATATCATTTCTCAATTTATGAAAATCGAATTATTTTCTAAATTGATCTCATTTAGGAAATCGACTTATTTCCTAGCAATTAATATTTTCTATTGGAATCGGGCTATTCATATTTTATTTTATTTAAAATAGAAATCACTTAAACATTTGAATCAAACCTTTTTTTCAATGAAATATTTAACCAACTGACTATAGTTTTATAACTATGAAAAATCAAATGAAATAATTGCCAGTTGACTATGTGAAAGGTATGAATCAAAATTTAATCTTCGGCTTGGAAAATATATGCCAACTTTGGGAAAAGAGAAATATTTCGTTAAAACAATAGTTTTCAATTTTTTGAAAAATAAAATAAATTTTAGCGCTGAAATGCCACACACACGCAAGACTATGACATGGTCACAGAGGATGCAAAATCACCTGGTTAATGTCACTTGAAGCCTGAATTATAGGCTATGTGTTTACAAATGATTATGGACTTTTTTATCTGATTAAATACCCACCAGATTTCATGAATGGTGCCATTTTTGGGAGACGGGCATGTAGGTGTCGATCCTTCTCTTTTCACCATATGTGAGTTTGAAACATTCTCCAATCTACTGTCAATAAACTGAGTCGACTCACCTCTGGAAGTGCTGAGTATGAAGTTTAAAATCCACCAATTATCATTTGAAACATTCAAAATATAGTTGTGGCAGTTCACATGCCTGTAGAAGTGGAAATTGATGGGGTTGAGGCTCTATATAAAGCTGCCCAATTCATCGTTCATTACTACTGATTTACATTTTCCTGTAGGGCTTATTTTCTGAGAAATATATTATTCTGAGAGCTGAGAATTACCGATTCTTCATAATTGATTCATCTAAGTTTTATTCCTCTATTCAGCTATGACCATTATCAACTTGAATACACATTTCTAAGTGAGAAGTTTAACAATTTGTGAGAGAATTCTGAGTGTGAAAGGTAGAGTCTTGAAAGGGGTTTTTCCAAACTAATTAGAAGTGCCATGTGAATTAATTGAGACATCATCATTTTGGGAAAAGCTAAATACCAGGCATGAGATATTCTTCTACTATTTTAATATGATTTTATGCTGTTGGAAAAGTAATTTTTGTTTTGCATAGAGATGTTATTATGCTGGTTGTAGTGCATTTTTTGTATGTGCTTAGGAAGTGAAATGTGGCTATTTGGAAAAGAAAAATTAAAGCAATTTCTAGCTATTTGTTACATGTTTGTAATTATCTCCAAAATAGAAGAATGCTAGTTGATTATATTTTATTCTATTAGGATTGATTGAATGCAAGAGTCTTTTAGAGGCACTCTTATCTAAGTTATTTGTTTAACTAGGGAAGTTGGTGTTTACTCTTAGGAGAGGTTACCCAATATGGGAGAGGTTTAGTATACTTATGTGAATGTAGATTGTTTGAGGATAGGATATCTGGGATGACTGACTATCCAGTGAATGATATACCTATCCTATGTACATACTTAGTTGAGTAGGTTATTACCTAGTAGATTATATGGGGGTAGCTTATCTAGGATGACTGACTATCCATTGAAGGATATACCTATCTTATGTAAAATTTAGTATGTTGTAGGAAATCTGGGATACATATTATCTAGTGAAGGAAAAAACCTACGCATAGTGTAAGATAGCCCTAAGTCAAATCAACCCTAAGTAGTGTATATGATAGATGAATTCATTCGAAGTAATGAATGAGAACTCTTTGATCAAAGTAGTGAAATGTAAGACATCCACTTAGATTATGTGATGCTTGAGACTACACTGCCAGTTCATCGTGATCCTTATACTAGTTTGAGATTGTGAAATAGCAAGGTTCTAGTTGTGTAGGACACAACACTATGCTTAGTTGGTTTACAGTATCGAATACCCAACCAATCTTTTCGTTGAAGGGAGGGCCATCTGTTGAATAATAGATGTGTGGGGTACCACATTATAAGTCCGTGGTTGGTGGAAAAGTGCCCGAGTGATGCTTCTCGTCCTCATCAGGCTACTAGCGCACCAAAATTTGAAAGGATGGATTCCTTGACCTTCTTACTACTATTTATTCTAAACCTCATTGGAACTATGTTAGCTAAGGTACATTTTCTCGTTACTTGTACTTGTGAAGTTATTGTAATGAAATGGAATCTTTATTGTAATTTTAATATGATATCTTGCTCATATATTATTAGTAAAGGAAAGAAAAATTATATTGTAATGACTTGTTAGCATGTTTATTTACTCTTTTGATGTAATTTTTTTAAAATTTTTTTACTGAAGGGTCGGGTCATTACACAACTGTTACATGATCTTCCCCATCTTCAAAAATTTAGAACCTCCTTGGTTAGAAGAACTGGACTACGTTGCCACTAGTATGAGCGTACAAACCTTTTAGTAATTAAGGTATTCTCTTGGGATTCCTTGGCATCCCTAATTCAAAGTATGAATTCAATCAACTTAGATATTACTTTCCATCAAGATGAGTTACCTCCTTTGGACGTGCAAAAAAAAATCAAGCCTTTATTATAATATCTCATATTAATATGTCTAGGATAAAGAGAACCCTTGTTGACAATGGTTCAACCCTTACTGTGTGTAGTGTAAGCCTCTTGGATAAGAGAAAGATTGGACTTGATTCTTTTTCCATTTTTAGGTTTGATAACGTAGGAAAAAAACCACTTTGGTGTGATCAATTAACCTATTTCAATTGGAAAAGTCACATTGCAAACTCCTGTCCATGTCACACCCGATAATATTTCATATGATCTTCTCTTGGGTAGACCTTGGATTCATACAGTGAGTGGGTTAACATCAACTCTTCATTGTATAATGAAGTATGTTTATGAAAAAAGGTTTATATGATAAAGGTTGACCCTAAACTAGAATTTTTTTTGTACATTGAGAAAGATAAGGAAAGTCCTTTAAAAAAATTGACACCAACTACACAAGTGGAACCCGTGCACGGGAAAGAAAAAGAAAAGAATATTGAAGAAGTCACAAAGTTATTAGAGGATGATTGAGGTTCCTTAGATTTCACACCTACATTCATGAGAGAATACAAGATCATAATAAACAAGTCTGAAAAGGGAAAAGAATCGGCGGTAATGTCAACACAAAACTTGAAAGAACCCTCACAAGCATCTACTTCAACCACTTTATAAGAAGAAATAAATTACACAAAAAAAATTGATGAAGTTGATTATGAACAACCATCAAATCCAAAAGAAATGGAAAAGCTTTATGGAAGAGGTTACTATTACCTAATTTTGCTAATATCTCAATTAGGTGGAGCTTTGTGATTTTCAAATGAAAAGAAAGGTACATTTTTATTTATGCTACATTGCATTCATGTGCATAAACAAAATCAAAATATTACATTACTAGATTGTATTTATGCAGATGCATATAATATAGGAAAGATTGCACAATCTTTTCAAGAAAAGTAATCTTTATTGATAATGTAAATGCATAATGTCTCACACAAGCTGTGAGACTAACTCTTTAGATGCAAATGAAAGAAAATAATATATACTTATAGATTTAAAAGAAAAAGAATGCACATATAAGGAAAAAAGACCTGTCATTGCCTGAATGACTGGTCCCAGCTGAGTTGCCTTGCATCATCTTTAGTCTTTTGCTTGTCCTGCATCCAAATTTTTCTCCCTTGCTGCTCCTAGTTTCCTGCATTTGAGAGAGAGAGTGTCGTTAGAGCAATGAAAGGTCTCTAGTCAATACATGAACATACATATGTAAACATATAATCTGATCTTCATGTGCTTTAAAATAGCTAGCATACCATAAATGTCCAAGAAAACAACAACATTATCAAACACATCTATCATATCCACATATTTTTTCTAACATGTTTTGTCATTGTGCAGGTTTAAGAAAAATCATGTTGCTATTTTGTTTTCATCTGATTATAACATGTGGGTTGAAATGGGCTCCCATAAGGTTTGAGCCCAATATGCTACATTATTGTGCTTTAAAGAGGCATAAAAAGTAATTTATCTCCTTATGTTTCACTTAACCAAGAACACATCATTTATGATAGTGAGTTATTAGTCACCTTCATAAGTGGCATGTACTTTTTTTAGCTAGCATGAAGGATGTATCAATGCAAGTGATCAAAACAGATTGCAAAGTATAGTATAAACATGTGTATCTGATAGTCATCATGTTACGAGACAACAAGAATCATTAAGTGCTATCAAAAGTTATTATAAGTTAAAGGGAGAAATATTTAAAGGGATAGTGGTATTATTGATCAATGAGGCAACCCATACACATGACAACCATGTGCAAGAGGAGTGCCATGTAAGGGTATATGCAACTAAAGGGTAGAGGAAAAAAGATCGGTGATTTAGCCTTTTTGTGAGGGGAAAACCTCAACAATAGATAATCATGCCATTCATCAAATAAAAGGGTAGTTTATTATAAATGAGGATAGTGGCCATTGAAAGTAAATCAATACAATACTCTTGAATATGAAGAATACAAGAGTCAGAACCTATTGATTATACTTATGAGGAACATACCCATGAGGTTTTTTCCAACTATTAAGACATTGAATAAGGTTCTAATGGCAACATCAAGTAGCAAGGACATACTTAAGACTGAGATTGCAATCATTTAAAGAGGTGATAGTTCCTCAAGATAAGGGACAATCCAAATACAAATGGAAAGTCTTGTGTGCAAGGGGGAAAGTGAATTTTCACAGTAAAATAAAGAAGCTACAACTATAGGCTTGTTTGCATCTACACAAGACATGTGAAGATTAATAGGGTCAATCACCCATGAATTGTATGATTCCTCTATGGTACCAAAGATATAGGGTAGTCACATAAATATCATAGAAGATTAGTGATAGGGCATCTCATGTGACAAAGCTTGCAAATTGACAGTGAGATAGAGGATAATTTTAGCAATTTAAAGTATGAAGATAGTCAATTTTTGATTGGGCATAATAAAAATGGTCACAATCAAGAGACAGATGTAGGTCCATAATGACTACTATCAAAGATGATAGTCAAACCCCTAAAGCAGTGATTGATAGTTACTATAAATCTGGGAATCAAGATGGGGTTTTTGAGTTTCTCAAGCACATGCTTGCACAAGGTGTGAAGCCTGTTTTAGTGACCTTAAAGTATTCACACATAGTGAGGAATAAAGGTAGTCAAAAGCTTACATATGCATTATATGAGAGGATAGTAAATTTTAGTCTGAATTAGGAAGGCGGCAATATTCATGTATAGTGGCAACCTTCATACAAATAGGCAATGTTTTTAAAGTATAGTCTGTAGTTTCCAAAGGCAATGGACACTTAATAGAGATGCTGTGAGGATATTTTGAATACAAGAGGGTATTCAACAACTCATCTTGTGACTAAATCAAGCGGGGTTCCATTGTTCACTATTGCTAAGAGTCTCAACAAATCAAAAGAAGATAGGTAACATATAAAACCCTCCTCAAGGGAATAGAGGTTGAATGCAGGAATGGAAAAGATGTACATAGTCTTTGAGCTATGCCCATACTATGCAATGACATTAAATCATTTTGTAAACCATTTTTCTTCATGGGGAAACATTTTCTTGTGGAACGATTGATTGAGATAGCTTTTGTTTTAACCATTCACCCTCTCATGAAATCTCATTCATATTATAATTTGGCATGACCTTATCCTAGCAAAGGTGATTATTGCATTGGTGGAAAAAGGTGGGAAGGCTATGGCCTCATGAATTTGTAGAAAACCTCAAGAGGCCGACTGTCAAAATGAAAGGAAATATACAGAAGAAAATATAATATATTCATCCTTTTCCATCAAAGCTCGAGTTTAGGCACATTTTCCCGCAAGAATAAAAGAAAAATGCAGAGATTTTGTTCATACAGGTAGCTTATTTTTGTTGATGTAAATCTATTGGATAAATCATGTAAGATGTCATAAACCGCCATGAAAACCCTCTGTTTAATCTCCAGAAACCTTATGTTGACCTCTTCATATTTTCTAGAAAGCTCAAAGTTGATAAGAATGCCTTTTCCAAACTTTTGGCTTGCTTTTGTTTTAGGGTTTTTACCCTAAAGAGGCTGATAGAAAAAGGTATTTCTCCACCTATGTTTAAAAATATGCCATTTAACTAATTCATCTGTGGTGAACACTTGAAACCTTGTGCCTTGTGTATGCCATACATAAAGTCTTCATGGCTTATGAATTTGTATCAATGTCTACAAAAGTCAAGTTAATACCTTGTATTTTTATATTCAAACTAAAATGCAAAGCCTTTGGTTAAGTGTTGTTATTATAAAGCACTTAAACAAATTGCTCTTTTAAATGCAAAAATGAAGGAGTCATGTTTTGTTAATGTACATATAGGTTGTTGATAAGTTTTTATGCTTTTGCAAGCATATTGGAGGAGGTTAAAGAGGTTAGCAAGTATGAGGAGAGAATATAGGCCTTTTTGACCAACTTTGGAGCATTTCTAGGGGTGTTTATGGTGGATAAAGTCATGCCTTGACTTTTTCTGCATTATGGAGCTCTTTTGGAAGGGATTTGGTTGCTAGATTTTTGGCTTTTTGGAGGCATACAACCCAAGAAGTTGCTACCTGAGCTATTTTTGGTGGATCTTGTTGGGAGTTGAGATATAGTCACTTGTGTGACTCATTTGTAATTGGTTCTTACTTGTTGCTTTTTATATTTTGCGACTTTTGCAGTCCTTGAAGGAAAATACAGAGTTTTGTAACTCATTTGGACATGAAATACAGTGCAGACCTTGGGTATCATTGAGTGGAGTATTTTTCCTTCTTATTTTTTTCTTTATTGTGTGCATCTTATTGCTTGATCAAATTTCTTGTGAAGTATTATTCATTTCCCTGTAATTTTGTCTCATGCTAAGCATCTTTTTTGCAGAAAAGTGTGTGTTGCAGGTTATAATCTATGCAAAAAATGCAAGTTACTTTTATCTATGAAGTCTCCTTCCTCCTAAGAGTATAAGCATTAAAGCCTCTTTATAAAATACTTATGCAAAACACATAGAAATAAGTTGTGCAAGTTTATTTTCAGTCATTATAAGCAAGTGTATGAATTTTGAGTTTCAAGTCCTTGTAATGTTTAGGTGCCTCACCATAGGGTTTAGTTTTCATTTTCATGTTATCATTTTACCCTTTTCCTTTGTAGTCCAGTAGATTAGTTTTAGGTGAGTACCAAAGGAGCCAGCCTTTTCTGGAGGTTCACTCCAAGTTTAGGTGACCCATAGCCTAGGAGTGTTCCCATGTTCCTCCAAAGTGTTAAGTTTTGCAACTTAACCAGGGTGAAACTTTGAGATATAACAACTATAAACTTTTGAAACAACTTGGTTATAGTGGAAAAGGATGTGGTGCTAGAGAACAAGGTATCTGTGTCCCTATAAAGCCTAATACACAATAAATGACTACTGGTCTTGGTTTTTGTCCTTTGAAAGAAACAAAAGCATCAAAAAATCCTTCACTCAATACCAACACTATTACAAAAGATTCTTCTAAGCCAAATTTAACCTTGGTGCATCCTAAACTGATAGAAATAACTAGTGGTCTTGGTTATTGTCCTTCAAAAGAAATGAAAGAGTTAAAGAAATTTTTGTCTAATATAAATGTGATTACGCAAAATAATAATGATTAGATTTCGTTAGATTTTACACCCTCCTTTAAGGGAGAGTACAATATCTCACAATCTAAAGAGTCTTGTGTATGTATGACACCTTGTAGTAAGCAAGAGATATCTTTGTCACAAAAGAAAGGAACATCTTCTACTATTGATCAAGAGAGTATCTTGTCGAGACTTCTCCAAGATCACTTGACATCTCTCCCTCCAAGAACACGAAAGAAATTTTACAAGAGTGCATTTTGTGCATATCATAGAGTTCATGGTGAATTCAGCCAATGAATGTAAGGCTTTGAGTAATAAAATTGAACACCTTAAGGATTTTGGCACTCTTCCTTGTGTTGATGAACCTATTTCCTTTAATTGATATTGATTTTCATCATATCATGTTGCTCATCACTTTATGAAATTAGTAGCTTTATGTGTCTTGCTCATTGCCATTCATGGTGGTATAGTATTAGGTGAAACCATATATCTCTTGATATCAACATGATAGTTCTTGGTGGTTTTCTTTGTTGCAATGATTGGGGGGAAAGGATAACTAGCTTTTCAAGGTATGCATTCTTTTCAAGGATCCCCTCTTTCTCTCTTTCTACTTAAAATATCAATATAACAAGTATGTTAGAATTTTAAGTGGGGGGAATATGGTCCCCCATTCATTTTCTACATGTTCCCTTCTTAGTGATGATATTATATACCTCCTAGGAAGTTTGAATTCTTTTATTCAAAGTGTGGTCTTCTAAATTCATGTGATGTGTCTTCTTCTTGGTAACATTGAGTTTGATTTCCTTCAAGAGTGTGACTTTTCTGAGCATATGATATTCCTCTCAGTGGTAATGCTATGTATTGCATTCCCTAGGTTGTGAATATCTTGTCCTTAACTAGCCCTCTCTTGGAGATGTTAAGCATGATGTTCCATAAGGTGAGACCTTTCACGAACTAAGAAAAACCCCTTTGAACATGTCTTATCCTATTTTACATTTTGTTCATAAATGTTTAGCATAACAAAACTTGCTAAGCCTTATGAAGCTCAAAGTTCATATTGTGTGGTGCCTTATTAAAGTTATTGGAGGTATAAATTTGGTATGGTATGGGAGCTTAATAAGATTCTCTCATTTTCCACCCTTGGGGGCTCACCTAGTAGACAACGCATTTCACCAGCCCGTGTGAGTGTGCATTGTTGTTTGCATAGTGGACAAGGAGTTCCACTTGTAAATGTTTTTGGACAAATAATTGAGGCGTGTTCCATATTGCATTGGACAGTTGAAGCTTGATCCACCTCTTTTTATTTTTTATTTGTTTTTCTTTCTTTGAGTCTTTGACATTGTATGTTTGTGTATCTTGTCTTGTTGTTGCATATCATACATCTTGTGTGTGTTCCTTTGCACTTATGTTGGATTGACATGGGATCTTGGATCCTGGGGGCTTGGCCACCTCCTAGATCTTTGTCATCCTATCCCATCAACGTTTGTGCACTTGGACCCCTTTTTGACTACTTTAGTGTGATTTTGATGCAAGGTCACCCTCTCACTAAAGTGGGGGCTAAATGCAGTGTAGAAAAATGTATCCTTTTACATTTTCTCACTTGTTTGGGCCCTCCTATTTAAGTTGGACTTAATATTGCCTTAATTTAGTATTGTTAAATGTACCCCTTTACATTTACACACTTATTTGGGCCCTCTTAATTAATTGAGGTTAATTATACATTAATAAGCCGTATTTTACATCTACAAGCCTAATAAATTACATTTTTCGAAGGGGAAACATGACATTAATTAATGCCAACACATAAAACCTTACATTGAGCAATGTGTGTTCCAAGAATTAGGGCTTGAGACCCATTCTCCCATGGGTGAATGGGTCCTTCTGAAGACCTTGAACCCATTTTTAAAACATGCTTTCGTGGTATTTTTATCATCCCAAATTCAAATTTCAACGAACGGCTTGTAATGTTTTAATTTCGGGAAATTAAGCATAAATGTCTATAAATACAAGGTTATTTTATCAAATCAACTAGAAGTTTGGAAGAGAAATTTCACAAGAGAAAATATTATTGTCAAGAGCATTCAAGAGTAGATTTCTTCATCATTTGTTGCAACAATCAAGATCCAAGCATCACGTCAAAGCTATGTGCATTCATGCATATTTTTGGAGCTAACATTGTGATGTAGGTTTCAAGATCTAATCCAAGCATTCAAGTTAAAGATTCAAAGCAAGATTCAAGCATCAAGATCCACATCCATTGAAGCCATTTCATGCAATATCAGCATCAAGATTTTAGTCTTTCTAAGGTTCATTCAAGGGTTTAGTGAGTTGCAACATTGAGTTGTTCATTCATTACTCATTTCATGTTATTTCATTTTATTTCAAGGTTTAATTACCGAAACGAGGTTTGACCAAGGTAAACCCCCATTCACCAAAAAAATAATTTTTTTCCCTCTCTCTTTGTGTGTTTCATATTTGCAGGTTCATAGGTTGAAGAAAAGTTGAAGATATCAAAAGTGCAATTTTGTAAAGTTATATTTGTTGTCACCTTTTTTGTCATCTCACAGAAACCTAGATCCTAAATTTATTTTTGACTGTCTAACTGTGAAATTCAGAGGATCTAGAAGTAAAAACATAGGAGCAAAGGACCCAAAAATAAAATTTGGAAAGGTGAACAAGGACCCATTCCCCTATGGGTGAATGAATCCTAGGACAACTTCCAAAAACAATGTTTTGTGAGAGGTATACAACATTTTACATTCCTAGATTTGCTAGAAGCTTTATTGTTTTTGATGGATCTATGTTTCATCCATCAAATCAAAATTTTATATGTCATAAATGAGTGCATTTTGTAATTTAAATATTCCTACCGAAACCCCTGTTCAATCAGTTTTGTTAATATTTTTGTCAAAAGACACTTTGCAGCTGATTTTGAGGTAGGTTTTAAGTGTCTTCCACTCATCCGATTTGCACAAAGTTGATTGTTTCTATTAGAGTTATGTTGCATCTACATGAATCAAGTCTTAGGTTACATATTTGAGGTAATTTTCCATCTTATTTTCATCTCCAAAAAGTGTTGTTTAGTTATATTTACCTCGTCCACACAGAAAGGAAATTGCAAGATTCCTCAAAGAATTGACTCACATAAGGGCTGAAAGTGGATTTTGATCTGAGGGATCTCATTTCTAGGATGAAATAGAAGAATATATGGGTTCATTACACTCCATTTTGATCTTTCTATTTATAGTAATTTTGGTGAAATATTCCAAATTTAGTATAAAACCCTATACATGTTTGAACCTTGCCCTATTTTTCTATGTTTCACCCTGGTATAAAGTAAGCCACCTTTGTAAGCTTTTCCACCACTACCAGAATGACATTGTTCTTATTCCTTGACATTGGAAGTCCTTCCACAAAATCCATGCTAATGACTTGTCATTTACTTTTTGAATTTCATGAGGATATAAAAGACTTGCAAGGTGATGATGCTCTGCCTTCACTGTTTAACATTCTAATCAACTTGCTACAAATCTTGCAACATCCCCTTTCATTCTATTCCAGAAATATAATGGCTTTATATCAGCCAACATCTTAGTTACATTGAGATGTCTAAAGTACATGGTACATTATGAACTTCTTTCCATACCAAGTTCCTTAATTCCGCAGAGTTAGGTACATAAATCCTTCTCTTGAACCTTAATAAACCATTAGGTTCAAAGTGAAATCCTTCGTACCTTTGATCTTGAAGATTTTCCAAGAGTGCTTGCTTGACTTGATCGTAATATTCGTCACACTTGGATTTCTACAATACTTGACCTTTGAAGTTAGTTTGAATTGATATAATCGAGGATATATGTCTCCTATGATTTAGGGCATCGATAACCCAATTTCCCTTTCCCTTGATATAAATGATGTTGAAATCATAATTAGATATCAGTTCCAACCATCTCCTTTGTTGTGCATTTAGATTGGGCTGAGCAAAAAAATACTTCAGACCATGATGATTAGTCTTCAGTTCAAATGGTTTCCCCAATAGATAATGTCTCCACATCTGTAATGCATGGACAACTATTACTAATTCCAAATCATGCAAAGCATAATTTTTCTCATAAGGCTTCAACTTCCTTAAATTATAGGCTATGACTCACCCTTCCTACATCAATACTCCACCCAAAACTTATCTTGAACCATCTGTGATAACAATAAAACCATCTAGATCTGGTACCTTTAGTATCAGAGTTGTGGTTAGCTTCTCCTTAAGTTGGTCAAATTCCACTTGACATTTTTTAGACCATTCAAACTTCCCCCTTTTCCTCTGCAATGAAGTGATGGGAAAATCTATTCTAGAAAAGTTTGTAACAAAATTTCGATAATACCCAGCTAGACCCATAAAACTTTTAACTTCCAACACATTCTTAGGTACTGGCCACTCAAGCACTACTTTTATTTTTTTTGGATTAATTGCAATTCCATTAGTTGAAATCATATGACCTAAATACTACACTTTCTTCTGAAAGAAGGTACACTTTGAGAGTTTCTCGTACAACATATGCTCCCTTAAGCATTGTCTAGAAGAATCTCTAAATGTTGAAGATGTTCCTCTTCATTCTTGGAGTAGATTAAAATAACATCCAAGAAGACCAACACAAACCTATCCAAGCAATACCTAAATATATTATTCTTTAGGTTCATGAACATTGTAGGTGTATTTGTGAGTCCAAAAGGTAGGACTATGAACTCGTAATGATCATACCTAGTTTTGAAAGTTGTTTTCAAAATTTCTTCATCCTTGATCCTTAATTAATGATAACCTAATCATAGATCAATATTAAAAAACACTGTCATGCCTCACATCTAATCAAAGAGATCATCGATACATGGAAACATATGGTTATTCTTTATTGTTGCTTTATTAAGGAACTAATAGTCAATACATAAGCATAGTGTACCATATTTCTTCTTCACAAAGATCATTGGCACTCCTAAATGTGAAACACTAGCTCTTATCAGTCCCTTGTACAATAATTCTTCCAATTAAGCTTTTAGCTCCATTAATTCTATCGTGGTCATCCTATATGGCACTTTTGATATAGGATTTGACTGTGGAACTATGTCGATGGAGAAGTCAAACACTCTCTTGGAAGGAAATCCAGGTAATTCATCTGGAAATATATCTGCAAAGTTCCTTAGGATAGTGTATTTCTCCATATTCAACTTTCTTGATTCCACCACCTCGCCATCTTCGGATTTTGGGAGGTCTTGAGGTCGATAATATACTAAATCATCTTGAGAAAGGAACTCTTTGCATTCCTCAAGTTTCTCCATTTTCACTATGAAGAGTTGGCAACCTTTCTTCTTCGCTCTATGCATTTTTACTACAAAAATCTATCATAGCTTAACTTCTCTAGGTGTTCCTTGCAATGACACCTAGTTTCTAAGATCATCTAAACATTCTAATATTTTTTCATGACAATCTACTTTGGCCCTCTGTTTCCATATCCAATTCATCCCTAAGATGAAATCACATGAACCTAAGGGGGCTACATACAAATTCACTTCCATAGAGAAACTTGGAAGTTCAACCCTTGCTTTGAATAGACATTGATTCACCTTAGCTCTTATCTAGTTTTCATATTCAATAATCCAAGACTTTTCCATGTGGCCAATTTTTTTTAAAATTTACTAGCTATACTAGGAGAAGCAATTTTTTTTTGTAGAAATAGTATCTATTAAAATTGATATGGGTGTACCAGAAAAAGTACTTGAAACTTCTATTGAAGTAATCTAGTACTCCACTTGCTAGTTGTCCAATGCTGCATGAATCCTTTGCTAGAATGCAACTTGTTGTGGAGGAAGAGGGTTCCCATGTGGTTGTGACCTTGATGGTTTTTTGGGACACTAGTTTGCAAAGTGATCTCCACCACATGTAAAACATCCTTTCAATGGTCCATTCCTTTTTGTAGGCCTTCCAGAATTGCCTTCATTTCCACTAGCATTGTTGTTGTAGTTGTTGTTTTCCCTATGATCTTTTCTTGGTTCATTCCAATTATTATGGGGGACTCCCTTGTCCCCTTGCCTTTAAAAACCTTTCACTTCACTAGGTTTCTTCAAAGCTTGATTGGCTTGTGGCTAATTAAAATTCTTTTGATTCTTTTTATGGTAGTTCAAGATAGATTTAAGCCTTTGCTCTTTCTTAATGGATTTCTCATATAATAGGTCCATAGTAGCAGGATTGTGTACATCTACCTCTCCACCTATCTTATTATTGAGACCCATGATGAACTTCCTTATACAAAACCACTCATCCTTTTGGTACATGGGTACCTACCTCAGGAGACAAGTGAATTTATCCTAATATTCGTTCACCAAGGAATCTCCTTACTTCAGGTTCTAGAAGTTAGTGAGATTTTGATCATAGAAAAATTGAGGTAACCACCGCTTCCAAAAAATCTCCACAAATTCACTCCAAGTAAGCCTTAAAGAACTAATCCCAAGCTCCATCTTTTATTCATCCACCAGTTGGATGCTTCACCAGCTAACTAAAAATCTCCCCAAACGGCGTTAGTGACCTGAGAGTAATTCTTGATTTTTAATACTTTTCCATCTCCATGAGCCATGCCTTAGCCGCATCCCCACTGGTACTACCTTCAAATTATGGAGGTGTGATATTTCTCATATATCTAGTTAGCTCACTTGCCAGTCATTTCCTTTTGGTTCCCTTTGACCGAGACTATGACTCATCATCCTCATGTTCACTTGATTCAGTATGATCATGGGAATTTTCCCCTTCTTCTTCATTATTAGGAACTTCTTGTTCATTTTTATGAACTTCTTATATATTCCTCCCTTTCTTTTCCTCTTACCTCCTACTCAAGGTTCCCAATTCTTTCTCTTGTTTCATCCATCATAGCCAAAATACGATCCAATTTAGCCTTGAAAATTTCTATACCTTGTCCCACTTCTTGATTTCCCCAAAGGTTAGTTCTTGTTCTAACCATTTTTCAAAATAAAAGTTACACCCGGAGGTTTCATTTTAATTAGATCCTAAGAAATTTTACTTATCGTTCTTAAAAAAAACATTCACATAAGAAATTTCATAAAAGAACTCATACACAAGTTTTTGCCAAAGCATGTTTTTCATTAAGATCAAAACGGATTTCAATATCCTTGTGTTTACAGGGAATGACTATTTAGATAGTCTAATGGAGAGTATCCCTTAGATTCAATCTTTGATACATAGCTAAGTGGGGTATACCCCTCAGATTTTTGTTGACATACATTGTCAAAGGGAAACAACCCTCAAACCTATCCTCAGATATATAGTTTCAGGGATCATATTCCTCCGATTCACCACTTGAGGCTAATACAATAAATTTTGACATTGGAAGAACACGAGGGTACCTAAATATCATGGCAGGACTAACACTACACTTCAAGGTCATATCTCTAGAAAGTGGTAGAGTCTGACTTGGTTGGAGAGATAAGAGGTACAAAGTTGATAGCCTCGTGCATCCTTTTTCTCTCTTGACTAATTCATGATAGAGCATGACTGAAAGTCTCATTGTCATTCATCCAAATTGAATTTTCATAATTGGTCCCCTCTATGGTTTGAACAATGGATTCCTTTTCCTTCTTGGCCCTTAGGTAGCGCTCATTATCAATTACTGACTTCCTTGCAGTCATCTTGAGATGCACCATCCTAGCACAAGAATTCCAAACATTAGACTCATATAATGTTGGATGGAAACATAGCGAGCACATAGGTTCTAGAGTTGAACTTGGTAGCTTTGATACCACGTGTTACATGCACATTGTTCTACCTAATATTTTTCACTAAGTTTTACCTACAAGTGAACAATTAATGCTACTAACATTATGAGTAATACAAAAATTCTTTTTATTTGAGTAACAAAATGCACATTTGAAACATCATATTGAATTGCACATTAATTCACCAAATTATACATCAAGATTCATATACTTAAAATACAATCATATATTAAAGCATTTTAACCAAACAAGGTAATAGTAAATAGGTAAAAACACAATGGGGTGTAACATTCTTGCTCAGAGTATACTCCTACAACTGTCTCTTGCAGATATCTTCTTAAAGACAAAATAAAAACTAAAACACTCCTTTCTTTCCTCATGATTGAAAAATCTTATATATTAAAACCCCCCACACACTAACCACTCCAATCCTCTCTTGAAAAGCTTTGCTTACTCAAGTAAGTTTGGATTAATGAAAATTGAATCTTGATTTCAGTTATATCGACAAGATACTCCCAAAAAAAATTTAACCTCACTTCCCAATCCCATGAATTACAAGGCATAAAGTGGTTGCTAAGAAATTGTTGCAAGATAATATCACAAGATACATATCCTCCAACTAAAATCATCGACTTACTTTGCAAGATTCAATTATAAAATCAGTTATCACACTATTTATCGTGATGAGAGCCACGATTTTGAATATGGTAAATTTGAATTACAAACAAATATTGTTTATGTCACCTTCGTGGCATTATTATTATGACCTTGCAATGCTTGGAAGAAGTGATAAATAAATACAAACTCGCTTTTAAAGTTAATCAAGCTCTTCATAAAGAGTCAAGCAAACACATATAACATTCACCTCTTTAAAAAAAGTTGAGCCAAAAAAAAATCTCCACGACTATTTTAGCCGTTTAAAATAATCATGAAGTATATAAATATTAAAACATTCAAAGATTAAAGATAATATCATTGCCATGCAAGGTCGACGATGATGGATATCATGTCATTACACTAGTCCAATCACCATAATATATAGAACTAAATGATAACCAAGATAATCAATGTTCAACGTGTAATTTAATACCAATAGTCATAAAATAATAGTGTATATAATACGACACTTTATATGTATGTGAATATACATATATATGTGCTATTTTATTTCATGATATACCTACGCATATGTATATTTATATATACTTACGTGAACACATATGTACATATGTCAATGCTTACCTTCACCTACGTATGTACTCATGTGTCCATATAAGCATACATACATATATGTATGCATATGTGTTTCTTGTGCACACACACACATATTCATATATATTTAAACAATAAAGTTATTAAACCCCCAAAATTTCCACAACCAAGCATAACGGAAAGAACACGACTCAACTACCTTAGGTTGACTTACCATCAAGCACACTATTGTCATCCCTATACACTTTTAGGTTTATGAGATCAAATATTTGATTGATGCTAAGATCAGATGGAATTGCTAGATAATTTGTAACCTTACACTTCTCCTAGGTGATACTCTCTCTCTCTCTAGAGGGTGTTAGATCATTCCTACATTTTCACTCAAGAAACAAAAGAGTAGTTATCCATAACCATTGCATCATGATTATATTATTCCATTTTCATTAACAACTAGTTTAAAGTAAATATAATAATTTCATAGTGTTTCATCACAATCATGTCATTAAATAGCCATCAATTCTCCATTTAAATTTATAGTAACATAACATTGCACAAACCATCATAATTTGTAACTTTCAAGATCTCATAGTCTCATTATTTATCACAATAATTGCCATAAAGTGAAAAGTAAATTTAGAAATCTAGGGTGGGGTGTAATATTCTCAACCTAATAGAGAAGCCCTTGTTAAGCCTTTAACTACCAATGTGAACTTAGTGAAGTTGATGGGTGTTATAAAAAACCTATCATACAAAGTTGCAAGAAATGAGAAGGGATGGCCACCTCCTAATGTTGTAAATCATTTTAATAAGGGACGCCTTGAAGGGAACACAATATACTGAGAGGGGGTGCATCAACATATCAAATCTATTTAAAACTCTTTAATTCAAAATGTATCTCCAAACATTGACATCAAACATGAATCAAAATAGCTGCTATCAATCAAGAAACACATAAGCACACATTCACACAATAAGTTACACTAGAAATACATAGAACCCAGAATGGGGAAAACCATGGTGAGAAGAGTTTCTTGGAGCTATCGTCCAAATCCAACCTCATAGAAATAATGAATGAGTTAAAATTATGAAGTAGGCACCAACCTATTAGAGACACCAATCCCATGTTGTATTTGTAGGCACCAACCTATTGGAGACACTAATCCCCAATACAAAGATCGGAGCACCAACTCAGTAGGTAAGACACCAGTCTTATTGAAATAAAAAGATAAAGCTTATGGAAATTAAATGTTGATTACACATCTTATACAAGATTTGATCATGCCTTAGAAACTCTCCTACACACCTTATGATCTTATAATGATGGTGCACAATGATTGAGATGCAACTCCAATTAAATTACACTTGCTCACACAATTACCCTTACACTCACACATTCATTCACATCAACGAGATCTAAAATATAATGATTATATACATTTCATTACATTAACAACACTTCATATCACTCAAGAGTCCCTTAAAACCATTTGCAATTAGCCAAGTCAACTAAGGTGGACCTAAATTCAAATTTACATAAACATGAGTGGGTAGGTCCCAAACCAAATTTGTTGCCACTAAAAGATCATGATGTCATGGAATTCCTTCAAGGACCTTAACTTGGACCTATTTCACTTTCCCATGCTACCTCTAAAGGTCACACACTACAAGCCGATGTCGCACAATTTTAGAACATCAACTGGTTAATTAACCAACATAATGACCCTTTTTTCACTTCAATCTTTTTGCATGCTGACCATAAATCCCATAAACATTGGAAAATGATAGAGCATGTGTAGACATACTCTCCATTCAAATCATAGACCAAAACTCTCATCTAGGAGAGAATATCGATCATGGTAATGTTGCCAGAAAAATATCTCTGCCTAAAAATTGACCTACAACATTTTGAACTAGACTTTCAGATTACTTTCATTGACAAAGGAGATACAAGCATGATATTGCAAGCATACTACATAAATCTTCTTCGTTATTCTCAAAATTCTCTAATATTATAGTACAATTACATTTACTTCTCACTGAACTACATGCTAACATTAAAATTACTCCTTTGTCATCCATGAGCATCAATGACATTACTCCTTTGACATCAATGACAACATATGTTCAACAATCTCCCCCTTTATTGTTGATAGAAAACAACAAAATATTGTTGGTACAAGAAGACAAATCTAATATGTCAAGACCATGAAGTCACCTCACAGAGTTCCACTTTCTCACCTTTAGAAGATTTAGCATTTTGAGACCATTTACCCCCCTTTGAAATCAATGGCAAAGGTCAAATATTTTCTACACAATCTAGAAACCTATTTCTCAAATAGACTCCCCCTGAGTCCATACCACACTGCTTCTAAAACACTTCACAAGACCAATTTTTTTTGCAGCAAGGAGTCAACACTCCCCATCAACCTATGCTTCCTCTTGAATCAAGAGGAGAGAGCAACAAATCCTGATTTCTGTTAGAGATACTCAAAATTTTCATTGGGAAGAGGTTTTGTGAAAATTTTTGCTACTTGCTCCTTGGTTTTAACATAATCCAACTTCACCTCCTTTTCTGTAACCTTCTCTCTCAAAAAATGATACTTAATTGTAATATGATTTTCCCTTGAGTGCATTACTGATTTTCTGTAACCTTCTCTCTTAGAAAATGATACTTAATTGTAATATGATTTTCCCTTGAGTGCATTACTAGATTCTTGGAAATGTTTATAGTACTGATATCATTACAAAAAATAGAAATGGGTTCATCAAACACAATCTTCATCTCCTTCAAGTTTTTCTTCATCCATAATATCTAAGTGCAACATGAAGCTGTTGCAATGTTCTTTGCCTTTGATATGGATAGAGATACTAAATCCTTATTCTTGCTTAACTTGGATACATGACTATCACCAAGAAATAAAGCTCCACCACTTGTACTCTTTCAATCATCTACGTTTCTTGCCCAATTTTCTTCTTTATATGTAGTTAGAGTGAATTTTTCACTCTTAGAATACCACAAACTAAAATCCATTGTAGCCTTCAGATATCTGAATATCATCTTTACTACCTTGACATGAGTTTCCTTAGGCGCTTCTTGAAATCTAGCTACCATCCCAACTGCTTGCATTATATTTGGTCTAAATGTAGTCATATACAACTAGCTACCAATCATTGACCTATACAAAGTCTATTTTATCGAATCAGATCCATCATCCTTACTCAATTTACACTCAGTAACCATAGGTGCACTCATCAGTTTGCATTCTTCCATCTTAAACTTGCTCAACATTTCTTTTATGTACTTGTTGTAAGAAATGAATATTCCTTTATTTAATTGAGAAATCTATAAACCAAGAAAGAAAGATAATTCACCAAGCATTGACATTTCAAACTCATTTTGCATTGCATTCGAAAACTCTGTGCACATGTCATCACTACTTCTACCAAAGATAATGTCATCAAAATAGACAACAAAAATTAATAATTGATCAAATTTTGTTTTTACGTATAAATTACTATTTGCACTATCTCTCTGAAAATATTATTGTTGTAGATATCTATCCAATTTGGAGTAACATGCTCTAGGAGCCTTTATGAGTTCATAAAGTGCTTTCTTCAATTTGCACATAAAATCTAGATTATATGAATATTGGAATCCTTCTTGTTGCTCAATGTAGACTTCTTCTAATTGTCCATTCAGAAATGTAGACTTCACATTCATCTGATATACCTTGAAATTTTTGAATGTTGATAAGGCCTTGAAAACATTCTGATTGCTTCCTATAGATGCCTGAACTTGACCACCCCCATATGGTCAATTTCACTCTTGTATTCTTCCATCTTGCATCATTCATCCATATTAATTAAATAACTCTTTATTTGATTAATATTTCCTTATATCCTTATGTCCCCTAAGACATTTAATAAATCAATTAAATGCTTTACCCCTTTCATCTCTAAATTAAACTAAATACCCTATTTTATTTTATTTAGTCACTTTAACCTTTATGAATTAAATTAATTTTTAATTAATTTTCTTCTTTCTCCTCATGTCACATCCTCCATAATTCTCTCTAATCCAGATTAATCTAATTAATCTATGATTAGGATGTGCACACTCCTAATCATAATTAGGGTCACATCCTCCATAATCCTCCACTTGCCTCTAATCCCTCATTAGCCCAGCTAATCACATGTTTGCACAACCTTAATCACTTAATTAGGTCAATCTAATCTCCATTCCATTTATGGCATATGTCCCAAGTCAACTAACATTAAATGCGTTCTCCTTTGGGAGAAGGAAACTCCTTCCCTATGTGAATTTTTAATTCACATTTATTCTTTTAATGCATTTTAAGGAATTTAAAATTCCTTTTCCCATCCCTATGAGTATTTTTGAGGAATTTTTAATTCCTCACTTGTCCTCTCAACCCACATGAGGAGATCTTGTCAAATCTTGTCCCTTCCCAAGGTACATAAAAGTACCTCCATGTCACCTAGACATCTCATCCTCCCTTTTCCATATTGTTGATGTGTTTTTTATGCACTTCTCAACACAGGTAATACATAGGTGCATCACCTCTCTTGAAAGAAAATCTTCCACAATCAAATGCAGAACACTATCCCAAGGTCTCTAATGTTAGGTCTTGACAGTGCTTGGAATATCTCAGTTGATTTATGTGATTTGCTGGAATCACAAGGCGGTCTTACATATGAGTTACAAAGTGGGGAAGTTGGATTTGCAAATGGAGTTCTTAAGATGGGAGAGTTGTTGTAAGTTTACTGTAGGTTCAAATAACAGTCTTGAACTCCATTTTACCATTGAATTTAGCTTTATAATGGGTAATGAACCTTTCCCAAGGTTGCCTATAAAAAAAAGAGCAAGGAAGAGAGTAAGTTCCTAGACCTAAAACTATGAATGAGTAGTGATCATGGAGGCTGCTACAATAGAAAAACTCCCTAAACTGAGTTTTGCTTGGCCAAGAGGATCCTATAGTTACACAAAACCAGTGAAATCTTCTAAGGATTGTAGATTTCCAGATTACACACACACATCATGCACATGCAATCGAACTAAGTTGCAACAATAAAAGAAGGAAGATCAGACTAGCTTTACAAATTAGTTCATCATCAACAAACCATAAAAAGCATGAGCTGTAAATTGATCAAATACTGAAACAACAATCACCATCACCACTCCCATTCAAGAAACTAACAACTAAATTAAAAGGGAAGTAGAACCATGCATGCAAGATGAGAAAAATCAAAGAGAACATCCATAAAATCATGCAATGATGTCTTCTATTGCTGCAAATTCCTTTTACACCAGCTCTCCAACCATTTACAAATGAGGGGGAGACCCCTATTTATAGTTTTCCAAATCTTGAATGAATGACTAGGATTGAATTACATTGTGTGGCTCAGATTCAATTACATTAGGGCTTCACCTACCCCACAATATTCAGCAATGTAAAATACATCTTTTGTCTTTTACTTATTTTGTCTTGTAGTGGCTAGTCACTGTAGCAATTTTGTCCTCTTGCTGATTTCCCTTTTGTTGTAGATGAAACTACTTGAAAGTTGCCCTCTTCCCCTAATGGATTTGAAACATTTCTCAGCCAATCGAGTGCATCCCATTTGCAGATTTGTATCATTGTGGAATGGGTTAGATGATCTGATGAGACAACTCCTAATGGATCATGATCGTTTGTCTGGAGGGAGGAAACAACTGCTCCCTCCCACCACCTTCAAGGCCACCCTTTATAAATTTGTCATTGACTTCCTTGAAATAGGCCCGCTTCTAATGCCGACTCCGTTGATGGGTGCTATGAGGAAAGGTGGATATAAAATGAATGGTGATAGGAGCTATGTGCTTTTCGTTGTTCGACTTTCTCAATGGGTCCCCTGATAGACCCGCGGTAGGTTCCTTGAATCTTGCATACATGAAGTGTCGTAAGTGCTTTCATACACAAATCAAGGAAAATATTAGTCAAATCCTACAAAATCCTTGTTAGATCCACCCATGCATCATAAAAAGATCATAATATTCATATTTGGAGCTCATTTGGACCATAAACATTAAGGTGTGCCCAAGGCGGGTGAGCGCCAAGGCGGATGATGGATGGAAGGAAGAAGGAAGGCAGATAGCGAATGAAAGGAAAAAAAATTGTGGAGGGATGGAGTTCCAGAAATGGCCACGGAGGGGCCAGGTTCCGAGAGCCAAAACGTCGAGGGAAGATGAAAGGAAAAATGAAAAAGGAGGGACGAAGTTTCGGAAATGGCCATAGAGGGGTGGAGTTCTGGAAATGGCCATAGAGGGGCCAGGTTCCTGGAGTCGAACACCAGGGGTGGACGAAAGGCAAAACAACAAAGGAGGGATGGAGTTCTGGAAACATCTAGGGACAGACGGAGTTCTTGGAACAACTGTGGAGGGACTAAGTTACGGAAATAGCCAGGGATGGATGAAGTTCTTGGAATAACCATGGAGGGACAAAGTTCCAAAAATAGCTAGGGAGGAATGAAGTTCCTGGAACAACTGCGAAGGGATGGAGTTCCAGAAACAACCAAGGATGGACGGAGTTCCTAGAACAGCTGTAGAGGGATGGAGTTCTAGAAACAACCAGAGACAGACGAAGTTCTCATAACAGCCGCAGAGGGACGAAGTTCCAAAAACAGCCAGGGACAGACGAAGTTCCTGGAACAGCCGTGGAGGGACGAAATTCTGGAAACAACCAGTGACAGATAGAGTTCCCGAAACAACCGCGAAGGGACAAAGTTCTGGAAATAGCCTGGGATGGACGAAGTTCCCAGAATAGCCACGAGGAGTTCTAGAAACAACTAGGGACAGACAGAGTTCTCGGGACAACCGCAGAGGGATAGAGGGACAAAGTTCCAGAAACAACCAGGGATGAACAGAGTTCCTGAAACAGCCATAGAGGGACAAAGTTTAGGAATGGAATTTCTACAACCTCCCGAAACTTAATGAAACCATGTAGTTCACTTAGGCACCACAAAAACATCCCAAATCCATAGGCAACTTGTCCCCAAAGTCAAAAATGAAGGAAAAAACCGAATTGAGCAAGTAGGGACGAGACCTAGAGGATGTCAGGGCAACAGGCAAAGGGAAACCTCCAGGGGCACTTCCGCGAAAGAAAAAGACTTAGCGAAACTCAGGTAGGTGAATTTGGTTAGGAGAATTTGATTGTTTGATGACACATGACCAATTTAGGCTCTGAGAAAGGGGCACGCAAAATGAGATGGGAGAAAAGCAACCTGTTGGGAGCGAAAAGAGGGGGTCCCTGCCCACGATGGGGCATGTGCAAAACATGCACAACACATATCACCCGCCACATGTCAAGATGTGAGGGCTTGTGAGTTATCAACTCACCCTGGCCCTTGATCTTTGCCATCATGGCTCAATATTGACCCTCCATTGTTTTGGAGGCCTTTCCCCTTAAAAATGGTGGAAATTCCCCCATTTTGATCATCCACCTTTTGCAATCCACAATCAAGCATTCAAGCACTTAGACAAATTTGAAGCATCTAAGCATACCTCCATTGTGACAACACTTAGCACCTCCATATTGCATCAAATCCAATACCCACAATCTCCATTGCACTCACCTCCATCTTAGGTCCATTTTGTACTAGGTTTTATTCCTTTTTGCTAAGGAAAGAGCACAAAATTGAACATCAACAAGGGCCAGCCAAACTACCAATCTAAACAAGGTAAAGGCTCTAATTTCTTGTGTTTTTTTTAAGATTCAACTAGGCCAATCTTGAGTGTTTTGTTTGTGTTTTTGATCTTTACATAGTTTAGTCTTTACATTTTAGTAGGTTAAATCCACTTGCACATAATTATTTTGGTAGTGGTGGACAAGCTCACCAAGGTAGCCAATTTCATATTAAAAAAATTGTCAGATGGGACACTAGTCATAACCACTAATTCATGCAAGAAGTGTTTTGGTTACATGGTGTTCCTAAGAAAGTTATCTCAGAAAGGGACATGCAAGTGACAAATCAAGGTTATAAGTAAACCATAATCACCTTATTGTAAATTCAATTGAAATAAGCCCAACTTATCACCTTGAGACAAGTAAGTTAGACAAAAAGGGTAAACCAAGTCTTGATGGATTTGTAGAATATTTCCATTACAATAATTTTTATCATTCCATGATAAAATTTTATTCATTTGAAACATTCTACAAAAGGAAGTGTCGAACTCTTATAATTTGGGATAAGCTAGGAAATGGGATTAGCCTTAGCATAGAAATGTTGTTTGAAATGGAAGAGTAGATCAAGTTGATCAATGAGATAAATAAGTGGAAAAGAATGATAGGCTGAAAATCCTTCTTGATGCTAAGCATGAGTCAAAGAGTAGTACTATTACGCTCAAGATTGACAAGTATCTAGGAGACGTACTATTATGCTTGACATGGACAATAGTCAAGGAGCATACTATTTTAGTAATGGTCATCCTTGGTTTCTTAGTTATCCGATGGTGTAGAAGACCAGAGAAAAGGATGGGACCCAGTGTGTAGTATGTAATGCACCAACATTCCTTTTCTATTTGGGATACATTATGGGCAAGTGTGTGTAAGCCAATGTGAGTGTGTTTTGCAATCACTATGGTATATGTGACATGTATAAGCCAGTCACTATTGTACTTATGATGTACATATGAGTCATTACTAATGTACTTGTGATGTATAGTTCTCAGGAGAGAAAGGTTTCTTGAATTATGTAAGTTCTTCCAATGCATTAGTAGGGTCACTCAGTGCAAGGACCAGATTATAGAGGGTAGTGCTACAAGGGAAGATTATTTTGAGATTAACAAAAAATTTCCTATCTTTTACATGATTTTGAAAATTAGAAGTCAAACCTTTATTTAAATTTATCTATATGCCATGATAATTTACATCATCGAGGATGATGATTCTTAAGGGGGACTAAGGATGACTAATGGATGTTTGTTGGGGATTAATGGTATGGATTGTGTTAATTGGTTCCTAATAGTGAGGGTAGATGGATGGATGACTAGAGCTTATGGATTATTGGTAAGAGAGATAGATGAGTGGTTTACTAGGGACTTTGGGTTATTGATATTGAGGATCGATGGATGGGTTACTAAGGCTTGTGTTTGTTGGCATTGATGGAGTACACAATGTTCAACTTGACTACAAAGAAGATCATGGTAAAATGAAGACATGGTCATGAGTTTGGATTAGGATGGATAATGGGATGGTTTGGATGGATAATTTTGTGGAGTTTTAGTTTGTATGAAAACACTAGTGCAAGACAAATCTAAGAAATCAAAGACCTTTTTCGGATTGTATGATTTTTTTAGATTTTTTTGGATTTTTGGATTTTTCTATTTTTTTGGATTTTTCTGATTTTAGGATGTATGAAAACTAGGAATAAGATGAAGTTACACTATATTTTTGGTTTCTTTGGATTTTAAGGATGCAAGATGAGTATGAGGTTACACTATGCTTTTAGGATTTTTGGATATAAGGATGCAAAATGGAAATGAGATCACACTATGTTTTTGTGATTTTTTGGATATTTGACTTTGGATTTTGAAAAGGATACTAGACAAAAAATGATTGGACAAGGTAATAGATAAAAATATTAGGGCCTCAAGAAGGACAAAAACTAGGATGATGATTGGATAAAAGTGAACCTAAACTAGACTTATGAGTTTAAGGTTCAACTTGTGGATAAGATAGATAAAGGTGAACCCAATCTAGACTTATGAGTTTGAGGCTCAACATGTGGATAAGATAGATAAAATATTATGAGATCAAGATATGCAAATAGATGGACCTGGTTTGATCAAGATCTAGTAAGTTTCCTGATTTCAAAAGACAAAAGTGATGATCTATGATGTTGGATGATAAATGCTAAGCTAAAGAATGTAACCTAAGCTAGAAAAATGGGAAAAGTGCTAAAAGAAAAAGACAAACTAGATAAGTCTTTGGTTTGTATGTAAGGTCATATGGAATGTCTACTGGATACTCAAGAATTGACTCAAATTTTCACTATAGACAGATGCACCAGGGAATTTGATAGATGTAGTGCTAAAAGCCACAGACGTGATGTTCTAGTTTTTAACAGATGCAACTCAAAAATTGAAAAATGTGGTGTACTGACAGATGCAACTCGGTTTCAGACATATGTAAGTTTGTAGCTTTTCCTAGGGTTTTTTGGACATATACAGTGCAAATTTTGATAGATGTGGTCCAAGATTTGATAGACGTGGTTTAAAATCTAACAAATGTGGTTTACTAGTTTTTACCTAAAATATAAACTTTCTAAATGATTTTTCATTTTGGATAGTTTTATTTTCAAGACATAAAACACAACAAACACTTATAATACAAATTTGGTTGTTTGACTCTTCAAAACTTGGGTAAAATGCTTAAGGCCCAAAGGCCCAAAGGCCCAATGGCTTCACTGGTAGATCATACAAGAAAAAGGATGTATCAAGACAAGAATAACCTAATTATTTAGATGGGTTTATCAATTTATATCAAGCCCACATAATAAAATACTAGACACTCGAATGAATGACTAGAGTATGCTAAGGTCATGTACCAACTTAACACCTCTTACCCTAGAGTTGTGTCTAGTTTCTTGTTGCACCCATTAGAAGTGCCAACTAAAGGAAAAGCTAGATATGCCATAAATTATCTTTAATTCTAACTTTTAGCCTTTCCTAGATACATATTTATTTATATTTTCAACTTGCTATACTTACATTTTTTAGTTAAATCTAATGGGATACATTGGATTGATAATATATTTTCTTGTGGTATTCCACTTGAAGTATATGGCCTATTATGTTCTTATCACATACATGTATCACATTTATCCAAACTTGTGTTTAGTTGAGCTTATGTAAAAAAAATTAACACTTGGGTTGTTTGTGTCATTCATTTTAAGCATGATAGCTAATTTAGCTCATCCTAGTTGTTTTGTACAATACATGCATGGTTCTTATGATGTGGGAAATAGGGATCTAAGGTTTAAATCACACATCCTACATCACAAATGGAAGGAACAAAAAATGATCACAAACACCTACTTCGCTACTAACTGCTATAGAAGAGCCAAAATGGTGGATCGGGGTTTTGGTTCTTTCTTTGGGGGTTGATTGATTGATTGATAATTGATGGAATTTGAATATATATATGTGTACCTAGGTTAATCATGTAACTACAAAAAAGTATTATGATTTTCAGAAAGACCAAAACAACATAGAAAATAGTTATAAAACAACGTAGTGCAGAGATAAAGGGGCATGCAAAATGAATTTGACCTTAAGTTGGTTGGACAGGGGCACTGACACCATAGAATTAGAAATGAAAACCTTTAGAGTCAAAATTCAGATCTCAGATGACCACTGTCTTTAGGTTCTTCCTTTCAGATAGTGTTAGAACTTCATCTATCGATGATTAATTCCACTTTCCCTAATTTGTTGATATGTGAGGCTTGAATGCTTAATTGAGCAATTGGGTTTTCAATCCTTTCCCATATTTTCTTTATATCTATCACTTACATAGAAGAGAGGGGAGAAAGGGTTGTGTCATATAGGGGCTCACCTAAGTCAAACCCCATTTTTGTGTTTCCACCTCCACAATGGCTATGATGATGTAAACGAGTGCTTATCCTAGGCCAGGTAGAGGAAAATAGATAAAAGAATGATAAATTGATAAATTTTGTAACTTACCACTCACATCTACATTCCTTGATGGATTTAAGTCATTGTAATCATCTTGAAGGATAATTAGATGCTTGATTGGAGGTCCTATAAGTACTAGTGCTCACAAAATAAATGAACATAAAACATGAATACACTCACATGAAAAATTGATGCATTACTAAGGTGAATCTTGATTGATCATAAGTGTTATAAACTCTACTAATTCTACTCTCAATTACTTTTTAAGATTCTCAATTGCAATTCTAAAATGCTAGGTCATTTCAAATGGTGAAAAATACTTGTATTTATATGCATTTATTTAATTTCCCATAAAATATTATTGGTAGCCAACAAATAAATTCAAATTTCTAAATATTAAAATGTCATCAATGACATATTTAAATTAGGGAAAAATAGGCTAGATAGGGGCACTAGCACCCTAGTCCAAAGCTATTTTTAGTCTTTAAGTGGTTAACTAAAAACTACTTGATATTCCTAATTTAACTTTGATTTTTCAAATATGATCATAAAATAAGCAATATAAGAGCACAAATGGGTCCAGGCATATAGGGGGAGTTAAAACTAGTGTGAAATTTTCAAGGGTGAAAATTTATGATTCTATAACCCCCTATATTTTTTCATGTCTCAACTACTCATATTTCTTATAATTACACAATAATGCATCTAACTTGTGGGATATCTTGATTTTCTCTTAAATTATATTTTTGGGAAAATGTAGGACTTAAGCCTAGAGGGGTTCCATATAAGAAGGTTTGATTGAAAGAGTTCAGATCAAAATAACCCAGGCTTAAATTAAACCCTTGATGGAGTCTCCTTGCACTTGTCAAAAGGTTGATTAAAATTTAATTTTGCATCACCTTTTAGGTGACCAAATAAAGACATTTAAAAATAATTTTTTGTAAGTATGTGACCCTTAGTGCTAAATTTATAAAAGTTATAATATGTATTATATTTTTACAAAAATACAATGAATGCATGTCTATTATAAAAAAATAATGACCTATATTCAAGACACTAGGGACCATGGAAAATCTTGTTAAAATATCTCAAAAATATGTATTGCACTCAACCCATATCTCATTTTAATCAAAAGGAAAAATAAAATTTTATATATATTTTAAGAGAAATGCGTTAAGGAAAAGTAGAGGTTTAAAAAAAATAGTACTTGTAGTAATGAGAAAAGTATCCTTTTTCCCTTACATGGTTCGGGGATAATTATCATTAAGTTAACTTAATGGTGTCTTAGAATAGTGAACTGTAATGTGCTGTACACATTCACATCATTCTAGGGCCCTTATTTGTTTAAAACATACCTTAATTTGTACTTTGTAAAATTATTATAACACACTTTCATAGTTTTCTAAGGTTTATTCAATTAATTAAGCCTAATGGGCCCCTTTTAATAAAATGTACTAATGTGTACCCTATTTATGGTGTTGTAAAGTGTTGTAACATAATTTCATACTTTTCTAGGGCCCTCTTAATTAATTATGCTTAATTGGATTTAATTAGCCCCTTTAATTCAAATTTAAGCCTTATTTGTGACACCTCCCGAAGATCTATCCCAACACCCACAATTCAAATTTCATAACATTTAATTGGGAAAAATCAAGGTCCTAAAAATTGGTGCTAGGAACCATTCAGCCTAGGTGGCGAATGGATCCTCCCTCTATAGGGCCCCCTTTATCAGTAGATTCTACATGGGTTTTTAGTGATCTTTCATCCCTCGAAGGAATGGTCCTGGAAAACAGTGCCAGGACCCATTCGAAATAGGTAGTGAAGGGATTCTCCCTTAATGAGGACCCCCTTTTTGAATTTCATTGTGGCGGGAATCTAATAATGTTTATCTCCAGATCTGGTGTTAGCTAGAATTTTTTGAATTTTGGGGTTAATCTCGTAATTTAGTATAAATATGGGGTTAATTCACATTGTTTCACCTAGCAATTTTATGAAGCATCTTGACAACTTTATAAGAGCATTATAGATCACTTCAAGATCATTTTAAAAGATATTTTAAGGTAGATTATCAAGTGTTTATTGCAGAAATTGAAGATCATTCCATCATGTGTAAGGTTTAGCGCATCCATGCATGTTGAGCTAAGAAAGTTGATGTAGCATTAAAGATCTACTTGGAAGCATTATTCACATCATATTCAAGGATCAAGATCTACATTCTTCATAGCCATTACATGTTAGATTGTATATTTTCATTACAAGTCAACATCCAAGGTATCTACATTGCATCATTTCATGTTTAATCATGCTTCAATTGCATTATCTTGTCATTTGGTTTAATCACCTACAAGGGGTTTGACTTTACCCTTACACCCAAATTATATTACAATGTAAGAAATACCATGAATTGTAGTAGGGTAAGAAAAAATCTAAAAAATCTAAAAAATCTTCTTGTACCTAATTATTCTTATTATAAGCTTGTATAGTTTAAATTAAATGGACCTAGAAAAATAAATGAATGACTGCAATAAAGTTGTTGGAGTTGAAGGCTAAGCTATAGGAGCTATTAGCAAAAGATTTGATAAGTCAGGAAAAAGTCAGAGGCCTTTGACCAAATAAAAGAGAAGTAATTACGACACCAACTTTATGAGTTCTTGATTTGGAAGATCAATTTATGGTTATCATTGATGTCTTGAGTAAAGGTTAGGCAATATGCTTATTTAACAAGGGCAAGTTATCACCTATAAGTTAAGAATGGATGATATATGAAAAAAACCATGCTCTGCATGACCTCAAGCTAACAATGATTGCACATACTTTGTAATTATGGAGGCATTAATTGATTGAGAAAATTTTGGAAATAATAAAAAACTAACATGGTCTAAAAATAATTGTTACTCAACCAAATTTAAATGGTCATCAGAAGAGATAGCTTGAGCTGCAATTAGACTATGACCTTGAAATCAATTATTCAGAGGGAAAGAAAAACCAAGTTATGGATGCCCCAATGTCAAAGGAGACATATCTTCTCAATGATACTTATTCTTTATAATTTGAAGAATCAAGTGTGGCAAGAGTCTAAGGAAGATGTCTCATTTAATTCAAATAGACGACTAAGAATTAGAGGAAGAACCTAAGTACAAGACTCTAAGGAGTTAGGGAAAACAATGTTGTAAGAAGTGTAATCGGTATCATATTCAAGGCAATCTAGAGTGACAAAATTATTGGTTGATGTGAAACCACTATATTTCTAGAAGGAAATGGAGAGACATGTTGCAAGGATTGTAACAAGTTGTCCAAAATGCTAGAGGGTGAAGACAATATGTTATCATTCACCAAGACTTATATTCTCATGAAATTCTAGAGAGGAAGTGGCAGGTCATTAGTATAGGTTTTGATCTTCCTATGTCAAGGATTTGGCATAATGTTATTTTGGTAGTGGTGGACAAGCTCACCAAGGTAGCCAATTTCATATTGAATTTTTTTTTAGGTGGGACACCAGCCATAACCACTAATTCGTGCAAGAAGTGTTTTGGTTACATGGTGTTCCAGAGAAGGTTATCTCAGAAAGAGACGTGCAAGTAACATTAAGGTTATAAATAAACCATAATCACCTTATTGGAAATACAATTGAAAATAAGCTTAGCTTATCACCCTAAGACAGGTAAGTTGGACAAAAAGGGTAAACCAAGTCCTAATGGATTTGTAGAATATTTCCATTACAATAATTTTTATCGTTCCATGATAAAATTTGATCCTTTTGAAACATTATACAAAAGAAAGTGCCCTAAAAACATTATACAAGAGAAGGTAGCAGGCTGAGCTATTGAGTTTTGGAGCAAAGATTTGCAAGAGATAATTAAAGCTAGGCATGATGAAGATTTATCTTTATCTTTCTCATTTGAATTTTGAATCTAAGTTTTATTTTTGTTTGAATATGATTGTACTATCATTGTGTGGTTATTTTTGCTATTGTAAAGAATGTGAATGCATGTGCAAGTAGCTATATTGTCTAAGCATATAGCTATGTTAGAAATATAAGAAATAAACTAAATAAGGAATCATGAAGTGCATGATATGTAGTTATCTAGATTATATTGCTTGAGTAAAATATCAAAGAGAAGCTAAATAGGGTAATATTATATTATTCATATTAATACAATATTGTATTTATAATATTTGAATGAGTTTATATTGTTTTTCAACAAGAGGGTCATAACACGTATTATAAGTAAACGCATCCTCTTTATCTATCAAATAATATTATCTGACATACTTTGACCAAGAGTCTATATCATTACCTATTTACGGTAACTTAATTCTAAGAAGAGAAAATTACATCGTGGCAAAACAAAGCCATAATGCAAGGACATTTTAAAGTGCAAAAGCAAAAACTCCTTTCAAGCAAAAAATGTTCTCTAGATTATATATGAACTTAACATACATTTTAATATGTGAATGTATGCATCATATTTGTAGACACATAAAAATGTCCTTGTAATCATTTTTAAATCATTTCACATTTCATTCAATTATCCATATATTATAACCATTTATTCATAAGCATTTATAGGCATCTATAAGCGTTATTCATAAAATCATTTGATCATTTATCATTTACTATTTAAGCATAAATCACTAAAATATCATTGAATCATTTAATAATCTTTCCATTTATCCATTCATCTCATATTCATATTTTATGCATTTCCATTCAAATATTATACTCATAAAACCCATGTCCATAATCACTTCATTAAAACCATTTTCATAATAATTTATCCACCATAAAATATTAATAAGTTAGTGCATTTACACATTTCATGCATTTGCATATTCATTTAAAATATCACAAATATTCATTCAATTATTCATTTACCACCTACATGCATTTATCCATTTCAATATTTTATCTTACCCATCTCATGCATGTGGGATATTTTCCTCCATGCCAATCTCTTATCCCACACTCCTTCCACAACTTGCATTCACCCTAAAGATTCCTATTTAAACAGGACTCTCTTCTCATTTTGACCCCTACACGAATTTGGAATACTTTTTCCCACTCACCATAGCCTCTTGCTACATTTTGTGCTCACAAAAATCTGAGAGCAAATGCATAAAATAAGATCTTGGTGAAAGGGAGACAATGGGGTTATGTTCTTTTAAGTGCAGATTTTGATTTATTTTAAGCAAGTTTGTGATCTTAGTGTAGTTGCATGTTTTTGCTGGTTTGCATTTAAATTAGAATTACTCTATTGATGTGGACTGAAATGATGGTTCTTACTCCATAGAATCATGCATTTTTTTTGGCTCTACAAAATTCATAAATTAAAATCTAAAAATTTATCCTAAGATTAAAATTAAATCTAAGATTAATTAAATCTAAGCATCCTCCTCAAAATCCAAGGAAGTTGAAACCAAAATACAAGTAAAAGAACAAGGGGTGGGAGAATATACTTTGAATCATGCCCTTTGCATTGGAAAGTTACCTTTATCTCCCCATACCTATGGCAAACCACAAATGACTAAGACCACATCAGATGCAGAGTCTACAGTGACTTGTAAATTAACCAATCTCAAAAAATAGGGAGTCCTCTCTAATGAAGTAAAAGAAGTTGATCTTCTAAAATGGCTATACAAAGATGAGGATACAGAAAAAGAACAAACTGAAATAAAGATACCTATTGGACAATATGGTAAAGGTTTTGATCTTATGAAACAAATGGGATATGATGGTAAAAGTCCTCTTAGCTTACAAAAATAGGGTATCTTGGAGCCAATACAACCTACTCATATGCAAAAAGTCCCTGGTTTAGGATATGATGCGCAAAAAGATAAGACCTTGAGTACCACATGTACTTCAAGTAAGGAAGTAGAGTCCTCTAATGCTACACAGACAAACGAGGAAAGTACCATCGATGAATTCATTGACATTTATGACTATGATAGTATCCCTACCCCTGAACTTGATCATAACATTTGTACCCTTGAATCCATTCAAAATCTTGATTCAAATCATGACCCTTTACCCTTGGTTCACCCCGAACTCATTGATTTAGACCAGAAGGGACCGCCACAACTGGATGTATTTCAAAATGATGAGGCAATCATAAAATTTCTGGGAGCCCGAGAAGATACACCTTTTGAGGATCATAAGACAGGTTTCACCATAGAATTCAATAGTGCGGCTTACTTTGGGGAGGGTTCCAAGCCTTTCAATCGCAAAATTATTGAAAATATAAATAGGTCTTCTAGTGAAAACCACCCTGTGGTGCTATTAGACCTGAAAAAAGTAAAAATAAAGGACGTATCCAAGGGTGAAAACCTCTCTGAGGCACCCAAGGATGGAAGGCTTGACACACTTCCCTTAGTAGTATATCATGAAAAGTCATCTATGCTAGTGGAGAAGACAATACCAACTAACTTGGGTACATAAGAAAAACCGAAGATAATTCACCTAGCAGAATCATTAACACCTGAAGAGAGAATAGAGCATATACAGTTTTACGAGGAAAGACAAGTGAACTTTGCATGGTCTTATGCAGATATGCTAGGACTTGATCCAGATCTAGTCATGCATCACTTGTCTTTGCCACCAGGGGCAAAACTTGTTAAACAAAAGTTGAGAAAAATGCACCCGCATATTGCTCTATTGGTAAAAGCCAAATTACAAAAGTTGCTAGATGTGGGATTTATAAGACCTGTTGACTATGCTAATTGGATTTCAAATTTGGTACTAGTTTCAAAACCTGATGGGGGCATCCGAATTTGCATGGATTTTAGAGATTTAAACAAAGCTTGTCCTAAGGATGACTTCCCCCTTCCAAACATTGACATGATAATGGATTTGACAGCAGGACATGAAATGTTATCCCTCATGGACGGTTTCTCAGGCTATAATCAGATTAAAATAGCTCCTGAAGATCAAATTAAGACAACATTCACTTGTCCTTGGGGAACCTTCTGTTGGAATGTCATGCCCTTTGGGTTGAAGAATGCTGGAGCTACCTACCAACGTGCAATGACCACTATCTTTCATGACATGATGCATACATATCTAGAGGACTATGCAGATGATTTGTTGGGAAAATCTTACATGAGAGTTGGACATCTAGAGATCATGGATAAAATTTTCACAAGATTAGAAAAATACAAAGTCCGATTGAATCCCAGAAAAATGTGCCTTTGGGGTAACCTCTGGGAAACTCCTTGGATACATTGTCACATCTAAGGGAATTGAAGCTGATCCTGCAAAAATAAAGGCTATACTTGAAATGCCTCCACCTAAGAATATCAAACAGTTGAGATCATTATAAGGAAAAATTTAGTCTATTCGACGCTTTATATCACAACTCGCAGATAAATGTCAACCCTTTCAACATCTACTACACAAGAATGTTCCATTCAGATGGGATGACAAGTGTGAACAAGCTTTTCAAAAAATCAAAGAGTATATGATGACACCACCAGTATTGGTACCTCCCACAGATGACAAGCCTTTAATTCTGTATATATCCACAACCACCACAGCACTGGGGGCACTTTTGGCACAACATGATTCTGAAGGAAATGAATGTGCTATCTATTACATTAGTCGCACTCTAGTGGGATATGAGCTCAATTATAGTTCTATTGAAAGAGTGTGCCTTGCCATAGTTTTTGCATCATAGAAGTTGCGACATTACATGCTTACACACCAAACAAAGCTCATTACAAAAATGATCCTCTTAAGTACCTCTTGAGCAAAGCAGCACTCATGGGTTGATTAGCTAAATGGGTTATGATTCTCAGTGAGTTTGATATTGAGTATGTAGAAAGAAAAGCAATTAAAGGACAAGCTATAGCAGATCAACTCGCTGATGCTCTTGTGACAGATAATCATCCTCTTATTACCGAATTTCCTGATGAATCAATCTTCAACATGGAATCTACACATCTGTGGACTTTATATTTTGATGGCTCCTTCACACAGGTGGTTCTGCTGCTAGAAATCTCTTTGTCACTCCGCAAGGGGATTGTATACCTAAAGCTTACAAGATATAATTTCCATGCACCAACAATATTGTAGAATATAATGCCTTACTTTCTGGGCTTCGTATGGCGGTGCAATGGAAAATCCTAGAGTTACATGTTCTTGGTGACTCTCAGCTAGTGATCAAACAAGTTAATGATGACTACAAAACAAAAGATGAAAAATTAATGCCTTACAAAAGAATGGTGGATGACTTCAAGGCCTATTTCACATCAATTTCCTTTGAGCAAATTCCTCGAGATAGCAACCGAGCTGCTGATGCAATGGCAACAATTGGTTCCCTTGTAGAAATGCCATGCAATGCTACCTACTGTGAGTTCTTGGTAGAGCCTCTTTTGGAACCCGCTTACAATATACCACAATCTGAAATGATCTGCCTTATTGTTGGTCCTAATTCTCAATGGTATGGTGATATTTATACCTATCTCCAAGATAACACTTTCCATCGGATTTATCCAATAAATCTCATAAAACCTTTATTCGTCAAGCTTCCCGCTACGTAATCTTAGCCAATACCCTTTACCGCCGAGGTCTCGATGGTACTTTACTTAGATGTCTTGAGCATGACAAGAGCAAAACTGCTTTATGAGAAGTACATGAAGGTATATGTGGGGCACATTCTAGTGGTCCTACCTTAGCTAAAAAAATCTTGCGTATGGGTTATTATTGGCCTACAATGGAAACAAATGCTTATCAGTTTGTTAAAAAATGCAAGCAGTGCCAAAAACATGCAAACTTGATACATGCTCCTGCATAGAAATTGCAGTCTCTTACTACACCATGGCCCTTTTATCAATGGGGACTCGATCTCGTGGGCAAGATCCATCCACCTTCATCCAATGGTCATAAGTTCATTCTCATTGCCACAGACTATTTCACGAAATGGATTGAAGTTGTTCCTCTCACTCATATCACTAGAAAACAAATAGCCACTTTCATACTGAACTACATCATCTGTCGTTATGGTGTTCCTTTATCCATCATCATAGATAATGGACGTCCATTTAAAAATCAAGATGTCTGTGAACTCTATGAGAAATTCCATATACACCATCATTTCTCCACACCTTACTATCCTCAAGGTAATGGCCAGGTTGAGGCCTCTAACAAAACCATTCTTAAAATTCTCAAAAAGACGGTCAATGAAGCTGGTTGAGATTGACATAGTCAACTGAATCCTGCCTTGTGGGCTTATTGCACAAGTATCCGCACTCCTACAGGTGCTACCCTATATGCACTTGTCAATGGATCCGAAGCCATCTTGCCCATCGAGGTCGAGTTACCCTCTTTGCACGTCTCCTTGTGCAATCACATCAGTGATGAAGAATACCAAGTTTCCCGTTTGCAAGAATTGGAGCTATTAGATGAACGAAGAAAAATTGCTTTTAACCATCTTAGAGCATATCAACAATGAATGAGTCGAAGTTATAATCAGAAAGTGAAACCACACACATTTGAGGTTGGAGATCTTGTCCTTCGTGAAAATCCTCGCAATCAACAAGACAGAGAAAAGAAGGGTAAATTTGAGCCTAACTGGTTGGGTCCATACGTTATCACTGCTATGTATGGATATGGGGCATATCAGTTATCTACTCCAGAAGGTGAATTGCTTAATGATCCCATCAATAGTATGCACATTTGCAAGTTTTATACTTGAGTGCTTTAGAGGGTACACTCTTTTAAAGTCCTGAAAAAAAATCCAAAAAAATCATATAGTGTCCTGAAAAAATCCATAAAAATCATAAAATGTCCTGAAAAAAATCCATAAAAATCATAAAATGTCCTGAAAAAAATCCATTAAAAATTCATAAAATGTCTTGAAAAAAAAAATCCAAAAAATCATAAAATGTCCTAAAAAAATCCAAAAAATCAAATAACTTCAAAAATCCCTCAACAATGACACTTTCAGATCACCACATAGCTTTGAACTTCAACAAAATCAAACTGCATCATGAGTAACAATCAAGCAAATATTGCAGCATACCTATCAATCCCTCTTCCAATCAAAAGCGTACAACCATACCAAGAATCAGTTCCATATCGAAGCATGACGCATGTTTGTTTGTTGGTCTTTGATTATTTTATGATTTCATCTTTGGTGGCATGTCTTTTAGCTTCTCCAGGATGTCTGGGACTAGAGAGGCGATGATGGGGCATGTTCACTTGTTTGCTACCTGTGGATTGTTTCTTATTCATAGGACGACTCATCTTAAGACATGGTTATCTAAAACCATTGAGGACCTATGAGTCTAGTATGGATGAGTGCATTCCTTGTGTGATAGTGTCTTCCATGCAATAAGTATTCAGGTCATCTAGGGTCCTTATACCTAGATGCTTATACTTCATTACTAAATAAAGACACAAACAGTATTCAGGTCGTCTAGATGTTCATGTTATCTAGACGCTTATACTAATTCGTGACATAATAAACTCGATGATGATAAAAGCACTTAAAATGCACAAGAGGCTTCATCACCTTCATTTTTTCCCATCTTGCATCTTCCATTTATTGCATTTCATTTTCTTCATCTTTCCTGTTGCAAAGAGATCAATCAACTAGCATCTCCAAATCTCATGTCCTCTTAATCAATCAACCAATCATTCTGTCAACTTGTCTTGCACTTGCATCAATCTCAATCAGCTTCATCAACTCATCAACTCGGCTATACTGTTCATTTCCATCAATTTTTCAGTTATGCCTATCGATTGTCCATTTCCATCAAATGTACACCACCGCTTTATCACTTACACAATATCAAGTATCTGATCATTTTCTTGGTCACATCTATCATAAGATTAATCTTCTTCCAATTTTTCTGATCAATCTCTCGAGGGGGCATATCATTCTTATCATAATCCTTACCAGGATATCTTTGGGGCATGTATCAGTTGATCAATCTTTTTTCTTTGAAACAAAGCGACAAGTTGCGTTGTCTCAAAGAGGGGAAAAATGTAGACACATAAAAATGTTCTTGTAATCATTTTTAAATCATTTCACATTTCATTCATTTATCCATATATTATAACCATTTATTCATAAGCATTATTCATAAAATCATTTGATCATTTATCATTTACCACTTAAGCATAAATCAATAAAATATCATTGAATCATTTAATAATCTTTCCATTTATCCATTCATCTCATATTCATATTTTATGCATTTCCATTCAAATATTATACTCATAAAACCCATGTCCATAATCACTTCATTAAAACCATTTTCATAATAATTTATCCACCATAAAATATTAATACGTTAGTGCATTTACACATTTCATGCATTTGCATATTCATTTAAAATATCACAAATATTCATTAAATTATTCATTTACCACCTACATGCATTTATCCATTTCAATATTTTATCTTACCCATCTCATGCATGTGGGATATTTTTCTCCATGCCAATCTCTTATCCCACACTCCCTCCAAAACTTGCATTCACCCTAAAGATTCCTATTTAAACAGGACTCTCTTCTCATTTTGACCCCTACATGAATTTGGAATACTTTTTCCCACTCACCATAGCCTCTTGCTGCATTTTGTGCTCACAAAAATCTGAGAGCAAATGCATAAAATAAGATCTTGGTGAAAGGGAGACAATGGAGTTATGTTATTTTAAGTGCAGATTTTGATTTCTTTTAAGCAAGTTTGTGATCTTAATGTAGTTGCATGTTTTTGCTGGTTTGCATTTAAATTAGAATTACTCTATTGATGTGGGCTGAAATAATGGTTCTTACTCCATAGAATCATGCATTTTTTTAGATTAATCTTAGATTTAATTTTAATCTTAGGATAAATTTTTAGATTTTAATTTATGAATTTTTATTTTTGGTTATGTTTTTGATTTATCTTAGTGGGGGCTAATTTAATCATTTTGTGGCTTGTGCAAGACGTTTTGTCAAAGAACTAAAAAATCAAAACATACGCTTGAAAAAGATTGAAATCAAAACTACTAACAACATTTGGTGCAGAACGATTGACGAAGACATGATTTTGAAACCCATTGTCTTTTGAATTAGAAAACACTTCAATTGGTGCTTTAAAAATGAACAATTGTCTTTTCTCACATCAGTTTAACTAGGGGTTCAATGAACACAGTTTGCTGTGCTTGAAGGTGGTAGGTGATTATGCTCTCACCTTGTGCAAACTAGGTGATCAGAAAGCCAGACCCATCTATTTTATGTGTCACCCCGATTCAATAATCGAAGTATCCTCTCCCCTTGTGCACTTGTGCGATCCTGGGTGCAAGAGAAACAATTATTGACTCTAGAACATGGGCCTTCCTTGGTGGAAAAAAGTACTCACCCCAAGGCGACTCAAACCGACAATGGAGCTTTTTTTCCAAGCTACCCCCGACCGGTATATAAATGTGAATCCTAAGGGAAAGCCTAGGATTACGATTGCAGATATGTCATACGGACCAAGTAGTACTCCCCAAAACCCTGTTGAGCGTAACCTCTTCAAGATGGAGTGCCTCCTAAACAAAGCTTAATCTTGCGGCCCATGTATGGCCACTCAAATGGGGGTCCCGAACTAAAAACCTTTGTGTAGTTGCCAAAATCCTTCTATTTGCTAGCGCAACACCAGTCAGTGTGAAGGCATCCACATCTTCACAGTTTTTAGTAGAGGTGATCAATCTGCCATGGGAGTTTCATGGGGGTTGGAAGCTTGGTTGGCCTGAGAAGTGAGTGCACTGTAAGGGGGAGCCCGTGCATCCAAGCTTCTGGATTCACAGGCTAAGAATATGCGGTTGGGGAAACCCACGCGGAATCTAGCAGATATTGTCCTTTCCAACCTTAGGATTTGTGCTTGTATTGTTAAACTCAAACACTTTGTTTGCTATGTCTTGCGTGTGTGTTCCAAAATAGACCTCAACAAACATCACACCTAGTAACTTGCAACATCTCAAACTTTGCAAACCTCAAAGGGTCCAACAACACAAACATACAACGTGAACCTATCAGTTGGATTTCTTGGGGTCATCATCCTTCAATTTTGATCTTTCAATCCTTGCATTCCACCTAGTCCTTGCATTCCACCTAGCCCTTGCATATCCATACATATTCATATCTATTTCATCCTAGTCCTTGCATATTACTAGTCTTGCATACATAGGTGACATTACATAGTCCTTGCATATAGATAACACTCCACCTAGTTCTTGCATGTTCAACCCCTTTGCATATCAAGACCATCTCACCTAACCTTTGCATGTTCCAGGAATTTAGTCCTTTTCATATTCATCATCGATCAAACAAAACCCTTAGCTTGCACTTAGGCTACTCTTCCTAGGTCTTAAAATCAAACCATTGGCTATCTATCACCCACATCACTTGAGGTTCATCATCCTTGAGTTAGGGAACATACCATTATCCTTGAGTATGGCAATCCTTTTGGAGTCCATCCTCTCCTACATACCCTCTCTTGATCATTGGTCCTTGTGTCTATCTATCATAACACAAGTGAAGGCTTTACATCATAACCAAATTTGGACCTAGAGTTGCCTTTGAGCTCTTGCATTCTTAGCTTTTCATAACATACCTTACCACTTCCATATCTCATCTTAGAATCATATCCTTTTCATTACATCCTAGTCTTAGGTCTCATACACTACCTTGTATTGAACATCAAAACAATCAACTATGACCCCTAGAACAAGAGCAAAAATGTTTCAAGAAGAAGGGAACCCTTGGGGAAGAGACTTTGATGGGGAAGATAACATTAGTGTTGCAACTAGAGAAACAAATGAAACTGATGATGAAGAAATAACCAAATCCGATATAGAAGAAGCACTTAAGGATCATAGATTCACTAAACTTCTTACGGAGGTAGTCAAACGTAACCCACAACAATACTTCAAAGCCATTATTGATGAAGGAATCAAAATGCCTCCTAATTTTGACATGTCACCACTCCCTATGAATGACCAACCTGAATCTACTGGATCTAAACATCCCAAAACAAACAACGATGGTAGAATCAAAGATCATAGACCCTTTTATCCACAACCAGGTTACAAGCGATCTTCAAAGACCTCAAAACCCACACCAACAAATGATCCTATTTTGGATGAGCTTAGAACATTGAGACAAGAATTGGACACCCTTAAGAACCATAAATCATCATCTCATAAGTTCTCCATTGAAGATATATGTCCTTATCCCTTTGATCCAAGCATACCAATGCCACCTTTTCCTAACCATTGGGACATACCAAAAATTGACAAATATAATGGAAAAGGGGATCCTAAACATCACTTAAGACAATTTTGTGCTACTACCATGGAATTTGCAGTTGATGAAACATACATTATGAGATTATTCCCCTGTAGTCTAGGAGGAGAAGCTATGGAATGGTTTTCACAATTACCCCCAACCATCAAATCCTTTCAAGAATTGGCTGATAAATTTGTCTCCAATTATAGTTTCAATTGTGACTTTAAAGTGATCATGACAAACCTTTTCAACACCAAACAAAAACTAGGTGAATCTTTTGTGTCATTCTTGCAAAGATGGAGATATTTAACAAAACGATTACCTTATGTCATTCCTGATCAAGAATTGGTTGACCTCTTTTGTCGAAATTTGAACAAAGAAATTGGAAGGGAACTTCGCCTCAAATGCTTGGATTCCTTTGATGATGCCATAGAAATGGGATTCTGAATCGAACAAACTCTCATTGATGATGGAACCATAAAACTTAATAATGATAGAGATCAAAAATCAAATTCGAACAATAAGACACCTTTTTGCGTAAAGAACAAGAATGTAGTCAATGACAGAGTTGTTGATGCAAAAACAACTAAAACATCATCGCCTATTTATAACCTCAAAGGTTCATCTTCCGATAAAGGAAAAGAAAAACAAAGAGGTTTCCCTAAACAAAATTTTACACCATTGGGACAATCACTTGAATCTGCATTAAAAGAACTTCTTGAAATCAATATTATAATGCTACCTGAAATAAAGGAATATAATCCACAAGTCAAACCCCCATGGTGGAATGAGAATCACTTTTGCGACTATCATAGACACAAAGGACATAAGACTAATAGTTGCAATAAACTTCGACATCTAATACAAGACCTTATTGATGATGGTAAGATAGTGGTTGACGGACACACTCCTTCGGGTAACTTTGATCGCAAGGTGTTTAAGAACCCTTTCCCTAAGCATGACAAGGATAAAGGAAAGGCCCTTGAATCTGGTGATGGTGTAAACTATACTACTACTAAGTATGACTATACCATACATAACATCAGTGAGGTTGATAATTATGTAAACACTTTCATTATTAAAGGCAAAGCACCTGATTGCAAGGTTACTACCTACAGAGGCACAGTCACCCTTAAAGGTCCTAATTCAAAACCCACTCCACCAGCTTCACAGTATAACCTCATAGAGCATTTAGGAAAAACACCCGCACAAATTTCCATACTTGAGTTGCTACGCCTATCTCCTGAGCATAAAGCTATCCTAGATAAAGTGCTTGCTACTGCTACAGTGCCTACAAACCTACATGTAGACCAATTCCAAGCTATGGTGGGACATATCACCTCGCCTTACACTATCACTTTTACTGAAAGTGATGATTCATCCCCTCGACAACCACATAATACAACTTTACACATTGACGTCCTTATCAATAATGCCAAGATCAAGCGAGTTCTAATAGATGGAGGAGCAGGTTTTAATATTTGTACCCAAGAATTGATCACAAAATTGGGGTTTTCTGAAAATGCAGTTGATCTAAGGAATAAGATTACCATAAAGGCGTATGATAAAGAGGAATGCTCATCTAAAGGATCAATTACTCTACTAATCAAAGTTGGCCCTGTGGTAAAGGATGTGGTTTGCCAAGTCCTTGATCTCCCACTGACCTATAATATCCTCCTTGGAAGACCTTGGATTCATGCAATGCAAGCAATAACTTCTACATACCATCAGTGCATTAAATTCCCACACAATGGTGTTGAAATCATAATACAAGGAGATCCCAACCCTTTCATGTATTGCCATAATCTAAGCCCTAAAACTGAAATCACAATCCCAAGCAATCATGAAGCACCTCCTTCTCAAGCATATGTTGATCCTGAGTCCTTAAAAGCATCCACTTCATTTATCACACCATCAAACCCAAAGGTCCAAATCCATGATATGGGATGTGGAGAATACCGTATGGATAATTTACCGACAAAAGAAATTGCTAATGTCGTTGAGGAGGGTCAAAATTCCATTAATGATATCAAGACAGCTACAAAAGGAACACAAAAAGATGACCATGCTTGGATTGAAACCTTTTGGGATCCTGATGATACACTTGCATTTGCCATATTTGCTTCCACTCAATCTTTTCATATTTATGATAACCCCATGTTTAACCAGGATATCTATGATAACCCACTCTTTGATCATGACCCTACCAAGGATATACAATCATCATCCTTCCATCTAACCTGCCCTAGGCTAGGATATGAATCTCCTATTGTCACATCTACTAAGACATCTTTCCAAGTCATTAAAGATGTGCAAGCTTCCTTTGACATTAGTAGTACTGAAAAGGATAGTCCCAAAGACTTCGTTGATGGCATCACCACTCCCGTTTTCCCACTAAAAATTCTTATCACGCCATCCCCCTCAACCATCTCACCCACATCCATCCGCCTTGTAGACATGGATCAACAAGTATCACCCAAAGAAAATAAAAAAGATGTAATTCAAGAATCAAAGGTAAAAGCATCTTTTTCAAATGGAGATCCAGAATCAAAAGAAAGCATGCAAAGAGAGAAAGATCAAGAAAAGTCCTTTAGCCAAAATAAAAAGCTATTGGACAAATCCAAAACAAAAGAAGATCAAGACAAGTCCCCTAGCCAAAATAAAAAGCTATTGGACAAAGCAAAAATAAAATTCAAAAGTGAAAGCAAGAAAAATTCAATCTCCAATTATGCCTCTCCATCAAAAATCATTGGGGGCATCTATCAAGGAATAAAATAAAAAAAGGAACTTGTTGATCCAAGGTCTCCATCCACGTCACTCTCACTCATACCATATATTCCATTCCACCCATCCATGTTCACATATCTGGCATATCACACCATCGATGATGTCTTTCAATGTACCTCTGATGACAACTCCTTCACGTATTCTAGCTCATCGGTTGCCCAAGATCCTTTTTGGTTGAAGCTTGATGGCCCACGTAGTGTGCACATTAGGGATCCTACCATAGTCTCTTTCATCTACCACATCTATCATCCTTCATATTTGCCACTCGTTCTCCTCATCTTGATCGAGTACTTTCATCCAACATGGTCATCCACACAGGATCAAGGCATCGTCAAGGCAGTCTATGGATCTGGAATCTATCAATTCTATACCTAGCTTCGGAGAGCTAGGAAAAAGTCTTGAAAATATACAAAAAATGGAAAAAAAGTCCTGAAAAAAAAAAAATACAAAAAAATGGAAAAAAGTCTTGAAAAAGAAAAAAGAAAGAAAAAAAGTAAAGAGAAATCAATTCGTTCAATGGTGAAAACCACTTCAGTGGCGCCTTGAGCAAGTACCATGGTGAAAACCGAGAAATTGGCGCCATGTGTAGAGGCTTTGCTCCTCTTTCCTTTGGAGCTCTACTTGATCTTTTCATCCCATTTTTCATTCACCCTCCACTTCACAATATCCTTTTCACACTCACCATGGCTTGTGAATTGTTCGACAATCCCCTCACTTGCTCGCTTTTTCATGCGTACTAGATTGGTCCTATTCCTCACAAGGGCATCTCCTCAACCTTAGCCATGGGTTAGGATATTGAGCATCTCACGGTCAGAGAAACCACCCTCTTTGTCTGTCTACTTGCTTGCGATGCATCTCTTTCCGTTGTAAAAGGTCCTAAAAAAATCCAAAAAATAAATCGTAAAATGTCTTGAAAAAATCCATAAAAATCATAAAATGTCCTAAAAAAATCCATAAAAATCATAAAATATCCTGAAAAAAATCCAAAAAAATCATAAAATGTCTTGAAAAAATCCATAAAAATCATAAAATGTCCTGAAAAAATCCATAAAAATAAAAAAACGTCCTGAAAAAATACATAAAAAACATAAAATGTCTTGAAAAATTCCATAAAAATCATAAAATGTCTTGAAAAAATCCAAAAAAACGTCAAATATTCCAAAAATCCAAAAAATTAAATAACTTCAAAAATCCCTCAACACTGACACTTTTAGATCACCACATAGCTTTGAACTTCAGTAAAATCAAACTGCATCATGAGTAACAATCAAGCAAATATTGCAGCATACCTATCAATCCCTCTTCCAAATCAAAAGCGTATAACCATACCAAGAATCAGTTCCATATCGAAGCATGATGCATGTTTGTTTGTTTATCTTTGATTGTTTTATGATTTTATCTTTGGCGGCACGTCTTTTAGCTTCTCTAGGATGTCTAGGACTAGAGAGGTGATGATGGGGCATGTTCACTTGTTTGCTGCCTGTGGATTGTTTCTTATTCATAGGATGACTCGTCTTAAGACATGGTTATCTAAAACCATTGAGGACCTATGAGTCTAGTATGGATGAGTGCATTCCTTGTTTGATAGTGTCAAAAAATGCAATAAGTATTTAGGTCATCTAGGGTCCTTATAACTAGATGCTTATATTTTATTACTAAATGAAAACGCAAACAATATTCAGGTCGTCTAGATGTTCATATTATCTAGATGCTTATACTAATTTGTGACATAATAAGCTCAATGATGATAAAAGCACTTAAAACGCACAAGAGGCTTCATCACCTTCATTTTCTCCCATCTTGCATCTTCCATTTCTTGCATTTCATTTTCTTCATCTTTCTTGTTGTAGAAAAATCAATCAACTTGCATCTCCAAATCTCATGTCCCCTTAATCAATCAACCAATCATTCTATCAACTTGTCTTGCGCTTGCATCAATCTCAATCAGCTTCATCAGCTCATCAACTCGTCTATACTGATCATTTCCATCAATTGTTCAGTTACGCCTATCAATTGTGCATTTCCATCAAATGTACACCACTGCTTCATCACTTGTGCAATATCAAGTATCTACTCATTTTCTTGACATCTATCGAGAGATTAATCTTCTTACAATCTATTTGATAAATCTCTCGAGGGGGCATATCATTCTTATCATAATCCTTACCATGATATCTCTGGGACATGTATCAGTTGATCAATCTTTTTCTTTGAAACAACGCGACAAGTTGCGTTGTCCCAAAGAGGGGCAAAATGTAGACACATAAAAATGTCCTTGTAATCATTTTTAAATCATTTCACATTTCATTCAATTATCCATATATTATAACCATTTATTCATAAGCATTTATAGGCATCTATAAACATTATTCATAAAATCATTTGATCATTTATCATTTACCATTTAAGCATAAATCAATAAAATATCATTGAATCATTTAATAATCTTTCCATTTATCCATTCATCTCATATTCATATTTTATGCATTTCCATTCAAATATTATACTCATAAAACCCATGTCCATAATCACTTCATTAAAACCATTTTCATAATAATTTATCCACCATAAAATATTAATACGTTAGTGCATTTACACATTTCATACATTTGCATATTCATTTAAAATATCACAAATATTCATTAAATTATTCATTTACCACCTACATGCATTTATCCATTTCAATATTTCATCTTACCCATCTCATGCATGTGAGATATTTTCCTCCATGCCAATCTCTTATCCCACTCTCCCTCCACAACTTGCATTCACCCTAGAGATTCCTATTTAAACATGACTCTCTTCTCATTTTGACCCCTACACGAATCTGGAATACTTTTTCCCACTCACCATAGCCTCTTGCTGCATTCTGTGCTCACAAAAATCTGAGAGCAAATGCATAAAATAAGATCTTGGTGAAAGGGAGACAATGGAGTTATGTTCTTTTAAGCAAGTTTGTGATCTTAGTGTAGTTGCATGTTTTTGCTGGTTTGCATTTAAATTAGAATTACTCTATTGATGTGGGCTGAAATGATGGTTCTTACTCCATAGAATCATGCATTTATTTTGGCTCTACAATATTAAAGGAATAGATATATGATTATCTACATACATACAAACATAGGTACCTTGTATAAATTCTACAAAGGGATAACTCAGAAGGAACCATGAACAACTTGGAGATTAGTCAAATGGTTATTAGTTGAGTTATCAAAAGTTAGATAGATTATTATGTTGACTTATTATTGGACATTACTATGAACATAAGACATTATATTGAATCAATTAAAATGATATTTAATGTCATGAATTACTAAATTTTTTACAAAATCCAAGATGGATAGAGCCATATTATGTATAAACAAAAAGACTCTAGAACTTAATATGAAGAAGTGGGCTGATGCAAGAAGTTGGCTCCACAAAAAGCTCAAAAAGTGGATGTGTTTTTGCTGTTTTTCAGAATTTGTCACACTTGGACTGAAAATTTGGGGCACTTACACAATGAATTTTAAAAAAAGTCACTAATATGAAATTTAACATTTTGAATCTAGTTTCTAAATATGTAAATTATTCAAATACCCAGATAGTAGAAATTAAATTTTGATAGGGCTATAAAAACCACTTTTTAAAAGTCCCTTTTTTTTACCATACCATGCACGTGTATGGACACCACTTTTTGACCCAAATAAAAGTATTTTTCTAATTCCTTTTGGGGAAAGAGAGCTAACAACATGAAGATTGATGATGAATTTTTTTTGTAATTTTTTGTTGAATATTTTTTTTTATTAAATTTTTATCGGCCTTAATTGTTGTATTTAAAAATCAACATGTATGGACAACATAATTTGACCTAAACTAAAAAATATTTGAAACTATTTTTTTCATTGTGTAGAGAATTGTCTGAAGATTGATGTCATATAAATTTTTAACAAGAAAATTAACCAAAAAAAAGTTATTAAAAAACAAAAAAAGTTTGATATTTCAAGTTTAAGGACTAGTTTTCTTTGAAATTAATTAAAAAATAGAAAATTTAATCCAATATTAATAAAAATTATATATTTGGAAACTAGACATTGTGTTCTGTAATGGGTTTTAATTTTATAGATTGATTTAGAAAAAAAGTCCGTCAACCATATTGTCAAAGTTGGACATTCTTCTTCAATTTGCCTTAGTGTTTTAGTTGCAGGTCAAAGAATAAGGCTCAGATTGCCAAGCCTTTCCCGAGCCTAAAACCAAGGTTGCAGGTGGGTTGGGAAACATACACGTTATTTAAATGAAATACGTACACATTTCGTAATGCGTACGTGTTATGTTTTTACCCATTGGGTAAAAGTAACACATACGTGTTATGAAACGCATACGCATTGTATTTTCAGAATGCGTATGCATTTCTAATATAACCGTTTTTCCCTGATTTGAATTTTTTTGATACAACATGTTTTTCCTACAACATTCTTTTTTTGCAGTACGGTTTGAAAGTGCCATTTTCTGCATTTTTTATTGCAAATTTGTCTTGTGCAAGGCATAGTCTATTGCAAATTGGTTGAGAAGACAAGTGTAGGTTGAATTTTTTGAAGTGGAATCAAGTACAAGAATAATTTACAAGAAGATTGAAAAAAGAGAGTTTTTGGATGTATTCATGATGTTTTTGTACTTCGAAGTTTATAGAAGAAAGGATCTTCATAGTACATAGTTTTATTTGAATACTTGAAGGAGATGAAAATTTGAAAATTGGTTACAGGTAAATAATTTTTTTTTCATCCAAGAGGGTTTGGTAACCATGGGATCAAATAAAAGACAAAGAAAAAAATGTAGAAAGTCAATGACACCCGAAGAAATTCAAGCAAATAAAGATATGGAGGTAAAAAGACAAAGGGATAGAAGAGAAAGAATTCGTCAAATGAAAAATTTGGAAGCATCTAGTCCCATGAATGATGAAATTAATTTAGATGATGCAAATGTGGAGATGGTGAATATAGAAGAAAATGCAATTATGTAGACAAACTCAACTATGCCTTCAACTTCAACTTTGAATGATATGGAAATAGTACCTATGCAAACAACTTCGGGTATGTCTTCAAATACACTTCCCAATGATATGGAAAATGCACCTATTCAAACAATCTCTCTAGGTATTTTTTCAAACCCAAGTCTTGATAATATTGATTTTGCTTGTTTAGATGAAGTTGGATACACCAGTGATGATATCAATAATTCTAGGGTTGAAAGAATGCAAAAAAAATAAATGATGAAAATATTTCTTATGAGAATGCAAATGATAATCAAATCCCTCATATTGATGAAAATGAGAATGAAATCCTTTTTACATTTGAAAATGAAAATGGAACCCCTTGTGTGAATGAAAATGAAACCCCTTGTATGGATGAAGGTGAAAATGTTTTTTTTACAATTGAAAAAGATGTGCTAGATAACCTTCGTGGTAAAGTTTCTTGGAGACAAATTAGAACTTATGAAAATAAAATATATAAAATGTTTTTTTATAGAAAGAAATTAGGATTCCAATGTCAACTCATGGTGCAATTGATGAGAATGTGGAAAATGATAAAAGTGATGAAAAAATTAGGTATTTTTGTAAAACCAAAAAAGAAAGATGATTCAGTAGAACAAGTCATATCTAGTGTTGCTAATGCTATTGATTTTATAGGTAAGAAAAGTCGATCTAAAGATAAAAATGCGGCTCGTCGTGCAATAACAACTGCTTTAGTTGATAAAGCAACTTCAAATAAAAGAATGTTAAGTAAGATTAGTAAATGTATAAAAGTAAATCCTAAAACTTTGATAAGAGCTGCTAAAAGAAGAGAAAATATTGAAAAGGATCCAATTAATCAATGTTGGAGTTTTAGTGGTAGACTCCCAAGATCAGACATGAAATTAACTAATGAAATTAAATCTTTAATCGATAAATTTTGGCATGATAATACAAGAGTATCACCTAACATTAGAGATGTCTTAAAATTAAGGGTGGGTTCCAAAATTCGTGTACCTCATCCAAAGCATCTCTTAGATATGACTCAAATTGAATTACATAATTTTTTTTTAGATGCTTCAATCTTACCATTGAATATTAAAATAAGTCAAAGATCATTCAAAAAGTGTAAACCTTGGTATGTTAGAATTAATAAGCAACGAATCTCTTGTTGTTGTAAGACTCATGTACAATTTCGTTATTATTATGATAGTTTTTGATATATACGATGCACTTTGCATGTTAACCAAATTATGCAGGACATTTGTGGTATTAATATGCCACCTGAAAGAATCAAAGATTTTATAGCAAGTTTGTTTTGTGAACCCTCTAACAAAAACTTATTTTATTTAAAATCATGTATTTCTGGAGAATGTGATAAATGTTCTAACTTTTCATTACTAGGAGAATGTATGCATGATAGTAGTTTAAATGAATTTGGACAACAATTAGTAGATGTAAAAAAAATTAAAAATGTTGAGTATTCTTTAAAAGATGGAAAAACTAGAAAACGTTGTGAGCTAATTATGGAAAAATTTAGTGTGCATGCATTTATTAAAGAATTTAAAGATAATATTGTACCTAAATATGTTCAACACTCTCAGTATGTTCATTGGCTTGATAATCAATTTCGTTTATGTAAAACACATTCCCAATTGGAACTATATTGTCAGTTGTTGATTTTGCTGAAAATTATACTCTTGCTCCACAAGAACAAATTCAATCACAGTATTATAATTCAGTGCAAGTAGCTATTTTTATTCATATTGTTTATAGAAATGCAGATGATAGTAGAGAAGATAATATAATTTTTTTGAGAGAGTACCATTTTTATGTAAGTGATAATCGATTACATTCATCTAAGTTTGTTCAATATTGTTTTGATATATTTTACAAAAAATTAAAAGAAAGAGGAATTCAACTGCTAAAACATCTCATATGGTCAGATAATTGCACAGGTCAATTCAAAAATGCTAGGATGTTTTAGTGGGTATGTAGAGTTCATAAGGAAAATAATATCCAACACATATGGAGTTTTTTTGAAGCCGGTCATGGTAAGGGAGAACACGATGGAGCAGGTGCATGTGTGAAAAGAGCTCTTGCTAGAGAGCAACTAAAATTTGAGGATGCTGCAAAATTTAGAGATGCACGTGCAATTGTAGATTGGTGCAATACCAAATTATCTACAAGAATAAGTGAGAGATCAATAATTCACCGCTTCTTTTGGTTAGTTGAAGAAAATGATATTTGTTCTCGACAAGATGTTGAAACAATTAATGGATCTGCAAAATGGCATTGATTTAAGAGTTCGAATGCAAACACATGGACAATATGGACAAAGGAGTTGGCATGATTTTGTCAATTTTGTATTGCAGGTGATTGGGAGGCTTGTGAAAATATGGAATGGGTCGAACAATGGCAACAAAGAGCCTTAACACCTACATTGACACATGTTCAACATGAAACAATAATTGAAGATAATCAAACGTTCGCATCAGATGATTATGATTGTGTTTTTGATCTTGCACAAGAAGGTACATTATTTATTGAGTTGAATTTTATATGTATGCATGTTTATATGTGAATTAAATATAAGTCACTCTTTATTGAATTTTTTATCTATTTTTGTAGGACATGTGTATGCTATTGTTGCACCTGAGGGGAATGAAGACGAGACAGAGTATTGGTTGGCTAGATGTGTTGAGAGAAAACATACGTTGGTACATCCTAGAGTGGATGATGATAACTTTGAGTATCCAACTGGTTCACTCATTGTTGTTGGCACCTGGCTTCAAAACTATTTGATAAGAAAGAATGGCTTGCCTACATTTAAAGATTATGAAAGACACGCTTGAATATTATACATTATTCACATTTGATTTGGAAACCAATATAAAACTAGTTAGATATCAAGGGAGGCCTCCTAATAAAGTTTTATGGACACTTTCAATGGATGATCACAAGACAACCATAGATGCATTACAAAAAAGAGAGGATGCGGGTGGTACAATGGAGTAAATAAATATTGGTAAGTATATCTAGTTGTACACATATATTTAATTGATATATATATTTGTCTTTAAAGTCATTTCCTAATTAAATTTTTATATCATTTTTTGTTTCAGGTCTCCCTTGAAACTAGATGCTTTACAAAAAAGAGAGGAGATGCACTCTTATTACAATGGAATTCGAATCTAGAGACATGTAACTATATATAGTTGTAGATACATTTAGTTGAGAGTATAAATATAAAACTAAATTTAATTCATTATCATTTTATAACAAAGTTTATAATTGATTTCATATCCCCTTAAGCCATTCTCTTAAAACCACTTAATCCATCCTCTTATGTACCATTAATCAATCCTCTTGCATCCCCTTTAAGTCTCTCTATAATTAATTCCCCTTAAGTCATTCTATTAGGGCCCCTTAATCCACATCCTTGTATATCTACCCTTAATCCATCCTCTTGCATCCCCTTAAGTCACTCTCTCAACACCCCTTAAGCCATCCCCTTATGTATCATTAATCCATCCTCTTGCATCCCCTTGAGTCTCTTTATTAATTACCCTTAAGACATTCTATTAGGGCCCCTTAATCCATATCCTCGTATATCTACCCTTAAGTCGCTCTCTCAACACCCCTTAAGCCATCCCCTTGTGTATCATTAATTCATCCTCTTGCATCCCCTTAAGTTTAGGGTTTAGGGTTTGTAGGGTTCATGAGATGCTTAGAATAACAAATCTATATGGGTTTAAAGGGTTTAGGGTTCATCTCCTAGTCTTTAGGTCATATGGTTTAAGGTTTAGGGTTCTAGGGTTTCTAGGGTTCATTCTATAAACTCCACTTATGTCAAATCATTCTATGACCCTTAGGGTTCTAGGGTTTCTAGGGTTCATTCTATCAAATCCACTTATGTCAAATCATTCTATGACCCTTAGGGTTCTAGGGTTTCTAGGGTTCCACCCTCTTACATCCCTTCAAGTCATTCTATCAAATCCCCTTAATCCACCTCTTGCATCCCTTGAATTCATTCTATCAACTCCCCTTAATGCGCCCTCTTGAATCCCATTAAGCCATCCTCTTATGATCACACACCTGAGATTTAGGTTCATCTCTTGAATCCCCTTAATATATATGAGTTTTAAGGGTTTAGGGTTCATATCGTAGGATTTAGGTCACATGGTTTAGGGTTTCTAGGGTTCATGAGATGTTTAGAATAACAAATCTATATGGGTTAAGGGTTTAGGGTTCATCTCCTAGGATTTAGGTCACATGGTTTAGGGTTTAGGGTTTCTAGGGTTCATGAGATGCTTAGAATAACAAATCTATATGGGTTTTAAGGGTTTAGGGTTCATCTCCTATGATTTAGGTCACATGGTTTAGGGTCTAGGGTTTCTAGGGTTCATGAGATGCTTAGAAAAACAAATCTATATGGGTTTTAAGGGTTTAGGGTTCATCTCCTAGGATTTAGGTCACATGGTTTAGGGTTTAGGGTTTCTAGGGTTCATGAGATTCTTAGAATAAAAAATCTATATGGGTTAAGGGTTTAGGGTTCATCTCCTCGGATTTAGGTAACATGGTTTAGGGTTTAGGGTTTCTAGGGTTCATGAGATGCTTAGAATAACAAAACTACATGGGTTTTAAGGGTTTTAGGGTTCATCTCCTAGGATTTAGGTCACATGGTTTAGGGTTTACAGTTTCTAGGGTTCATGAGATGCTTAGAATAACAAATCTACATGGGTTTTAAGGGTTTAGGGTTGATATCCTAGGATTTAGGTCACATGGTTTAGGGTTTAGGGTTTCTAGGGTTCATGAGATGCTTAGAATAGAAAATCTACATGGGTTTTAAGGGTTTAGGGTTCATCTCCTAGGATTTAGGTCACATGGTTTAGGGTTTAGGGTTTAGGGTTTGTAGGGTTCATGAGATGCTTAGAATAACAAATCTATATGGATTAATGGTTTAGAGTTGATCTCCTAGGATTTAGATCACATGTTTTAGGGTTTAGGGTTTGTAGGGTTCATGAGATGCTTAGAATAACAAATATATGTGGGTTTTAAGGGTTGATCTCCTAGGATTTAGGTCACATGGTTTAGGGTTTAGGGTTTCTAGGGTTCACGAGATGCTTAGAATAAAAAATATATATGGATTAATGGTTTAGGGTTGATCTCCTAGGATTTAGGTCACATGGTTTAGGGTTTACGATTTCTAGGGTTCATGAGATGCTTAGAATAATAAATCTACATGGGTTTTAAGGGTTTAGGGTTGATCTCCTAGGATTTAGGTCACATAGTTTAGGGTTTAGGGTCTCTAGGGTTCATGAGATGCTTAGAATAACAAATCTATATGGGTTTTAAGGGTTTAGGGTTCATCTCCTATGATTTAGGTCACATGGTTTAGGGTCTAGGGTTTATAGGGTTTATAGGGTTTATAGGGTTCTAGGGTTTCTAGGGTTTATAGGGTTCCACCTTCTTACATCCCTTCAAGTCATTCTATCAACTCCCCTTAATCCACCCTCTTGCATCCCCTTAAGCCATCCTCTTAGGACCCATTAAGCCATATCCTAGGGTTCATGACATGCATCCCCTTAATCCACCCTCTTACACCCTTTAAATCATTCTATCAACTCCCCTTAATCCACCCTCTTGCATCCCCTTAATCCATCCTCTTAAAGGACCCTTAAGTCATATCCTATTACATACCCTTAATCCACAATCTTGCATCCCTTAAGTCACTCGCATAATTCCCCTTAAGCCATCCTCTTAGGACCCATTAAGCCATATCCTAGGGTCATGACATGCATCCCCTTAATCCACCGTCTTACACCCTTTAAGTCATTCTATCAACTCCCCTTAATCCACCCTCTTGCATCCGCTTAAGCCATCCTCTTAAAGGACCCTTAAGTCATATCCTCTTACATACCCTTAATCCACAATCTTGCATCCCTTAAGTCACTCACATAATTCCCCTTAACCATCCTCTTAGGACCCATTAAGCCATATCATAGGGTTCATGACATGCATCCCCTTAATCCACCCTCTTACACCCTTTAAGTCATTCTATCAACTCCCCTTAATCCACCCTCTTGCATCCCCTTAAGACATCCTCTTAAAGGACCCTTAAGTCATATTGTCTTACATACCCTTAATCCACAATATTTCATCCCTTAAGTCACTCACATAATTCCCCTTAAGCCATCCTCTTAGGACCCATTAAGCCATATCCTAGGGTTCATGACATGCATCTCCTTAATCCACCCTCTTACACCCTTTAAACTCATTCTATCAAATCCCCTTAATCCACCCTCTTGCATCCCCTTAAGCCATCCTCTTAAATCCCCTTAAGGAATTCTCTTAGGACCCCCCTTAAGCTATATCCTCTTAGGTCCCCTTAATCCATCCTATGGCAAACATCATTTGAATTTGTATGGAATTTATAAGATCCAATTTTGTAACTTTTATTATATATTGTTCTTTTATTGCATGAATTATTTACTTAAATGACTCATGAAAATTATAGTTACTTTACTTACATTAATTATTTTTGTAGGTTCTCATCAAGTCGATCTACCATGCGATTGCCACTGAAAAATTATTTTATCAAGAGACTATGTAAATATCAATTTTTGGTCTTCACGTAAAATTTGATAAGCTAAATAATTGTATATACATGTGCACATATATGTTTCATCATGTTGTATAGTTGTATGATCTTCAATGAACTTATTAGTAACTTTTTAAATATCTCGTTCCAATTTTATAGATTATACATTTCATGTCTTGTATTTACCACATTTTATATAATTGTTCAAATATTTGCTAGAATTGGAAAATAGTTAAAATTACCTACCCTTAATTTATTATGAATATAATCTAAACTATTTAAGGAATGTTTTAATTTTGTCACCTAACCATGTGATAAATTATATATATGAAATTTGATTGTAGAGATAAGAATTTATATAGTGCATGTATTACTTGAAAATTAGATAAAATATCTAGATCTACATACATGAGTGCATATAATCATCAAAATGAACATAACACGATCATAATTGACTGCATATATAATCATCATATTATAGTCAACTGATATAAATAAACACAAATATGTATATGTCAAGTCCAACACATATACTTAAATAAAACTAGAGATCTCTGGTCTATTTAAAATTTAAAACCATCTAACTATCAGGTCGATCAGTCAAATCAAGCCTCCTCTTTGTTCCAAGTCGATTAGATGTACCCACATCATGCTGTAAAAGAGTACAAGAAACTTGAAATTAGATTTAAAGTTATTTAAAAATTTTGATATAATTAAACATATTTAAACCTGAAAATATAAACTTTTGGATTAAAAATATAAATTTAATTAAATATCTAGTAAATACAATAAAAATGATTTTTAGTATGCATAAATTACCATATGATCATGTGAATCTACTAGCACATTTTGTTCAATAGGTAGCTTAACTATCACTTGAGAAGATCCAAATGCCTAATCTATTATATCCTGCATATTCATATAAAGCAATCAATATGTTAAAACCTCGAATATATATATATATATATTGAAAAGATCTGTAAAAAATGTTTAAGATATTTAGTAAAGTTTACAACCTCAAATGTTATGACCTCATGATCACACACCTGAGATTTCCCATGCATAAATGCTAACGATGTCTCAGGTGCACCGGCGATGGGTATCTCATGAAATCCCTGCATATAGATGTACAATAGTTTGTATAGATCATTCACGTGCATGTGTATGTAAATGTAAAAATTAAATTAGATCTATGATGTGTATTTAATTCAAACTTAACAAATTTTTTGAAAGCACACACCTGAGCTGATGATGGCTTAGGATCACTCACCACAACTTGTGGTTGGTCAACACTAGGTATCATATGACCTCCTTGCATCTAGATATAATATATATCAATCACACATCATGTGTACACATTCAAAATAAATTAGATATATCCACACAAACTAAATTTAATATATATTGGTTTAAGTACCTGACCAAAAGGTGAGCCCATATCTACAACACTCGACATATAGAAACGATCATTTTGAGTTTTAGGCATTGTTTGATCACGCGTCTACACCGAACACTTATTGAATTAATATTGTATTATATATATAATTTGATGTTATTATTTACATGAATTTTGCACATTCAAAAAAAAAAAATTAAGTTCAAAAGATGAACATACCTGTGTAGGATGATGCTCAGAATATAGTAAATCCATATATAACTCTGTCTCAGATGCATGTGGGTCACTTGAAGTGGATGCCTGAGTATTCCTATTGCCCGAGCCTCCATGCTCTCTATTGACCACTTCATCCATCGCGTGTGAAGTCTGATGAGTGAGATGTCCTGAAAGTGAACTCAATGCTCCTAATGTCGATAACATGGTCTACTGTTGAAATGTAGCGGGAACACCAGGAGAAGGAGGAGGAACAATAGGAGCAATTGGAGCACGTCGTCGAGGATCAACACATGCTCCTAATCTATGTTGGGGCATGCCACACCCAAATACATGAAATGACCTCATATCAAAATAGTTTGGTTTTAAACCCAACTCAAACTTTGCCCATAACTTTCTCAAAAATTATAGGGGCACCTCAGAATTTCCATGTGGTGGACTATCGAACACCATCCACCATCTATCCCAAATATGTGCAGCTATCTGGGGATGCCTACACCATAAAATTGAAATTCGTTTTTTGGTGGGTGGGATTGGTTGGTTAGTTTGGGGGTTAAAAAAATACTAGCACATGGCTTGTTTGGTAATTTTAAGGTCATTAATTTTTTTATAAGACAATCCATCTGCATAGAATTGTCTCCTCTCTTCTCTCCATTGATGGAACCTATCTAGGTCCGCATCAATAGATCGAACATAATCGACAATAGTTTGCATCGTAGATGCAAACCGTGCGAAATGGGGGGGATTCTAGGCTCATTTTTTTATCAGATCTATATTTCCTTGAATCACCATAATATTTTCCCTAATGCTCTCTCTCAACTGATCCTGATCTACTATAGGGGTGAGGGGTTAGGAGGTGGAGATTTTGGAGGCATGGGGTTTTCTTGTGGTGGTGGGTTTGGATCTATGGGATCTACATGAATTTGTGGTTCAGGCATAAAATCCTCTATGTTAAATACAGGATCCATGTGAATGTAACCAAATGGTGCATGTTAAACAATTAAAAAATATATATCAACAAACTAATTAAATAATGCATGTGCAATTTGAAAGTTATTTAAAAATCACATTGAACGTACACAAATTCAAAATACAATTCATTTGAAGACCATTTGATTTATAACATTAAAAAATCCATAATGTTCATTAAAAATCCATAGCATGTACACATTAAGTTTATAATTTAAGTTTGTAAGTTTTGAAAATTTCAAGTAAGTGGTTTACAATTTGAGTTTTGGGTAATGGGTTTGTGTTCATATTTTAGAATATAGGGTTTAGTGTCTAGGGTTTTCTTGATTAATGATATGTGATTATGTATGGTTTGGAGTTTACATATAGTCAAGATATAGGTTTTATGGTTTAGGGTTGATAGATAGGATTATATGGCTTATGATGTATATGTATATAAGGTTGTAACTTAGAAAAGCATGTAGACATCTATTTCAAGGTTTGGGGATTTTGAACTATATATGTATATTAGAATAACAATAACCATTAAGATAGAAATTAAAAAAATTGGTGCAAGAATAGAATCATGGTCTAGGGAAATTCCCTTAGAAATAGAAGTGCAATAGAGAATGGAAATTTGCTAGGTTATAGCAGAATTAAGGGTAAGAACATAGCATGCATGGGAATGTGTGAGAAGTTAAACTATAGAGATAATTAGAAAAGTGGTATTATATAATAGTAATTATTGATAGACAAGCATATTAAATATAAGGATGTTTAAATATATAATAATAGAAACATAGGAATCATGGTATTTGAAAAGGGGAAATGATAATAGGAGTTAGCATAGAACACAAAATATTGTTCATATGAGAGACAAAAAAAGGTATGAGAATTATATTATATTAAAAATAAAATTATTAAACAATAGTATAGTATGAAACTAAAGGATGCAAATAAATTAAAATAGTGATTACAAGTAATAAATGCAAGAAGTAAGGAAGCCAAACTACTAAATCATGACATAATAGGGAAGACATATAGTTGGGTTTTATCATTTGCCTGATTATATAAAGAGTTAAGAAGATTTATTTAAGGTTAAAATTTTATCAAAGAGGATACATGGTAACTTATGATTTGGAATTTAGGTTTCAATAGAACCTATACTTTTGGTTCTAGGTATCTAATACTTAGGTAAAGAGGGAAATTCTCTATGATTTAGGGTGTAATGGTAAATATATATGCATAATATATTATTTTCAAGGATTTTTTAATATATATTGATTTAAATTGCATGCATGTGCATATGTATTTGTAAATGAATTGGTTGCATCCTCTTAAGTTGTGTTCTAGTAAGAACAAGTTGAACATATTGAATATGTTGAGAAACAACTTGAATATGTTTAAGAAAAAATTCGAGAAACATAGAAGAACAAGTTGAACAAGAACTTGCTAAATAATAGATTAGAAAAACAATTGTTAGAGATGCAAAATTGGAGAATTCAGTTCAAGAAGACATTGCTAATAGATTTCTTTTTCAAGTTTAAGATAAAAAATTTAATGGATATAGATGAGGAAATTTTTTTAAATATGATTTCATCTAGGGATATGTTCCCTTATATTAGAATTTTTTAAATATTTTAGTAATTAATAGATCCAAAAAACTTCGGTCCATGAGATCGAATACAGTTCATATAAATTTTAAACAATATACATAAACCCTTGACTTGATTATTAAAATAAATAGCACAATTTCTAATTGCAACCCTTGATTTCTAACTCTAAACCTTATCCTAACACTCACACTAATTCTAACTTAAACCATAGACCCTAATTATAACTTGAACCCTAATTTATTCTAACTTGAAGTCTAACCCTAAACCCTAATTGTAATTAAATCCTATCATAACCTTAGTTGCACACTAACCCTAAATGCATATAAAACTTAATCATAACCCTAATTAAATATTGATTGAATGTTTAACTCTCACAAAAATTACAACCTTAACCCTAATCCTAATTTAATTTTGACTCCAACCCTAACCCTACACCAATTGAACCCTAATTCTAACTCCAACCCTAACCTTGATCTTAAATTTTAATTCATAATCGTAATCCTAACCCTCACCCTAATAGAAATATAACCCTAACTCTAAACCTAGTTGAATACAAACCCTAACCTCAACCCTTACCCGAATATTTATCTTAGAACCCTAACCCTAATGAATTTTAACCCTAATTGAACTCCAGATTTAACTGAACCCTAACCAGGTAATTGAATTCTAATATTAAACAAGTAAACCTAATCATAACCCTAATTGTAATTTTGAAATCTAACTATAATATATATTAAAGTTTAACCCAAACCCTAATTGTACCCTAGCTTTAACCTAACTTTAACCTACAAATAGGGTTTTAGTTTACGTTTTAGGGTTTAGGTCCAAGGATTAATGGTCTGGGTAAATTAGTTTTTAAGGACCAATGTTTTTTAGAACCTAGGGTTTAGGGTTTTGAAATTTCTAAATTAAATGTGTCAAATTTAGGTTTATTTTTTTTGGTTTTCGATTTAGAATTTTATGTTGTTTGTTTCATTGATGTTTTTCGATTAATTAAATGTAGTTTAAAAACTATAAAATATTAAATTAAAACAAACTAAACAAAAAATCTAAATAGCAATTATAAAACAAAAATGCAAGATATAATGCAAAAATATGGCAGAATTCAACCAACTTGGAGGTCGCTGAGGTCAGTTGCATTGACGGGAGGAGGTGGCAGTGAAAATTTGAAAGAATCTTGCCCTTTGAAATGTGTACGTGATCTGCATCTCCTTCTGGCTTGCTAGAATTGACAGTGAAAATGATTTTCACAGTCGTTTATTTTAAAAAATAAATAGTTCTTCGAAACGCGTATGCGTTATGAATGCGTACACATTTTAGGTTCGCATACCCAATCCATAATGAGTACGCATTTTAGGTTCGCGTACCCGATTCGTAACATGTACGCGTTATGGATTTAGGTTTGGGTACCCGATCCATAATGCATATGCATTTTTTAAAAATACATACGCGTTTCGTGCAAGATTTTTTTTGGGCCGAAACTTCCCCTCTTCGTGGACCCAACTTCTTGCACTTACCCAAGTAATCTTTAAATCAAGTTTAATACTATATTATTATACATATCAACATATTGACAATGCTTTATATTGAGACCAGGTGTGTCTAGTCAGTGACATAGTGTCATCAGTATCAACTGATTGTGTATAAAATAAAAGAGTCCTTACTTCCATGGTTAGAAAGAAAAAACTTGAATAAGAGGTAGTAGCAAGAACTAGATTGTTATAAGTATGTAACAGGGTATTCAAGAGAATGTGTCAATCCTATTTGGTCTATTAAATTAATATTAGTGTGTTATCACTTTTGAATGAAATCTTGTTTATGGTTGTTAATATTGGGAGCAAATGAAGAGAAGAGTTCACCATAGGCTAGTAGAGTTTCAAAGTTGAATAAGGGTGGGTTCAAACTTACGAAATTGCTTCATAGAAATGATTTATTATATATATGAAAACTATGGCCTAAGTAGGTGTAAAATCATTGCTTACACTTTGTCAGTTCACTATGCTCCAAATTTGCATAGCTAGTTAGTAGAGTCATGCATAGTTGGAGGGTATTCATAGTTGTATGGAAGTACTAGTTATGTAGGACATAACACCAAATACTTATATGTGCATTATTAGACGTTTCCATACCAAACTCTTTGTGTAAGGGTAGGACCATTTTCCGGTTAGGAAGATGTGTGGGGGACCGCTTAAGTCTATGGTTGAAGGAAAAGTGCTTGGGTGATACTCCCCCTAGATTATAGTCGGCGGTCAAGGTTTGTGGAAAAAAGGAAGTGTGATCCAAATGAGGCCACATTGACCTTGAACTATTGTATATTATGAATTTGTATATGACCATGATCATGAATCAATTGTAATCTATATTTGAAAAGATGAGTTTTATCTACTGGGAATTATGTAATGTTATACCATTTATGCAATGACAAGTGAAAATTATTTATGCAATGTATAATTATGTTATTGAAAAGGAAAAAATATATTTCCCTATTTTTGGAAACTTGGGATATTCACTTTTTGAGTTAAAACTTAGGTGAAAATTGTTGAGTGAACATTAAGTATGTTACAATTTATTATAATTATTGTTAATGGAGGTATGGGAAAAGTTATAACTATTATTTATAAAAATTAACAACCCTCTCAACCTACCAAGCTTTGTTGTTTTTCGAGTTTAATAATTAACTTAACCTAGCTTAGGGTTTACACAACCCACACCTTATGACAATTGTTGTTATGACTCATGGTGCTTTTTACCAAATACCATTAAAGATTAAACATTATTTGACAATTCATAAATACCAAGGTCTTATAGTTGCCAAAGTGTTTTGATTATATTAAATTCAAGAAGGGATTGTACCCATTTACAAAATGACCATAGAGGGAAAATATGGGAGCTCATGAGAAATGAGGCACCTGAAAAGAAAAATAAAAGTAGTAATGTAGAGACTAGCAAAAGAAAGAAAATAAAACATAGGGGAGAATCAACCAAGGATTGGACCAACTATTGGTTACCCAAAAATATGATTCCATTAATGGCTTGCCGTTCATTTGCCAAAAAATGCAGTTTTTCTTCAGATGATATGGGCTTCTTTTGTGTAGGCTTGTCCTCCCAAGTAATGGGCAAAGTAGAACTACCACCTTTCTTACCCTTCTTCTTTGAGTGCATAGCTTCCTAACAGTCATCACCAATCCTTTTGCCATGGCTATTGTAGAGCTCCTTCTTATAGTTACCAAAGTGTTGATATGCATTAGATACATTGATTGTTTGAAGCTTGTTAGATATGGAAACGATATGCTAGGATGCAAGGTAATGCATACATCTCTCTTAGGGAAAGAAAATATGATTACATAATGATATTTGATAGACTTTATTTTCTTGGTATTTCATATGATCATTTATATCAATTCCATGACATGTTCCCTTTGTATAGTGTATTATGTTAAAACTAAAATAAATGGATTGTATTTTTTAGAGATCTATGGTTGCTCATAGCACTATACTAAGTAAAAATAGCTATTAGCATGTTCATTAGAAAATAGATATGATTACTAGTAATTATATTTAGTTGTTATATCATAATTAACTATAAAACACAACTTGCAGTAATATTAATTGTAACTTATTTATGTGATTTTGCATTCATAATCTATTTTTCCTTCTATTTTAATATTTTAGATTATATTGATAAATTACAATGTTCTTGAAAGAAATTAATACCATAAAGACATTTAAAAACAACCTAATTTACTAAAATTGAACTTCTTTCACGAATCTGCAAGTCATTTATTAAAGAGTGGATATTGATTTTAATGAAATGAGAAAAGAAAAAATGTTGCACAAGAAAGAAAAATTGTCACGTATGAAATTTAGTGTGACTATATAAAAAATCAATCAACATTTACAAATTTTAAAAGTATCCTTTTAACTTCAAACATTCATTAAAGCAAAGGAAGGCACAAGTTTCAACTTCATAAACAACTAAGATTTCCCTTCAATTTTTATTTGGAGTTCCTTTCTTCATAACTTTCTATAATGCAACTTTTTAATGTTACTCAATGTTCATCTTGTTGGCATAACATATGTAGTTAAAGTTATAATTAATATTACATTCTTGAAATTAATTTGCATATCTTATAGTGAATCTTCTCTAAAAAAAAAATTGCTTAGTTGCTCGTCTTTCACAACGAGGTCCAAAGTTAAGAGAATTCCATTCATCATGGTACCATTAACTCTACTTCCTTTTCTAACCACATCACTAGGTTTGTAATTTTAAATAGTTGATTTGCTACCCATAATGGTCGTAGAAGGAAATCATGTTCAAAGATCATTGATTTAGTCTAAAATTACCCATTTATCTTTGTTTCCATACTGTCGCTATCAAATAATGATCTCACTTCCATATGTTTCACATTCAGACCTATAATTTCAAATTAACCATGCCTATCAAAAAAAATTGTTCATGATTAAATTTATATATCTTATCATTTTACATTTTAAGTTTATAAAAAAGAAAGTAACTAGAAATTTGCATGGTTGTACACTATAGTACTCAAAATATTAGACAAGTTCTAGCTCCTTGTGATAGGAGTCTTTTTGTTTTGCCTATCTCCTTATCTCCTTAAGTATGGCTCTATGGAGGATTCCTTTGCCTGTTACTTGTTATCTGTGATGCTCATTTTGAAACCTTAATGTGCATTGATCATTTTAGAGTTGGTTTGGTTGATAGCCTCATTTTGTATGCTACCAAAATTCTTCAATTGCTATTGTGCTTTTTTGTAAGACGATTTGAAGCTTCATGAAGCTATTTTTGGGATGTTGGTATTTCTCACATGTCTAAGATGTCAAATATTGAAGGAATCTTTTAATTTCCTAGGTATTCATCTATATTTAAACTCATGAGAAGGATTAGAAATGATAATATCCATTTTAAATTTCAAATGGCAATATCCTTAACTGCATAAAGACATTATGAAAACAACCTGAATCATAAATGGAACTGCTTTTACAAATCTAAAGCTTATATATAAATATGAGGAACGAAGAAAGAATGAGAGTATAGGGCATGTAAATTTAGCATGACAGTAACAAATCAATCACCCATTCCCTTACAAAATTATAAAGCAGTCAGTCTTTTAACCTCAAACATTCCTTGAAATGAATGTAAGACTTAAGACTTGCAGAGGAGGAAGACATTAGAATTTCGAATTTCAGGCCTGTGTGATCAAGCCTTGATCGAAGGGAATTCCAGTGGCGGGCAACCAAGCAGATCCAGAAATGAAGTTATCAACTGAGAAAAAAGTGGCCTCCTCCGCTGTTTGAATAACTCTGTAACCGCCCCATCCTACTCTCCCGTCCACCTTTGAGCCAGGTCCTCTGTTCATATATTCTCCATAATACATGCTTTCCAGCCCATAATCTACCAGCCAGCCCGCGGGGTGAATGACATCGCCTAAGAAGCTTTCAATGATGACTGTCCGCGAGAACAATTTCCACGGCCTTCCGAGATAAGTTGGGAAAGAAGATCTGACTGGAGCGAGATCTCTGGAGGCCACAATTCTGCAGTTTTGAATTGAAATTCCGGTGTTCTGGAAGGGATCACTTCTGCCCTGAGCAGTAATGGTGTTGGTCTGATTGGCCATCGGTGTTCTCATAACAATATTGCAATTCTCAAAGACGGCAGCTGCGTTGCCAAAGATGAAGTCTACAGTGCCGTAGATATTACATTCCCTGTAGAACTCGCGGAGAAAGTGAGCAAATATGGTGTGTTGGAAGCCGATAAAGTTGCAGCGGTAAAAGGCTGACATATCAGCCCCCACACGCAGAGCTACGGCTTCATGCTTGTCCGGTCCTGCAATGTTGGCGAAGGTCATATCTCGGGCAATAAATCCTTTGCCGGATACAGCTGCACAGAATAAGTCCTTTGCTTGTTAATACCAATTCGTCTTCAGAGCAAAAACAGTTTGAGCTTCAATTAGCCTAAAAAATTCACCAGTGTTTCTAGATTTTTAAAACCCTGTTTCGGAAGCAATTTCAGAATACATGAAAAATGTGTGCGACTGTTTCGGAAATTTGACTATCATTTATAACGGCTAAAATTTTGACACATCAAATCAAATACTCGATATATTGGAGAGAACATATCCACATCTGAAAACAGGAAAGAAGAGAAGAGAATCAAGTAGAAAGAAAAATTTGAGAGTCCCTACTGGTTTGTGTTCTTTTATTCCGTAGAAAAGCAATCATAATTATTATCCATAATCTTGTATGCAGTGTAAGTATATTTGAAAGAAATGGTAAATTTGCTCTTCTTGCATTACTGCACAATACTGGAACTAATCAATCTACTATTACATAATGTATGTGCGCACAATCATGGAGATAATCCAGCAGACTGGGAAAGCAACAAAAGATATTATATTCTTCACCTCTAGCTAATCAGAATGTCTTGAGATGATCTTGAATGTCAGAATGCCAATAAATTGAAAACTCTGTGTGATCGAGCACAATAAGTACAAAAGGGAACGGAACTTATTAAATACAATAAATCATTTGCTTGTTAATATCACTTCGTCTTCAGAGTAAAAACAACCTAAAGAAATTCACTAGTGTTTCCAGATTTCTAAAACCCTGTTTCGGAAGCAATTTCGGAATACATAAAAAATGTGTGTGACTGTGAGATAGAGGAGCCTGCAAATTTGACTAAGATTAAATCAAATAAATAACAGGTTGGAGAGAACATATCCACATCTGAAATAGGAAAGAAGAGAGGAGAAGAGAATCAAGTAGAAAATAAAATTTGAGAATCCCGATAAATCTTAATCTGGCTAGTGTTGCTGTAGGAAATTGATCATAATTTATCATGCGAAAACAAATCCCGAGTGCCAGTGTAAGTGTATATTGAAAAGAAATAATAAATTTCCTCTTCTTGCATTACTCAGAAACAACTTTAACCACTTTCAAATCTCAAACTATAATCTGGTCTTCTTTGCGGTTCTTTGAAAATTTAGCTGTGAGAAAATTTGAACAAAGCTATCATCCGTAATCTTGTCTGCAGTATTCGAAAGAATAGTAAATTGGCTCTTCTTGCATTACTCCGTAACAAGTTTAACCACTTTCAAAGATAAAACAAAACATAATACATTCTTCACTTCTTGCTAGTCAGAATGTCAATAAACTGAAAACTTCGTTTAATCGAGCACAATAAATACAAAAGGGAACTGAACTTATTAAAGAAATTACCCGATAGCTCTAATTGAGGGAAAGTATCGTGGCGCAGGAGAATAATTTTATCATCTTTAGACCAATATATTTTCTTTAATGGGGGAAAATTAGAAAAGAGATACAAAAAGACTGTTGAGATTAACAATTTACCGAATGTTGCAGAGCGGAAATTGGTGGAGGCGTCCCTGCGAGATGCAACAACGGTCTGCCCGCCCCCATCGCCGAGCAACATGACATTGGTCTTGTCCTTGGAGAGAAGAACATTTTCATCATAAACGCCAGCTTTGACATAGATAACATAGCGCTCACTGCTATAAGACGGCGCGTTCATGACAGCCCTTCCATTGGTCTTGTACTGCCCGCTGCCGTCTTGCGCCACAGTTGCATTCACCTGCAAGTTAGGCTCTTGTAACAGCTTCCGATCTATCCAGTACATCCATCAAGGAAACCCAAACCCGTGCCCTTGGTAAGGGTTATATAACAGAGGACGCGGGATGCGAAACCTATCGTTATCAGGAAAGAAGATCTGGATGGTGACCAGAGCAATGCTTATGAATTTTGACAAGGACTCACAATTTTCCTCCACATCGGCCTTTACTGTCCCGGTCAACTCTCGGAAGCCGTCGAGGCATGTCTGTGAGAACCGCGCTTAGCCATGTCTTCACGTTTGTAACCTAGGCCTTTGAGGGATTCAAGTCCAACCCTCCCATTTCTGCCATCGAGCGGTTGATATGATCCACAGCTTCTTCGAAAAGATCAACACAATCTTTAAAAGCCATGCGCTCTGGAGACTCCATTTTCTCAGGGACTGCTTTCAGAGTCATGGTGTAGGCTTCTTGAACTCGATTCAGGCTCACCTTCACAGGGGCTGGCTTAACCAGCACACTCTAAGAGTTGACTGCTTAGAGTGCTCTGGTGGGCCCGCCTAATCTGCCCCGTTCCCCTACTTATTTCCGTTCCACTAAATACTCCCCGTTACAGTTAGCCACTCGCCGTAACACCTAGCGGTCAGCAGTTCCCGCGCGTGAAGAAAATCAAACTCAAATTTCAAACACTATTCCCGCGCAGCTTGGAAGTTAGTGGGTGCCATAAAGTGCACTGTTTCACCGTATGCAACAAACAGGTCTCCAACCCGATCATTAAATTTTTGCCAGTGTATTCTTAGCCTGTGCCAAATTGGGAGCGTTGGAAAAGGGTTTAGGTATCGAGCAAAAGCATAAAGAATAGACGACTTTTATCAGCGGTGGTTGGAAATAGTTTGGTAGGCATGCTTTAAAAAATATGGAAGCATAAGGCTCGTGAGCTGTTTAACCGAATACTTTAAAGAAATGCGGTTTCATGGAATGCCATGATTGCAGGATATGCACAAAATGGATTTTTGAAAAGGCTTTAGAAACATTTATTTCAAGCAAATGCAATTGGCAAGTGCGAAGCCAGCCTCTCCAGCCTTTGGCGGCATCCTCCCAGCCTGCGCCAAAATGAGAGCTTTGGAGCAACGTATGGGCATCCATCAAAGCATAAAGTGTAGAGGAATTGTGTCAGATGTTGTTGTTGCTACTGCTCTGGTAAACGTGTACGCAAGAAGTGAAATCATAGACAAGGCATGTGAACTGTTTGACAAAATGCCTCAAAGAAATGTGGTCTCGTAGAATGCCATGATTGTAAGAAAGGCACAAAATGGTTTTGTTTACAGGGCTTTAGAGGCATTCAAGCAAATGAAATTGGTAGGTGTGAAGCCACTCTCTGCAACCTTCTCCAACATCCCCTTAGAATCGAGTCATTTTGAAGAAGAAATAAAAGCAATTGAAAAGTAGATATACAAATATGTATATACACTTTTCACCTTATTATCTCCTCCTCCATTGCTAAAAAAAAAATACTAGTTATGTCTGTAATACATTATATTTACTAATTAAATATATGTTATACTTCTACATGATTAGATATCGGAGTGAAAAAGGCATTTCTTGGGGAGAGAAAATGATATGGTTGATCTCAACACTATTGTATTGGGGTTTCAAATTCTTCATGTTTTAATTTTCTATTAAAGCCTTCATACAAGTTTTATTTTCTAGAGATGTCTTTTAGATGTATTTCACAACTCTAAGGATCAAAAGGGAAATTTATTTTCCCTACAAAATAATTTGAAAGCAAAATAAGAACTATGTTGGGTTTATACCTAATCTCTAAGGTTTCTTTTTTGGGAGAGAATATCACGAGAGGCTAAAGCATTTGCCTCTAGATATCTAATACAAGCATTCAAAGAGTAATGAATTAAAAGACAAAACCCAAATTTTAGCAGAGGCAAGCATACAAACTCTCCTTTTATTATTCTATTTTTATTCAAATTCATATTGTGTTAAAAACCAGATGATATCATAACTCTATTTCTTATAGGTGGAATATGTTATGGTATGCCCATGGAGATGTAGAGCAGCCAAATGGGAGGCATGGAACTCTATCCAAATATTTATATAGGACACAAATGATTGGATGTTGTTGCAAGGAATCTATAAGTAACCCCTAACAATCTTTTTTGAAATAGAAAGATCTTAATTGTTTTGATAATTCTTTCTTTTAGGGTGCCAAGTGTATGGAGCAAAAAGATTTTAGAACTAGCAATGGTGGATTTAAATATCTTATAGTCTCACTAACAAAATGAACTCAAACAATTGGTCAAGTAGTACAACTATATCTAAATTCTTTGTGATAGTTAATATCAAATTTTATATTGATTGTGTGTAAGAATTAACTCAATAATATTTTCTAGAAGATTGAAAAGGAATAGAATCAAAAGTACATTAAAAAAATTCAATCTATCATTCATGACATGCATGCTCATTAATTTAGCCTCAAAATAGTGAGTCAAGTTTAAACTCATTGAAAGCTTATGGTTGTTTATCCTTTAAATTGAGCTATATATTTCTAGTGATACAAATATTTAGATGGTGGGATGAGATGATTGTGAAGAGACAAAGTTTCTTTAGGCATTGATGTGAAATATTATTTTTGTTATACATGTGGATTATATGAGTATGAATTTATAGCAACAAGATCTTGCTATGTCAAATTGGGTACACATTATTATTGATGATATTTTTTATAGTTATGGAATAATTGATGAGCTCATACCCTTTAGGGAGGCTTTAATCAAGTAAGTTATTTATCGTAGAGTTTATTACTATCGTAGTCTAATTTGAAAATAAAATAATTTTTTAAATCATAATAATTTACATGTCTTATCATTTTATTTTGAGTTTATTTGGTATATAAAGTTATTTATTCTAACTTCAATATGTTATTGGGATATGCCAATGATAGATCAACTTCCATACTATATGCAAATTAGTCTTCAATTTTCCCATAAAACATAAATATGAATATAGCTATTAAGGTTGAAATGATACATGGTCCTTGTGTGCAACAATGGATGAGAGATTATTTAAGTTATGGGTTGTGATTTATTGGCAAGTTGATGTTTTTGAAATGTTAAGCAACATTTACAAGGTGTTGAACCCTTCACAAAGGGCCCAAGGGCCAAAGGATAACATAGTTCAAAGCAGAATTTGAACTAAAGGAACAACTAGAAACAGCTGACAGACAGCTGTAGAAAACAAACAAATTAAGCAACCCCAGAAACAGAGGGTCAAAGTTGACTCCACGAACGCGAGTCCGAGAAGCAACCACAGATTTCTTCTTTCGAAGAACCACCAACCAGGGAGGTTCGGAATCAAGAATCAAAGAGAAAGGCAAGAGGAGCGGCTCCACCCTAGCCACCACAGGAGAAGAGCCACCAAGCAGCGAGGGAGTCGATAGCGAGGCAGTAGAGATCGAATCAACAAACGAAACAATAGAGGCTCCCAATGAAGGGAGGATAGGGTCTGACAGAGCAACAACAACAAGGGCTGAAGAACAGACAGGCACAGCGAGCAAGAGGATAAGCAGAGGCCAAATGACCCATTGAAAAACATCTCCTACACCGAAAGGGGAGACCCTCATAGTCCAAGAGTTGCTTCCATGGTCTGTCCTCCACCAGCAAAATAACATCCCCAGGAAGAGGTTTGGAGATGTCCAGATCAACTAACAACCAAGCGACCGTAGTATGCCCAAACTCCCTAGTTGTGGAATCCACCATTAAGAAGTGACCAATGGTATTGCTAATGGCCTCAAAACATGATTCCTCCCAGAACTGAAGAGGAAGATTTGACAGGCGAACCCAAACAGGTCTGGTGTTCAATGGCTCCATAAGGGGGTTGAAAGAATGCCACATCCATCCCCTATCCAAGATGCTATTCCGCTCGAGAGGGGAGGCAAATGTAGCAATATAGAAACCCCTAGCACTAGGGTAGAGCTCAATTTCTCCATCGACCAAAGGCTTCCATGAACCCGAAACCCAATCGTGGAGATCAGGGAGGGAGAGTCACAAGCCATTGAATTTGCAAACTACACCTGTTTCGAATAATAATCCTCATTTTCCATGATCTCAAGACCACAAACAACCACAGGGGAATCTCGGGCATAGGGCAGAGATCGACCAAAAGGACAAGAACCCACCTTGGCAGCATCAGAGAAAGATTTAGCCATTCCTGAAAAAACCCCAACAACAGGCAATTGAGGGGCTGGAATAGAATGCCTAGCCACAGAATCCCCCATTGTAGAAGCCACGGAGACAACAGACTTCCTGCGCACATTCCCTCCGTCCAGCCCAACCACCGTCGACTTAGCAGATCGCGTGCATGGGACAGGGATAGTAGGAGGGACCCCGCAGGGTATCGCACCACACCCGACCATAATAGGCATGCCACCACCAGGAATAATCGAAAGCCCCAGAGAATCCATTATAGGTCCAGCCATGGTCGCCAACACCAAAGCAGTAGAAGTCTTCCTGCTTGTGTAGGACACCGGGGCAGAGTATGGAGGAAGACCAGAGCCCCCAGTAGGAGGAATCCCGCAGGATAGACCAACCAACACAGGGACATGCCCAACATCGCCAAGGGAGAAACCATCAAACTTGGCAGCCGTTGCAGACAAGGGAGCCGAAGCAGATGAAGGAGCCAGAGCCATTGGAGCCTTAGCCGTGGAAAGTGCTATTACAGAGCACAATTCAAATTTTCCCCCGCTCATTGTATTTTAAAGTGCATAATGCTCGCAAGTTGATGTTTATAAATCTATACATATTAATTTTATGCATTTATGATTCTCTAAAAAAATATTTAATGATATTAATTTTCATTTTCTTTTCATATCTCATATTGTAGTGGAAGACAATAATTTGGGAAAAATTCTAAGATGCTAAATGGATTGCTAATGACTATCGTCCAACTTTATGTAAGTATTTAAAGAATTCCTCAATATCTTCTAGTGTTCATGTGGCTACATTATTCCCTTGATTTTAATTGACACCCATTTCCTAGATGACATTTTGAAGAAAGTTAATAAGTTTGAAAGTAGTGTAGCCTTGGTTTGTCAATTAATCAATGACTCCAAAATTTTTTATGTGCCTATCTATCATATTTCATAATATAAATTTGGATTTAATTATGAATTGTATTTTGATGTTTAATAGAAAATTCCATAACACACTTTTTCTTATTATTGTTGTTAAAGCATGAGAAAGAACATGGAGAGATTGCTCAATCAATAGAATTTTTTGTGAGAAACAACCCTAGAACAACTAGGGATGAGATTCTAGATCACGTAAGGATTCTTATTGGACTAAACAAAAAATAATTGAACAAGGAGCATTTGTTTTATGATCATTATATACAAACTTGTTGTAAGAGGTTGTACTTTGATTCCATGTATTAATATATGGCCCTTGTATTTGGAGGGGCATAGATGGGTTCTCAATATCACATCAAGGTTCTAAAAATGACATGAAAATTCTAATTGAAGCAATACCTCTCTAAGATAGAAGAGAGAAAAAATGAGTTTATTTTAATTGTTGTTTCTTTGAAATTTGTATTGTAGACCCAAAATATAATGGATGAAAAATTCACAACTAGAGTGTTTGGAGAAATTGATTTCCAAGAAAATAAAGTATTTCCCTATTTCATATAATCATTTACATATACATGACAATTAAGGTTTATAAAAATATCTAATTTTATTATCTTATATAGATTTCAAAGTTATATTATATCACTTACTTTTCATTGGATATCACAAATAATATACTTGAGTCAGAAAAAAACATTTATTGATCTAGATTGTCCACTTGAATGCTAATCATCATATCTTAAAGCCTTTATTGAGATGTTATATTTATTAAATTATTGATTTCTCCATTTGGACAAGGTCATTGGTAGGTTTGAGGACATTACTTGATTATGAAAGATGGAAACACCCTTTCCAAATATATATTCTATTATATGAAATGTGTACTTTCCTAAGGGTTGTTCCAATGTGTACTAAAAAGAACCTAGTTCAATAGTTAATATTTATGATGGTTGTGATTTTAACACATGAAAAATTAGGCTTATATACCTTTTATATTGATAGCATAGATTTATCAATTTCATGATACATGAAATATTTGATGAGGGTATGTGCAGGATCATCATGGAAAAAATAGGCCCTTAAGTGGCAATAAAAAGACAGAAAATCAGAGTTAGACAACTTGACGTAAAAATTTGAATAAGTTATCTATATTATTTCAAAAAAATGTAAAAAAAGAACCTGTAGAAAATTGAATGTAGTTTCTAAACTACTAGACCTTTATTTTAAAAAAAATCTCTTTGGTGAAAATTTGAAATTTCAACGCAGTAGTATTTAAATTTCAGGGTAAAAATAAGAAGCAGGTGTCTGTCTGACCACCCTAACCACAATAAAATGATAATATTTTCTTATAATATTTTAAATATAAGTAGAGGACTCATGTCCCGAAGTGATGCATATTTTTTCATAATTTTTTTCCAAGTAAATAATTAATTATGATTTTTTTATTACAACTTTTGAAAAATATAAAAGCTCGTCTGTCTAACCACCTTAACTTGGTCAGAAATTCATGAAATTCATTTTTTTTTTTAATCCTATAGTATGTGAAGCATAGAATGTGACGCATATTTCAGATTCAAAAAATGTGATACTGTTTGAAAGTTTTAGATGTTTTTCAATCAGCCTATCAATTAGGACTTTATTCGTAATTCTAATAGAAAATGAATAATAATTATTGATTAAATTCAAAGTAATATATAATTTATATTGGTGGAAAGTTGAGAATCTCGTCTAAAAACCCTTTTCGTTTCATCAATTTTGGGTAAAAAAAAAGTCGTCAGCCACATGGGTCATCATATGGCTTACATATCACCACTTTTTGGCCCATCATGATCCTGCACATACCCATGAGTTGGTTAGTACTTGACAAGGGAATATAATTTCTTTCATTAAATTATTGTATTACTCTAATTGTTAGAAGTGAACCATATCTCAATAATTGAAAATATCATAGACAAATTTTTACACATTTTTTACTAAATAAGAAATATATAAATTATATTACAAATGATACATACAAAAATGTGAAACATTTTAGAAATGGTCAATGCCTTAAAGATAATTTATTTATAATTTTATATGGAAGAATAACACTTGGATGTTCACTTGGATGGACAATCTCATGACTTATAGATAGGAATGCACAAATTTATTTACAAACAATTTAAAAGAAAATATGTGTTCACAAGTCTTAACAACCATAATGCAGTGTAGGAAAAAGTAACCCTTTTTCACACTTAATTTGGGAATGAATAGTTAATGACAAAATGGACCTAATTGTGCCTTATTTAGGGTGTTATAAATTGTATCTTAACACTTTCACACTAATCTTCGGCTTCATTAATTAATTGGGTTTATTTATGCATTATTTGGTCCTATTTTGCATCCACAAGCCTTATTAATTGCATCTTTCTGTGGATAATCTTGACATTCATCAAACGACCTATCATACTTTAATGTTTGGGGGGTTGTGTGTTCCAGATCTGGTGATTTGGGACTCATACACCACCTTGGGAATATGAGTCCCACCTAGATCTTAAGAGCTGATTGCAAGTTGCACATTAAATAAGACACTCCTAGAGATTTGTGTCCTAGGTTTTAGCTACTAGGAGTCATATCCCACAACTAGCGTACGAGTCCCACTTTAACTTGGACCTATTTTGAATCAAATTCTTGGCAAAATTTTATTATCCTAGATCTTATGTCGACTTGTGTTGTAATTTCGAGAAATTTGGCATAAACAAGTATAAATACAAGTTTATTTCATATATTTTCTCCTAGCAAGTTGATGAGAGCATTCCTATAGAAAATTTATGATCAAGAGAGTTTACAAGAGCATTCAAGAGTTGATTATCAAGCATTTTGGAGAATTATTCAAGATTCAAGCATCATATCAAATTTATCATGCATCATGTTTGTTTTTGAGCTAACATTTTTGATGTAGGTTCTTATGATTCAAGCAAGCATTCAAGTAAATATCCACAACATTCAATCAAGAGTCGAGATCTACATTCATGCTAGATATTATATACAAGATTGTAGCCTTTTGTTCAAGGGTTTGGTGAGTTGCAACATAGCTTATTTGTTCATTCATGATTCCTTCTTTCTATTTCATTTCAAGGTTTGATTACCAAAATGAGGTTTGACCAAGGAAAACCCCTATCCACTAACAAAAAAAAGAATTTCCCCTCTTTTTGATGTGTGATTTGTAGATCTAGGTTGAAGATCCATTAAAGAGCAATATTGGAGAAAGTTGCAAAGTTGTCATCTACATTGCAAGATCACAGAAAGTCACCTACAAAGCAAAATTCAGTGTTTCAGACTTAGAGATCAGGATGGAGAGAACTTATAGAAGATCACTAAAGGATTCTAGAGTTTCATATCAATCCTAATACTGGGACTAAATCGCCACTTGTGGTGTATGAGTCTCAGTATACCAAATTTCAAGCCTTTTCTATAGATCTTAGTTTTCTTGTTCCAGATTTTGGTTTCGACCGGAAACCCTAAACTGGGACTAAATCGCCCCTATTGGCATATGAGTCCCATTGTGCATTTAAAGTCAGATTTTTTAGAGTACAGACCTTGTTTCAAGCCTCTTCATATTTCCAGGTGCACCTCTATTTATCTCCAGTTCATTATTCTGATTTGAGTTCATTTCTAGGTCATATAATTAGGTTTTGCATATTATTTACATTTTTGGTCTTTTCAAGCCTTTGCTTGGTGGTGAACCCCCTTTGTATCTTTAATCACACCCTAGGACACCCTATTGCAAATATATTTTCCTAATTTCATCGTTAGATTGAGATCTCTAGGGTTCCTTGAATGAAACTTGAAGGAAATAGGAGAAGGACCCCTAAAATCCCCCCTTAGTTCCATCTCCAAAAGGTGGAACACCTATTTTCGTCGTTTCACATAATTACAATATTATTAGGATTATCCTTATCATGATTGTTTAATGTATGAGACGGTATAGAATTCTTTATACCATGAAATATTTGGTTGAAGATATAGCCACCCAAGAGCTAGGAGTTAGAGTGAAAGCACAAGAGAGATCAAATATGAGAGAATAATGTTATTATATCAAAGGATGCAAGTATACAATGAGAATGAGTTAAGAACATAAAGATAATTTTTTGGTTATAGAGACCAAGGTTAGACATAGGATTTCATCTTATAGAGTGTGGTCCAAATGCCACAAAGACACACAATGCCAATAGTGGCCATCTAAGTGTGGTCTTAGGATATGTCCAGTCTTAAAATCCCACACAAGTTTCTTCCAATATGATGATGTAGGTTTAAGAACTAGTCCATAGAGATAGTGCAAAAGATGAATCCACTTGCAATGTATCAAGATTATCTCACCAAGATTTATAGTTCTATATAACCAATATGATTAAAACAAATTCTTTTGATATCCATGATAAAACCCTCAACTTTAGTCACAAAATAGACCAATCAAGGGCATATCTTGATAGTCATGGATGTTTTTGCTAGTTACAACTAGATATAGATTTTTACTTAAGATTAGCATAAAATAATTTTTAGTGCTCCTTTGGGTGCCTTTTGCTATTAGGTCATGTCATTTAGGTTGAAAAATGTTTGGATTGCCTATCCAAGAGTTATGATAGTAATATTCCATGAAATGCTACATTAAATCATGTAATATTATGTAGATGCCATCTTGAGTAAATAAAAAAGAAGGGATGAACACCTACAACTCCTCCAGGGAATCTTTTGATGGCTACATGAATAAAAGGTATGCCTCAACTCAAATAAATAAGTCTTTGGGGTCACATTAGGTAAGATATCAGGGTTCATTGTCCCCAGGCATAACATACAGATGGATCCCACTAAATTTATAATGATCATTGAAATATCTCCATTGAGAAATATTAAGTATTCCATAGCCTCCAAGGAAATATTTAGGCTATCCATAGGTTCATTACACAACTATAGAATAAATGTTATTCATTATCCTATCCCCTCAAGAAAAGTACTAACTTTCATTGGGATGAGTCTTATTAAAAGGCCTTTGGTCAAATCAAAGAATAGTTGTCTATGTCACCTTTGTTGATGTTGATGGAACTCATGGCAAACAAGTCAAATACTTGTTTTAAATCTCCATTACACTAGTTGTCTTGGGAGAACTTCTACCACATAATGATGAATAGGGCCATAAATGAGCAATATATAATATTAGTAAAATATTGGTCATATATGAACTCCAATACATAGCTATGAAAAAGAATTTTTAGACATTGTCTTCACCTTACAAAATCTATAGAATTACATGCTTAACCACCACGTTCAACTTATTTCCCAAATTGACCCACTCAAGTATCTTATAGCAAGGACTTCCCAACAAGATGCATGGCTAAACAATTCATGATATTTAGTGATTTTGGCATTGAGTATGTAGATTGCAAAGCAATTAAATACTAGATTTTAACTAATTAGCTAGTCAAAGAATGATTAATCAAAACTCATCCATTTATCCTAGACTTTCTTATGAGCACATATTGACTCTTGACAATTCTCCTCCTAGAATCTATACCTTTTTTGTAGCCTTCCCTTGTACATTATTTTCCCCTTCCTCCACCCTTCATTCCTTTTATCCCATAGCATACTTCCACTCCCTTGAATTAACAATCTTCCTCACCCCATGCTTGACATGAACCCAACAATAGTGTCATCCCATTCATGTTCACCTTCCCTAGAATCCTAATATGATCCCATTGTCCTAGCTCCCTCTACTCTCTCACCTTTATTACCTACCCATACTTCTTCCCCTTACATTTTCCCTTTCATTTTTGATCAATTTTCCACCATTCCTCCTACACTTAGACACTTCTACCATTTTTTCACCCATTTTAGTGTGAAATTACTATTCCCACCCTAATACCAATGCTAATCATATGTAAATCAATTATCCCATTACTATCCCTTACAACCCCGATCACCTCACAAGCTCTAGTTTTCCCCTAGATGACCCTCGCATGAGTTAAGATGTTCTACCTACTCTTCTAATAGAAGACAACTATCCTTTGACACTTCAATTTCCATCCCACCTTCTAGTGTTCTGCCTATCACAATGATCCCATCCACTCTTATTAACACAGTTTTTTAGGATGTCTTCCTACATTTCAAGGATTCACTCTATCATGAACATAGAAAATAGAGAACATAGGGGAGGATAAAACCAAATGAAAAGAGGATTAGAAATAACAAGAATAACTTAATTTCCAAAAGGAACACACTTTATAATGATAAAGACTCAAAAGAAAAATAAATATAGGAGCCCTTAGGCTTAAAACTTTAAAACATCAAGGCTTCACACATAAATATTCTCACACCAAATTGTATGAGCTCAATACATTTACATATAGATTAAAAGAAATAAGTGTAGATAAAATAAAGGAAGAATTTCATTATCAACATCATGGCTTGCACCAACTGAGCATTAAATCTATTGAAAAAATTTCTTCATACCAACATGCCACCTATCACAATCTTGGTCACTCCTCATGGCACTTTATTTTCTTTTGGAAGTTGGTTCATGCTACTATATTTCATTATTATGTTGATGTGGGAAGATCATATTTGAATTTGATATGGGAAACTTCATCTCTACTTATGTTGGCTATCACCTACAACAACTACCTTTGTCAATTCGAGAGCGCTAGAGCCTTAATGGTGGCAAGACCACTTGCATCCTTAAGGTTAGATTTTGCATTATCCTTGTCCCTACCTCATTAGGCACTCAAATCTAAGTAATCAAATTTACCTACAAATCCCCTATCTAGATATTGACATTTCATTGACAATAAATCAAATGTTTGATTGAGCCTATGAATATTTTAGAGTTTGTTGGCTTATATAGTCCTTGCTTACTAAATTTATTTTGGAGAATTAAGGTCAAACTTGAAGTAATTTTAAATTGAGGAACTCATGGGTATCCAACCTGGGAATTATCATCATGTAGGATTGGCTCATCAAATAGTTAGAAGCATATGCCATATACATTGAATGACCAATGAGCACCCACAAGCATTTCTTCTTATGAATTATCTTAACTATCATGAGCTATTAGATCTTAGCTTTAATGGCTTATAAAGTGTTAAGTACAATACCACCTCCTCATGCTTTTTTCTATTGATGATCCATCCAAAGAGTTAAAGTGGGCCCACTTAAAATATCATGTCATGACCGGAGGATCTTGTTATTGCATGGAACATGTAGAAAATTGTCAATTTCTCGAAAGTATCAATGAAAATGCATATCATTGTTTGAAGGGGTCCACTGTATTATTGTAATTAAATGATCAACTTAACATAGACAAAAAAATAACATAATTAATCCAAACATAAGAATTATACAAAATATTGAGTAATTATGAGCATCCCTCTCCCATTTCTTGTCAGTCAAGCATATTTCAATTTACTTGAAGTGTTCCTTACCTTTTATTTTTTACTTGTTCTCCACTTCCTCCTCTAACTTTTCATGTATCATATATATGTTGATTTTATGAAAGTAATTCAATTAGATATTCATGAAATTAATCTTTGATAGATGCCCATAGCATATATAAGTAGTGATCTACATTGCACCCTATGCATATAATTTTATGAAGCCAATGTCAAAGTCTATACTCTCAAATTCTCAAAACAAAAAATAAAAGAAAAATCTAAGTTTCTAAAAATTGAAAAAAAATTGTTCCTGCAATATTAGTTTAGGTATGACATGGTGCACATTATTATAGTGTGAGCCTATTTTTTAAATCACTTCATTTACTTTCACCAATAATCTCCATAAAAAAACTTTCTCCATGTTTAAAATCATGGAAAAAATTTGCATCCCTCACAATAATTTCTCTTGTAGTAATTGTGGAGATTAATTTCATTGCAATGTGTCAATCAACACATACTTGAAGGTTCTTCACAACTCTAAAGTTGTTCTTGAGGGGCATATCTACAAACCAAAAGCAATTGACAACTTTTTACCATCATGGTAGAGAACTAATTATTTTTCCTCCTTGTCCACATCACGAAGTAAATGTCTTGAATCTGAAATATATCCTCTACCTTAATCTCCCAAGCCATTTTCTCCAACTTTGCATAAATCTTCTATGTCTAATATGGTTTGTCTCCTACACAAAATGCATGTACCATTTTTAGGGATCTTTTAATTCTTTTATCTTTCATTAAATTCTTTACCATTTGAACCTCAAACCATTTGCCCACTTCTTAATAGATGGTTGAGAAAGTCACATCAATTTTAAGATCCAAATCAAGAAGCAATGTCTTTGTAAAATAATTCTAAGACCGTGGTCTTGTGGAGGAGCTTGAAGAACTTTTTTTATAGAATAGGGGTTCCATGAGGCCCAAAAATGATATACGAGTAATTAAAATCTATTTTTAAATAATTAGAAGTCTCTACTTTTTAGTTCATAATTTTAAACTAGTGCATTTAGGGTGGGGCCATAAATTGTCTCAACCAGTTTATGAAATTTTCTACTACTTGTCAATAATTTAGAGTTTTTAGATTCCCACCAATTATTTCATTTTATCATTTTATATTTCTATACTTTATTACACAAAATAATAAAATTTATGAAACCACCAATTTCTTAAACTTTGAAGCTTAACCTGCACTACAAAATTCATGAGATCACTCACTTTAAAATACTCTAAAAATTTTCAATAACATTCAGTAATTTTTTTTAGAAGCATTCCCTAATGAGAAATGCTTCATTAATTCGAAGATTTCAAAGACATTTTTTTGCAAAATTCAATTTTATTCATATCCTATAATTACTGCATTCCATGAGATCACATTTCTTTGAGGCATTTTTTCGAACAGTTCATGTGCTTTGTCTATGATTTCATTTCTTGCATACACGTTTACCAGAGCAGTAGCAACTACAACATTTGACACAATTCCTCCACGTTTTATGTTTTGATGGATGCCCATACGCTGCTCCAAAGCTCTCATTTTGGCGTAGGCTGGGAGGATGCCGCCAAAGATTGCATAGGCTGGCTTCACATTTGCCAATTGCATTTGCTTGAAATAAACGTTTCTAAAGCCTTTTAAAAAATCCATTTTGTACATATCCTACTATCATGGCATTCCATTAAACCGCATTTCTTTTGACGCATTCGGTTAAACAGCTCACGAGCCTTGTCTATGCTTCCACATTTTGAAAGCATGCCTACCAGACTATTTCCAACCACAGCTGATAAAAGTTGTCTATTATTTATGCTTTTGCTCGATACCTAAACCCTTTTCCAACACTCCCATTTTGGCACAGGCTGAGAATACGCTAGCAAATGTTTAATGATCAGTGTTGGAGATCTGTTTGTGGCATACAGTGAAACAATGCACTTTATACCAGCCTCTAAACTTCCGCAGCTGCACATGAATAGTGTTTGAGATTTGAGTTTGATTTTCTTCACGCGTGGGAACTGCTGACCGCTAGCTGTAACAACGAGTATCTAATTGTAACAGCCAGTATTTACTGGAACGGAAATAAGTAAGGGAACGACACAGATTAGGCAGGTCCATCAGAACACTCTAAGCAGTCAACGCTTAGAGTGTGCTGGTTAAGCCCAGCTCCTTCACAGTAATGTGAGCAAAGTTCTTGGGATTTGCTCCTTCCACTGACAGCGTCAAAACGCACAGCTTCCGGTGTAACGTCTTGCTGCACACCCAATCCACGAGATCCACTGACCTCCTCCTCAAAATCGACAGTCCCCAAGCACGCCGCGCACACAAGTACTGCTAACAGTAGTGCGCCCAATACAATTCTTTTTCGCTTATTTTCTTTCCCAGTCCTCATTCTGAAACACAAGATTCTTTTTCGTTGCAATTTGATCGTACAAAATAACATTGGGAGTCATTTCAACCGACTACCTAACTATTTATATGGGGAATTGTGCAAACATTCAAGACCGGCGAGAAAGATTACTAACCGCTTCAGTTTTCAATGAATATCCTATCGTCCAACTTATCTTCCAATGGATCATTTACTCATGTTAAGAACTCCCAGAGAATAACTCCAAAGCATTCTAGCTAAGCATTGTAGGGCACGTACTCTAGTTGAGAACTATTAGCTTTTTGGTCCTTGGTCCTTTAGACTGTTTGGTCTGGTGGACATCATCAAAATCTCATTTATTCATTCACTATTTTTTAAATATTCATTCCTTTCCAAAACTCTAGCACCTAGTTCAAAGTGTCTATTCTTGGCTAAAGACTACATAAAGACTATAAAAAAGTTCACATCAAAATATAAACATAATAGAGTCAAGGATAACCAAAAGTACAAACCAAGTATGCATTCTACTATGTTATTTTTTAGTCATGTAGGTATTTTTTAAATATGTGTATTTTAATGTTTTGATATCTAATCTAGTTAATTGTCTATAGCAATCATTTAGGAAAGTCAAAGTGCACATGTATTTATCATATCTTATGACCAACTCTACGTTCTCAAACGAGAGAACATATGTAGAAAGATATGGATAATTATTTCAAATAAACTCACATTCATTATTGTATTTGCAAAGTGTGTGTCAAGATATATAAAGTCTAATGTTCTAGACATGACAACGATGTTGTATAAATAGTGTCAAATTTCATTCTCACACTTCAAAATTAGTCTCTATATCATTTTCTTCCACAACCAAAAAATTTCGTTGTTTCTCTTCCCATCACACAAACCCAAGATCACGTTCATTAAAGATTTTTTTTCACTTTAACCTAAGGATAAGATAGAATAGCCATGTGCACCATCAAAAGAATAAAAATAATAATTAATTATTAACCTTATCTAGGGTTGAATGAGGAAAAAACTAACTTGAAACAATTATAGTTATTTATGGATAGTTAAATTATTTAATTGTAAAGTTACCTAAGGAATAAAAAGTATAAAATATTTTAAAAAATTAAAGAATGAGAAAAGTAGAGATAGAAAATGGGATGAGGAAATATAATCATTAATAGAGAGCCTTAAGTATGTCTCTTTTTCTTTCCAACAGAAGATTGGTGAAGAATAATTAAAATCTTCCATAATAGAATAAAATGCTAGATTTGGAGGAGGAACTATAGGAAATGAGTGTCCCTCCTCTCATAGAAGAAAAATAATAAAAAGTTAAATACAAACACCTTTGAATTTTTTCAAGTTATAATTCTTCAAGTCCTTTAGAAATGGATTGTAAGAAATTACTCTCTAAGATACATAAATGTTGAAAACTTTTAGAGCAATTTGAAGAGATGTAGAGGAAGAATTAAACTATGTTTATCCAAATTTGAAACAACTAATGAAATGAGAGATGTCTTATTAACATGTAGGGAAATTTCTAAGTTGTATAGTTTTTTTTAGAGAAAAAATTCTATAATGCTAGTTATTGAGAATTTCTTATGCATTGCCACATGAATTTGTATATGAAAAAGATTTTTTAGAAGACTACATGAGATGTTCATATAAATAGGAAATTTATTATGTAAGCTCAAGATTCACCCATAGATTATTTCTTGGCCATTAATTGAATTTTATGATTATTTTATTTTTTATTGGTGGTCACATTAATATAATTTCTAGAGAAGAAAATAGTACATATCATGGTGAATGTATATCCAAAACCTAAGAACTGTGTATGTACCTTTTAACAATGTGGACATAACTAAAGATTAAAATTAAAATATGTTCTTTAAACCTAATGTAGTACAATAATAACTCCAAATAAGTTGTATAGAAAATATTTATGTATCATACATAGTATAGATAACAATATTGGAGTGTCCCCAATTTCTTAAAAAATAGAGATATTATCTACCCATTTAATTTGAAATAATAACTTATAATATTTAAGATAATTTTTGAAACAATTGAAAGGTTTAAATATGAGTGAGGAGTAACATTTTTTTGTACTTCCCCTCATCCTAATTCTAGTTCCTCTACTGGACATTATTATAGAATATAGTGTTCAACCCCTTGAGATATGAATGAACTAAGTTGAACAAAAAAAGGGGCAAGATGAGTTAGGCCAATTGGGGTACCCTTATGACGGAATATTATTGCAAGCATTTATGAGAAGTGTGTTTCAAATAAAAATAGAGAAAAAATATATAAAGGAGCACCTATAAATCCATATGTTATCAGCCACTTTTGATTATCTTATTTGTATATGAAAAATTATGCTTCTCTTTAATTGGGTATCTGTTTTGTCATAAACAATGATTTTTTAGTGGCTAATATTCGTCAATTGACTAATAGTTGAAATTTGGGAATTGAAAATTGGCTAATAGTTCGAGCTAGAACATGACTTGAATTGTCACATTTTTACAAAATTTTATTATAGTCTTATTTAAATCACCAAATAATTTATTTTATTAAAAATTTTAACTCAAAATTTTTCCACAATATTCAATACACGATTAGATCATATTTGCCTAAATTTTATAAATTATAGTAGAAATCTATATTAATTTGCCAATAGTATTTCATAATTATTAGTTGTTTTGGGACCATATTTCTAATCTTTAGTTTCCACCATTGATTTATAATATAATCTAATGTCCCTTATTGTATTCCATGAGGTAAAATGTACCCATGATTTGTAATGCTCATGGGCCCCACAATTTTGGGTCTCATGAGCATTATAGATTGTGGGTAAATTTTACCTTATAGAGTACAACGAGGGTCATTAGATCAATGATCTAAAATAAATTTGGAGTCCCATGAGAATTACAGAGCATGGGCACATTTTACCTTGAAAAATACAATGAGGGCCATTATATTATATTTTAAAACAATGGTGGAAAGTAAATATTATAGTCCACCCTTCAACCCATCGATAATTTCTACCCTCGAGCCCCTACTTTTCCATGATAATTATTTTTAGATTGGATAGATTCGCTATCATAATTAATGCATCTTCATATTATTTTTCAAGATTCACCAAAATTTTCTACAAAGTTTTAGTGATGTAAAAAAAATCACCAACAAAATTAATATTTTTTTTGAAAAAAGTAAAGGTTCACCAATGGAAATTAATATTTTTTCCTAAAAAAATGAAAGATTCGCCAGGATTTTATATCTTTTTTTGAGGTGGGTTTCTTAAAGTTATCAATTTTCATAAAATTCAATCCAAAACTTACCAGGAAGCCTCGCCTCTTTATTCAGAAGTTATTATTTTTTAGAAAGTGAATCCAAACATTAGTAAAGAATAGCTCAATTGCATCCTTCCCTAATAATGTTTTCTTAAATGAAATTAAAACACATACATTTTGTAACTTTATCAAACATAACAAACAAATTTAATCATGTTATTTCTATGTAATAGACGTCACTCCAATAAAATCCATTGATAATTCCTCCCATAAAAAAATTGGAACTAGAAGAGGATGATATAGTCTATTTTTTAGTTGATAAGATTTCTTACATTGCATAAATTACAATTGTGAATAGATTTCAAAAAATACTTTACATATATATGGCCAATAAATATGTTGTTGCAAGTTATCCAAACTCCTTTTATTGCCCCAAAAGTGACAATGTATTCTATACTTGTGTTTCTTTCTCATAATAATTAGAATGTTTTTGATAATAGAAGTAGGGAAAAGGGCCCCTGAACCCAAACAAAAAGCGGAACAAGGTCTACATGCTAGAAAAATAACACAACAAAATATAGAATGTTATCTCTATTGGAATGCATACAATCTATTGCACTTGAAAATCAATATATCTTAAACATAGAAATTAAATTTTGGTTGGAAACTAGCATTAATATTGTTATATCTACTAGAACAATTGATTAAGATAATAAATTAGCTAAATATCAATTCTAAAATTTCTTAAATAAAAACTTATGATTGTAATTCTTAAGTATAAAAGACCATTTTACTTATTTTTATTTTAACCTTTGGATAAAAATATTTATCTTTTATAAAATGACACATAGGGATATGAGAGGTTGCTTATGTTTTTGGAAATATCTCCAAGGTATTGAGGTGAAGTACTCAATTATGGAGAATCATGTTTATGTAGTAGTCAAGATAGTCAAGAGTTTCATATCTTACCTCATCAATGTCAAGAATTTTGCTTGTGTCTCGTATACAATGGTGAAGGGAATCCTCACTCAACAAGAGGATCCTAAAAATAAAGGGATCTATATTAATAAAATTCTAGAGGTTGATATGGAGATAATATTATTAAGAAACCAAGGAAATTCTTCCATTAATTTATTTTAAGCCACATTCATTCTCTAGAAATTAATTTTGTATTTACCCTTTTTATTAAAGATCCTTAGAAGTTAAATTATTTCTACATTACTCTATCTATGAGATAAGACTTGCACCATTTATTTTGAAGATATATCCTAAGGTAGATTTCCTATAAATATGATCACCAATATAGTTAGTAGTACAATGATGAAATAAATTGTATTTTGATTATAGGAAAAATAAATATCATATATCATTTAATAATATTACCTTTTAATATTTATGAATATTAATATTAAATTTTAAAGTGCATATTGCTTCTTTTAAACACTAATAAATGATCCTAAAATATAGTCAATCTAAATGATGAAGAGGACTTAAATTTGTAAACTTTGATAATATTTAAATTCTTCATTATTCACTAAATTCTAATAAAAAATTGCTTCTTATTAAATTTTTTTTGTAATCATATGAAGTTTAAAGAATATATATATATATATATATGTTTTTCATACTACTAAAGAATACACGAGTTACCAACCCCCATCCAATATGTTCTCTCCTTGGATAGATACTATAAACATAAATATTTGGTATGTTGATAAATAGTGGGGTTCTCTTTTACAATCAATGTCAAAGATCACTCATGCTCCAACATTTAGAGTGCTAAGATAGTTAAGAAAGAAATTTACTTGTATGATAGTTAGGACATGTTTGATCCCATTGGAAAAAGTGGGTCCTTATTTGGAACATTTTTTGTTCATGTTCTTTCTATTGAAGACTTCTAGGTAAATTGCCTAGATGAGCATGAAGTCAATATTAGAGATTACTGCATGACAAAATTCCATCTAGTCAAGGGGTGAAAATTGATTAAGATTGTAAAAATTTCTACATGATGATGGAAAGGTCTTAACAATACCTATAATAGTTATAACATATACATAGTTAATCTATCGAGATAATTGACTAGTCAAGGATGAACAACGCTTACATTGAAGCAAGGATAATGGTTGATGTTATAGTTATGATGAAGAAATGGGTGAGACACTATTTCATGATGGATAAACCTCACCCACATTAGTCAAATCTTTTTGAAGAACTCACTCGATCCCATTAAGAGCCAATAGAAGTAAGAGATTCATCATTTTCTACTACACACATGAAGCTAAAGAATATTCAAGGAACAAAAAATTTCCAATGTGAGTATCCAATTAGAGGATTTAACAAATAAGCCATTATAAAGAAGAGTAAGAGTTAAAAAACTACTCAAAAAGTAGTTAGGGAGGTGTTAGTTCTCAAAATTGCAAATTGAAAACCCTATGAGTATGCTAGGATCTATGGTTAGGTTTAGGGTGAACCCACAAAAGTGGTTTACAATTCGAGTGAGGAAGGAAAACTTCCAAAAAATGACCCCATTAAAAAAAAATTGCTTCTGGGGGTTTGAACGGATTTTAGGTTTGAACAAACCCAAAGGGGGTTCACTCGAATTTTGGTTCGAGCGAACCCATTCAATGCATTCCTAAGAATTTAAAAAAAAAAAAAAAACCACGTAGAAAAGGGGTTCGAGTGAACCCCCTTGGTTTGCTTGAACCCCCTTTTCCCACCTTCTCACCTTTGCAACCAAAAAACTCCAAAATTTTTCCCTTCGAAGTTCGGGTTGAGGATGAAAATGGAGGAGACTTCATAAACCAAACTAGATTATGGTAGTCCTCAGAATGAGCTATCCAACAAATATAATTTTAATATGTTTTGGTTTTATTATGTATGTGATTTTTTAGTTTTATTAAACACAGGTTTTTCACTGAAAATCAAGCTCTTTGTTCAGCACATGTGGAAAAATAGCAGATTATCAAAATAAAATTAAAAAAAATATGTTCAGGTTGGGTATTGGTGTCCTTGATCTATTAATTTTTTTTTTGAATTTCAATACATACAAAAAAAGTTATGTTGTATACGGTCCGCCTATGTCTGAATTGTAATTGGTTTGACTTTGAAACTTGATTAAGGAATTTTTTTTTAATAAAACACTATGAAACCAAATGAACTAGTTAGATATCGTATTTACAAATCTAAATTCAAAAAAATTAGAATTTTATCCTTCATACAAAAAAAGTTATGTTCTATACGATGAGCGTCCCTCCTTAAAAATGTTGTTTTTAAAAAAAAGCTAGTTTTGAAGGAGATGGAAAAAGAAGTGCGATCTAATTCGAATTTAAAAAAAAAAAACTTATTTAGAATCTATAGACAAAACATCACAAATCACTAGTTTGCATCATCTTCAAATTCCTCATGGTTTAGCCGCTATAGGTGCCCGAAAGTGAAGATTTAGTTAGAAAAAATCAAAATCTCCTAGAAATTGTAGATCAACATTGTGGGATCACCCTTTTCCTTATCTACTCCAATACAACATGGGGTTTTGAGTTGATAGCTTGAATATTAATACCAACTACTACTACTCCTATTGCTAATTCTAAAACTGAAGGTTGGATGTGAATGCATGATATTTTGTAAAGATTTGTATTGGAGTTGATCATAGTCTTATTCTATTGGGAAATAGAGTTAGAATGTGGATGATGTATGTATCCTACCTTCGGCTACAACTCTAATTATTTGGCACAATAAGTGTCTATGACTGGCATAAACATGTAATGAAGTGATTATACCTGGTTCTTCTTATCAATCCAAATAAGACTTCCAGGACACTGTGATCTATTTAAAAGGATTTAATCTTTACTTGAAAGAACCAGTTAAAAGGAATCACACAAGAGCAACAAATGTGTCTTGAAAAATCAAACATATACTTGATACATTTAATTTGAATAATAAGGAAATATTAAATTGGAGACAACCATCTAACCATACACAGTAATATCAACAAATAATTTAGACCAAGATTTGAGCACTAGATTAAACTTTCTTCTCCATTGATTTCCTTAAAAATTATAATATATCACAAGTCTTTCTTTTTGTAAGCTGCTGTATTATATCTCCCAAAATTTGGTCTTGGTTTCCCATATATGGGGAGTAACAAGATTCATATCGTTACATCTCAAAAGGCGTCTCTTCAATTATCTTTTGTCACTTCGATACATTTACAGGCTTATTAAATCATATTTTAATTTTGTCCAATGAAGTTTTTTTATTTTTATATTCTCAAAGCCGAGGCAATAAATGTTATCATTTCATTGAAGGGACCAGTCTGGTGCAGGAGCACCCCAAGGTTCATCTAGGAATGTTGACTAGAAGGTTATGAATTCACAATTTGTTTAGGCCAAATGTAGCAATCTCTTTCTATTTCTTTGAGTTTGTGCCTTAGAGGCATTTGAGAACATGTGTTGTGTTAGTAAAGGTCATGTTGACCATTTGTTAGATTGAGGTTTGGCTACAAGGATAGTTTATGACCTTTGTAGACCTTCCTAGGTGTTAGAATCTCTAAAATTTTGCAAATAAGGCCTATTGGAAGCCACAAGCGACCATGGAGCATTTATGACTGAGCTTAACTGAATTGGAGAATCTATATATGGTGTGCTTCGACCTGAAAGGAAGGTTGGAAGCTTTTGCATTGTTAAAAATTCATGAATACAAGTGAGGACAGTGATAAGGTTGTGTAATTTTCTGAGTTTTTGTTTTGAATTTGTGTGGTCAGGAGTGATCATGACACTGTGAGTTGATGTAGAAGGTAGTGTAGCTATGTTTTAAGCTTTGTGTGGTATTATTTAGTTAGTGTGTTCAATTTCCAAGTGTTGCTTAGTAGTTAGTTAGTTTCTTTTAGTTACTATCCTGACAGACAACCTGCAAAGAATGGAGGTTTAGCTACATTCCCACTGTACTTTGTGTACGGGCCCTTGGGGATTGTGACTAGGCTCCATGTTTGTAAATAGGATAGGGTTAGGAGTGGTTAGGAGACAGGGAATCACTATGGAAGTCTTCTCCTAGGCAAGCTTGACAGTGCCCGGCTAGGAAAGACAAGAAGTGCAGAGCACTTGACTTGCAGGGGTGTCCATCTCCTGGAAATTCATGGTGTGGAGAGGGCAGGAGTATGCCTTGCCAAGGCATAGAAAGAAGGAAGAAACTCCATCAACTCGTTTGGCGAGAGGAATTCTTAACAGTCTACAAAGAAGACAAGAAAAGACCCAAAATAACCTAAGTTCTTGATCATTACCGGTTTGAGGAACTATACGGGAAGTTGAAGGCCAGGACCACTACAATCTTCAAGTGACAAGCATGAGGAAAAAGAACCCCAAAGGAAAATTCAGTGTTCTTTGGTAGACCTTGGAGTATTAGTGTGTTTTCTCGGAGATGGAGGCCTAATTGGGCTCTTGGCTAGTAGCCTTTTTAACCCTAGATGAGGGTTTGGTGGAAGCGATGAAAAGATGGAGTTTGGTGAACTTTCAAGAACCCTAGGAGGATGGTTTGAAGCTATTGGAGACATCTCTACACCCCTCCAAAGCTGAGTTCTAGCTCTTGTGGTATGTTAGCCTTTAGGGTAGATTAAGGGCTAAGGAAGAGTTGAAGTATTGTACCAAGGTTGGCTTGGTAGGTAGGAATTGACATGATAGTTGGGTTGGCAAGGTGAACCAGGGGAAACTAAGTAAGCAATAGGTCCTAGAGGTTAAGGTGGTGGAGAGTGTCACCATAAGGGTCTTCCAAGTAAGATCCAGAGCATGGAACAGTGATTGTTCCATCCAACCCTACCCTATCATAATCTCTCTATCCCACCAATATGCATTTTTCCCTTCAATGGAATCCTCAGGAAAACCATATGCTTGTTTTTTCTAGGGATATCGAATGGACTAATATTTGGTTCTCTTTGATATATGTCTTTCCTCCTGATATCTTTAATAATATTTTTTTTTATGTTTTTCAGGTTTTCGAAGGGACTCAGAAAATTGTCTCTTCGGTGTTCTATTGTCACTTTGACATACTTATGATCCCATCATATTTTCTTTCCTTTAATAATTTAAAATTCGGGGCCTTGAATATTATTATTTTAATGCACATCATCCCATCAAAGGGACTCCAAACCATTTCCTCCTGATATTTCTATGTGTCCTCGATGATGTCTTGTTCAAATTATTGAAGGGACGTTGAGACAAGTCCTACCAATTGTTGCACCCCAATTATGTAATTACCATTTACTATTACTATATAAGGGGTAAATGTGAATGTAATTTGTATTTTGATGGTGAATAGAATATTCTTGCACTTTGTTACCAATGCATTATGAATGAACGTTATTTAATTTAATGAAGAAATGCATATGTGTGAAATGGATGGTATTGAATTAATATTCTAACTATGGAGATTTATCATGTGTAATGCATATTTTGTGAGTAGCTGACTACCTTGGGAATATTTTGATAATGTGGATGTAGGTACACATTCATTCCTCCAGGTGGAGGGGAAGTATCACTCAGGAGAAGATCTCAGTCGGGTAACTAGTAGCATAACCTATATGAGCTTATTCACACACATCACAATAGAATAATTGAGTCAGGTTCTTATGTGGGAAGTAGGTAAGTCATCCTTAGTTTGATGTGTCTGCATTAGTAAGGGTCTTGTTTACTATTGAGTGCATTATTGGATGATGTTATTTGTTTAAGCTTGTGAGTCCTTCCTCATGTTATTGTGCTTGTTTGTGTGGTTGAATGAGTATTGGGACATATACACATATATGCATATGTTGGCATACACGTACGATGGATATAATGGGATGTCTATATGAGTATGACGATATATTTATAGAGATATATGTAGATAAAATTATTGATATGACACTATAGTCATGTAGATCATGATCATTTGAATATTGAATAGATCATTTGACTATTATGTTGCTATATAGTATCTATATATATTTGTATATTTATAAAATACACACATAAGCATAAATGCTTAATAGAGGAGTGTGTATGTATATAATATTATTATTATGTGAAATTTTTCTTGATGTATTCATTCATATATCAAATGTATTCATACTTAATTAACTTGGGCTATACATATATAAATTGATACACACACACACACACACACACACACATATATGAGAGATAACGTTAATGATATTTATCAGCATACATACATATAAGTATATGTACATATATGAATACATATTTTTATAAAGGTAAGAGACATGTATTAAGTGTGCATGTATTTATATGTAATATCAATGTGATTACTTGATCATCACAAAAATAAGCATATATATACTTGATAATATAAGTCAACATATAGTAAGACGGGAACATATATTTATACAAATGAGAAAACATGTATATATATAAATATACGTTATGAGCATATATAGTGGTGATTATAAACCAAGGGGTGGCTTATGTGAGTATTTATTATATTATAAATAGGAACTATATTATATATATTAAGCACTTGAAATACTTCCCTAAGCGCTTTGATTATGTTAGGCGCATGTATACTACCATGGCGTTGGGAGTGTATCATGGAAACTAAAAGCATTTAGCTATTTGAAAACAACAAGAACTGATAATAGGGACCAACACAAAGTAACAAATAGGGCACATCTTTAGAAGAAGCTTTGATGTTGATTATCATAAACTAGATCAAGGCCGATTATGTAATACTACTGATTGTGTTTAAGAGGTTGGATAATAATCTTGCTGCCATGCATTGAAGAGTGGGTATTCAACAAACCAATGAGCAACCATTAAGTTGATATATGAAGGATACTTGGTTGACGCCTTGAATGGAATTATCTTTGACTTACTAAACTTCTAAATGCCAAGTCATCGAGTAAATATCAACAATTGATAAATGCATGCCAAGACCAAGTCGATGGAAGTTAGGTGTTGCATATTTGATATTGACTGATTCAAATATATTGTAAATTGTGCCACCTTTGAATCCTTATACCTGTAGATGTCCATTATGAAATGCAAACCTAATTCAATCATATGTTGATTTGAATTAGTCTCTAATTTTTATCGATCAACAAGATCTATCTATAGCTATTTTAGCTGAGTAAATGCTTACATGTTTGCCACCTTTTTGTTGTGATATATGTGTTTTTGTGCATGCTAGCTATTATCAGAACTCATGCCTAAACTATAGGTTGAGTAGTTACCAAATTACTTTATAAATAGTGGAGCAATTTCACTTGTTCAGAATGAATTCCTTGATCAAGTTTTTGCATTCTATTTACATGCCTTTATGCATTATTCTAACTATTATAGTGAGTGAGAGCTTTGAGCATTAGAGAGAGTTTGTTATTATTTTGAGAAAAGTATTTGCCAACTTGTGAGACAGTGGTTATTGAGACTATGTTGGAGGATCAAAACCAGGCTAGTTGTTGTTTTGGAAGTGTTGTTTTTGAAACAAGTCGATTGGAAAGCTTATCACAAGAATGAGGATATTCTTCCCTTGTTTGAGTTTTGAAAGAGTTGCTTCTTGATTGTTGAAATTGGTCTTTTATAGTTACTTGTATTTAGGTAAAAGTAATGTTTTGTCTGAAGGAAAAGTGGAAACTATTTACTCTATTTGTGTGTTGTTTGTAATTAATCCATAATAGGAGGATAATGTTTATCATAGGTATTACATACTAGATATGAATAAACATGGGAAGCATAAGGCTTATTTATAGCCTAAACCATTTTAGTCAAAGAGGTGATACTCTTGAATGTAATCATCTATTGTTATGACCACTCTTCGATTGAGGCCATGCTTTGTGTTTGTATTTACTCCATCATACAAGGGATGTTTTTCGTAGGTATTAATATTATACTAGATGTGATTAAACATGGGCAACTTAAGGTATACTCAGCTAGATATTGAATTATGCTAGATGGCTAGTAGGTTTCTCCTCAGATTGTTATCCAGTGAAGGGAGGGGACTAGTAATTTTCTTAATGAGTTGTGTTATCGTAGATTGTGTTTAAGAGATCTAGGTTATCTTGGGGAGTAGCTTTCCCATAAAGAGGGATTTCCTAAGCATAGATATAATGGACTTAAGTCAAAATGAGCTCGCTATAGTATAAGTAATGGTAGACCATCACTCGAAGTACTGAGTGAGAATACTTTGGCCAAAGTAGTGTGATTTCCTAGGGCTCCACAATCATTTCACAATGTCCATTTAAATGCATGAGGGATACCTAGTGTAGGTTATAAATACTAGTCATGTAGGGCACAACACTAAACTCAAAATGGTATGTCATACGTGGTTACCTAACCAATCTCTTCGTCAAAGGGTAGGGACAACTATCATTGATAGATGTGCAGGGGACCGCATATGAGTCTATGGTTGGTAGAAAAGTGCTTGAGTGATGCTTATCCTCCTCAGCAAGTGACAAGAGACCAATATTTTGAAAGGAAAATTCCTGGACCATCTATATCTTATGCTAAGAAGCTTGGTGGAGCTATGTTTTTAATTGTGTACATTCTTGGAATAATGTAATTTTTGAAAAAATATTATATTAGAATGGAATCTGTATTGAATATTTTATGACATATTTGTTCAATATGAAATCTATGTTTTTGGAAGATTTGTAAATTTACTTTGGAATGCAATGAAAAATTAGAATTTGTGTTATTTCAATTATGCATGTAATTTAAACATTATTGGAAGAAAAAAATTTATTTCTATGCCATGACATCATGATTAATATTCACTTAAGGTGATTTTTTTTGAAATTTTACTATGAAGAACACTAGGGTTGTTACATGTGGTATTAGAGCTACTAGGTTGAACACTAGAACCTATGAGCTCATTATGTAAACTGTGTTACATAAAACTTATCAAAATAATGGTTGAAATGTTCTTATGTCGAGATGACAAGAGAAAAGAATATGGGGAAATAAAAAGGAATATGAGATTCCTAGAAACTTGCTTAAGTTTGGGACTAGTTAAGAGTCATCCTTAGAGTGAAAAATCCTAAACCAAAAACTTATTCTTATATCCCCTTGGATTACGGAAGACTATGCAATCAAATTATGTAGGAAGGTTAGGAAGAATAACTAGTATATACCTTCATCCTACAAAATAGATATAAAACTATGAGGAATAAGGAGGATTGAGAGAATCTCCCTTATTGATAGCAACCTATAGCTTCAAAGAGTCAAGGATTCTTGGATTTATGAAGAATACTATGAATCTGTGAGTATGCATTGTTGTCATAATATGGATCAAAGTAGAAAGTCAACAAAGGAGGTATCTAAGAGGTTGAAGAACTCTTGACTTGAATCTAATTTCTATGCAAGGCTAGGAACTTGTAAGAAAATAGATATAGTACCTTAGGAATAAGGGAAAATACCATAATGGTTAGAAAAGAAGTAATCAACGAAGTGGAAATGGTTCCACCAACCAAAATTGATGAGAAAAATTTGGAGTTTTGATTAAGATGAGGAGAAGGGAATGAGACAATCTTGGTATCTCTAAAGGTTATAAGAGAATAAGTTACCAAGAGTTGGAACAAAGACACTTGGAAAGGTGATTGTGAGAAAGAAGTTTGAAAAGGTAAATCGTATTGATCTGAAAACGGTTTGGATAGTACATAGATTGGTTGGAGTATAAGTAGAACTCACCAAAATGTAAAAAAAAACTAGCATATGTTTATAGGTTCCAAAATGAAATGGAATATAGTATGACATTATGTGTCAAATCAATAGAAGTTGTAAGGAAACAATGCTCTAAGTTGAAAAGTATATCAACAAAATAGGCTTTGTGGTTATGGATATTCCTCCACAAAGAGGATATTGGAAAGAGAATTGAAATAATAGAGAGCCTATTAACTTGTAAAGTTGCTAGTTTTTCAATATATCTTTTCATCGATGATCCAAATGTTGAATCTATGAGATAGAAATTAATGATGAATCTAACTTTGGGAAAAAGTATATTCAAGGTATTCCATTGAGTCAAGAAAAAGCCATAGAAAGCCAACAACAAGGAATGAAAAATCATTTCATGAAAGAAAATATTTTTTAAGAGTTCAAATTTGAGTAGAACGAATGTCATGGAAACACTAAGGGGGGAAGGGAGAGAGTGGGTTGAATCAGATTAAGTATAGTACCCCACAGTTTACTTTCGTTTTGGACAACTACTTGGATGCATTTGGACTTTATGATAATGTTTGATGATTCTGTTTGATGATACTTAGATGATTATGACTCTTTGATGCTCTGTTATGATGACACTATTATATTTGATGTTATGATGATACCATGCTTACTAGACTAGTCTATTTATTTATATGAGTTATCATGGATATGAATGTTATGTGTTTTCTATCATGATTTGATATCAGTTATTGTGTGTTGATGTATGGGTGAAGGGGAACAAGATCGCATCACTCGCTTGCGAGTGCCTTGCGACGTTGTAATTTTCCCTTCACGATGTGATTGATTGTCTTCCCTATGCACATGTTCGACTATGTGATTTTCTATAGGTTGTAGGTACTAGGCATCGACCCCACCTGAATTTCCAGGTCTGAGCATGCCTTAATCCCAATGGAGGTTGTTGTTTTGGAGATAGCACCAATTCCCCCACATTGAGCCATCGTACTCATCAAGGATGAGCATCAGTATGTCACACCCCATCTATAAGGTCAGTTCGTGATGTGTTGTCGATGTTGTTGTCGTCCTGTCTTCCATTTCATAGTTTGGTCTTGCGTGATAGCATATTCATTGAGTATTGTACTTGATTGTGCCTTTGCCTAATTATTTCATTAAAATAGAATGTATTAAAATCAAAAGGCATTGGGTTAATTAAATAAAATATTTATATAGTTTATGCTTTGATAAAAATAGAATTTATTAAAATACCTTATTTGATTTTAATAAATTAAACTTTATGATTTAAAATTAAATATTAAAATAACTATATTAAAGTTAATGGAATTGTACAAGCAAACGATATGAGAAATCAAATTAATGAAGTGTGTGTAATTGCAAGATATGATTTAAAAATTATAAAACAAAAAGAACAAGTGGAGTAAATTGTGAATAGTGGAAAATATAAAAGAAAACAATTTAAATTAATTAGAGGATGGATATAGTTACAAAAAGAGGGAAGCAATTAATAAAACAATTGGATTTTACTAAAAGAGGGACTTTTTGGTTATTTTCTAAGAAACTAATCTTGGAATGCCGCCGTGAATAATCTTGCTGGTTCTTGAAAAATCTTCTTGGAAGATGGAAAATTAGGAGACCACGTAGTGTTGGGGATTCTAGGTGGTGGGAAGCTAGAGTTTCAAAAGCAAGCTGGAAAGAGCTCCGCATCAACATTTCAGCCAGCTAGACGAATTTAATCAAGTTCCTTTATTTCTGATTTACATCTCTGTTTACTCTTGTTTGATATAATTTATTAAAAGAAAAGGTTCCTGAAAGAACTCGTTGGAATATCTCTACAAATTATATATTCTTTTGTAATTTTCTTGTATGTTGATACCCTTAATTTTGTGTGAGATGGTATTTATGAAACCTTACTCTTTTAGCTTAAAAAAATAAAAATAAAAGAAAACTCAAATATGAAGATTTGATACTTGCTTTGCATTCTTAGAGGTACGCATATCTAGCCGCTATTATGTAAATTACCTAAACTTTATTTCTCTGTTCTTTGTACAAATGCCTCTATCTATCATTCAATTACATATTGAACTATTGTTTCATCCGATATATTATTTTAAGCCATCCCTACAACATTCTAATCTTGTGAATTTATCTTTGGTATTTGGAAATTGATATTAGGATAACTATGAGCTCACCTATCTTATGCATTCCATCTCACTAGTAGTTGGTATCAATGAGATCTATAGCTTTAATATCTTTAATTCCAACTGCTATGCTAAGATTCAATTCTTATCTCCAATCCCATACCTGTGTTTATGAATCAGATGTATTGAAGACTAGTGTTTTTCTTTTTGAAAGCTTCTACTCTTCATGACTTCACCACCACCACCTTCTAATGTTGAGTCCAATGTGTAATAATTAACAATTTTCTGTAGGGTTATCCTCTTAAGCCTATCGCTTGTGTTCAATTGTCTGTCATCTATTTTTATCATATCGGAGTTTTGATGTTTATCGAATGAGATAATACATGGGATTCAATTTATATCAATTGAATTAATATTGAAATCTAATTTTCATTGATTGAAATAACATATGAGATTCGATTTAAATCGAATGAAATAATATTTGAGTTTCAATTTATTCCTTATCCCTGTTTGCCGTCCCCTCTTTAATTGTTGAGTCGAGTTCCTATCTTCAAACTTAGGTTATTTTCTATACATAAGCATTCACTGCATATCGCATGCATTTAAATCAAAAATTTTCTTATCGAATGTCTTCTATCGTCTATTACCCACTTTATTCGATATTGCATTTGCATTGTTTATTTTATTTATATCTACATATAAGCCTTATTCGAATCATATAATATGTGGTTTATATAGAATTTTCAAACATAGTGCCTTTGATATATAGATAGAATGTTAACATTGATATAACCTTGGTTGGAATGTTATATGAGGTCTTAGTCTTTCAGACCCACATAATGTTATGTTCTGTTTGGACGATTTATATATATATAAATATGTATGTATTTATAAATTTTCACCATGTTATGTATTATATATATATATACATACGTATATCTACTATGTTTTATATGATTTAAATATGCATCTTGTTTATTAATACAAAGACAATTAATGTTATTCCTAAAAATAATTTATAGAGATAAATAGTGTGAATATAAGTTGGTATATTTTGAATTCGTCAAAGAGATATTGCTGTCCTTATTATGATTGTAGAATGTTTGTACAAGAATTATTTGTTTCGGAAGAGATTAATGTAATTATAATTGGAAAATAGAAGTGATAGCATATTATAAGAGATTGCCTTGATTAAGGCAATCAATTTGTAATATGAAGTGAGAGACTCACAAACCCACTCTTGAATCTACTCATCCTTCATTGTTCTGAATTGTTAATGTGATGCAAGTGAATGGTTATTATTTTAGTATTGAATGTGGAGTTGTCCATATGTGTATACCTATAAAAGTGGTTATTTAGAGTCTTATAGAGGCTTGGGGAAATTGTTTTCTTGATGGAATCTCTTGCTAATCCTTGTGTGATTATTTGAATTAAGTGAATATGTGATGGTCATTAGCCCTTCAAAGTGGATTCACCTTATTGTTTATGTTATGGGTTATGTGTTGTGCTAGTGACCATTTTGTGTTTTTATCGGGGTTTTCTTGTTATCAGTAGGGGAGTGGCTCTCAATGGGGGCCGACGCACAAAGTGGCCCCTGGGTAACCCATGTGGGAGTTTTGTAACCAAGTGATAACCTAAAATTAACTAGGGGTTTGGGTAGTGATAACACTAATCAAGAGAAGTTAATGCCTCACTCATTGCTCAAGCACTTGTATAGGCTTGGGATGAGTAGAGAAGGCCTGAAATGGAAAAATCAATCACCTTGTCCTCATGAGAGGTATGTTTATTCCACATAGGGTTGCATGAGGGGTCAAAAATTGGTAGAGGCTACTAGGGTAACCCAAGATGGGGGCCGGGGCCTAGGAAGATCTACCTAGGTAACCCATGCAAACTATGTGATGACAAACCTATAGTAAGCTTGCATATCTTATGTCTCTCATTTTACCCTTGGATGCTTTTGTGCCTCTGGAAGTGAAGTTATTTCGTTTGATGTCGATCTTTACTTGTTCATTGATGTCTTTGTATCCTTGAGTTGTCTGCTGTCCTTACCTGATTATGTTGGTGGGACCCTTTGCTATCTCCTAGCATTGGGTGGTGGACCTTTGGGTTCCACATGGTTGGATGGAAAGTGCTTTGTTCTCCATTGGGTTCCCTCTTCTTATTCATGATTGTGATGACTTTTCCTACATTCAAGACCTTTGCATTATACTAGCTCATGTGGATCTTTACTCTTGTACTTGTATTATATCATAATTTGACGTATCATGTATTATGCATTTGATGTACTCTCCTCTTTGTGTTCAAGGAGAAACTACTATTCTCGATGTAATAATGCAACATTGTAACTTATTGTAGGACTTCTATTGTATTTGATCAAGTTAATGACATTGAATTGAATTGTTTCTGTAGAGGAATCATTATGATTAAAGATGTAACTTTGATATTAGCCAATTATGATATATGTTTTAATTCCAATGAGTACTTTGGTTAGTGTATCTTGAGGGAATCTTGGATAATGAAAATTACTCAAGATTTGATATCTTGAGGAGTGACTTATTGGGGTTTCGTTATCTCGAGAAGTCACTACTCAAGATATCTTACCTTAGGGTACTACAAGTAATACATTATGGTACCTGAAGGTGGTTCGTGTTGGCATTATTGGACATGTAAATCTGGATGTGGCTATCATTCTTGTTATGTATACTCTTGAAAATTCAATGTCAAACTCATATTGACTATTTCTTATGATAGTTAAATAGGTGATCTTGTAATTCATTGTTATTGTCATGGTATTGATAGTTCATAATGCTAGTTAGTATGGTTATTGCTATAAATTTTAACTCTTGTTAATCTGGTTGTGGGATTCTAGTAGCGTAGTCACAGACCTTAGAGGACTTAGACTAGATTAGTGTTAAGTGTTCCATTTGCAATAGTGTGTTTAATGCACTTTAAAAAAAATTGTGCCATTTTTATGTGTAGTTGTGTGCTGTCCTCTAGGGTCCTGTGGCTGGGCGTTACATTAAGTACCCCATCCAACAAAAAAATGTGGATATGTTCTGAATTTGGAAGAACTTTGACTTCTTAGTACGTGATGATGACAATTAGGTCATGTACTGCATGACCACAAGGACAAGGTATTGGAATTTTTGGTGAAAAATAGTGGAAAGGTCAAGGTAAAAGTACAAAACCATGTCACACTTTATAAAGGAATCGACTAACATGAGAAAAAGTTCTCAACTTCAACCACATAAAAGTGGTATTTATGTTTTGAATTTCAAAATGATGTAAACTAATAAAATGTAGAACTTTTGTTGAAGTTTATTCTTGTAATTTAAAATAAAAAAATTATTATTTTTTGATATTTTTTTATCAATTTGAAAGCAGATTTTGTTATACTAAAAATTTCAAGAAAAAGTGACGTTTAGTTCATGTTAAGAAACAAATAGAAAAAAATTTCATTTTCTCCTCAATTTTTTTTTTCCCAGATAGCTGACTTCAATATCTAGGGCATGGAAAAAAAAAATGAAATTTTGATGTATATTTTTCTCGTAATAACATTTTAAAGTCAAACTAACCCGAATTTGATAGTTTTCAGTTCACGTTAACTATTGTTTTTTTTTTCATTTTCAAAAAAAAAATATACCCTTTTGAAGAGGATTGTCTCCTCTAGGGCATCATATATTTTTCAATTTATTTTATGATGATTTACTATTTTTTATTTAATTTCAACTGAGCCTCTTTTTGACTTTGAACAACCTACTTGCAATATTTTAAAATATTTATATACTAAAACTAATCAAAATATAAATATAAATAAATATATATATATATTTGGATTCAAAACTATGAGCTCTACAAAAGGGTATTTTTATTTTTATTTTTTAAATAATTTTTATTGAAGAAATATTCAGTAGAAGTTGATTTTTTTTGAAAATTTAAGAAAATAGTGACTTTGTTACCATGTCACCTGCCATGTGGATATATTCGACCGAAACCCTTCCAACAGAAACCCCACATATAAATTAAGCCAATTTGAAAGCCAAATTCAAAGTTTCGAAGGGAAAATTTATTTTTTTGGTTTCGGTTGGAACTGATTCAGTAGAAAGCTTATGTGCCACGTATGCGCCACATGGTTTCAACCAAAACCTATTCGGTTGAAATTGTTCTGACCGAAAATAGTTCGCTGAGAAACTATTTATTTGGCCGAAAGTGTGACACAGGTTTGTGCCTTTACTTGTCAAGAGTTTCGACCTATTATCACACCATACCTTACATACATATTGATTGTAAAATTTATAGCTATTATCACTGATGCCTTAAGGAAAGGATAGGCAGATAATTTGGCCATGAAATGGAAGATGATTGTCTATGGGATATACAAGGGAAGATCTAGATTACTTATGATTTGTAAGAAAATTTCTTACTACTTCTACTGCCTTATGGGAAATAGCTATTGCTGATCTAGTCATAGATAGTTAGATTCTTTGTATAGTGTTAGATATGTCAATGTGATGAAGCGACTTGGCACTATCATCTAACTATGATAGAAAAACTTGGGGATGATAAGGTTTAGTTATAAAGCCATAAAAGAAGGTATGTAATGTAGGGTAAAACTGTGTTTCAATTTAACTTGAGATTTGGTCTTGTTTTGGAGGTTCAATTTACTCCTATCAAATGTCAATCCGGGATCGTAGACTGATGAAAGATATTGGGGAAATTTACCGAAGGGATGAAGATAACAAGTTAAGCGGAGATGAAATGAAAATTATAGGAAAAGAGAATATCTAAACTAAGAATCTCACAAACCAAATCCTTATATGAATAAAACTAAAAGCTTATTTAATGAAATCATTCATCACATAAAAGCATAATATTAACCTAATATATAATTAGGATTGTATTTTAAGGAAACATTATTACTCTTACTCACACTTAAACCATTCAAAAATTAATCACACTTATTCACACTTATTTCCTTAATTAACACATGTAAACTCCTTGAAGGATCTTGCTGAATAGGAATCAGAACTTCAATTGTGAAGGTTGCAGAATGAATGATGATAGGCAGTGGTCCGGGAGGTGATCTGTGAAAGGAGGTCACTGGTATTATGAGGAGTTACGATAGGCACTGGGTGGTTCTGTAAGACAGAGTGAAAGTTTGCGACAGGAAGTTTACTGATTTGCAACAGAACTGATGGATTTGTGATGAAGTGAAAAGCTACGGCAAGGAACAAGAAATAACATGAATTGTGAATGGTATGTCAGGGTGGAGTGAAGAAAGGTGAAATTTGAAGTCCAATGCAATAATTGAAATTTCCTTTCGAAATAGTACTTTTATCCCGAAAACAAAAGAAACTATTCACTCTTTCAAAACTAATCTTTATTCACACCAATCTATAATCACGCATTCATGAAAGAGATCACATAACCGATTAAAGGAAATTAAACACACAACTTAACAAAATGATCTCACCAAGTTACCCGAGAGGGGGCCCTTCCTCTGGTTCACGTGGCGAGGGATGAATTAACACAAACTGCTACATGAAATCCACTTTACCAATGCGATGAACTAATATGACAAGAGAATAGTTTTCAACAGAGCTTTTCATATACCACCTTGAGCTCTGGTTTTTGAATTTTCTCCTGCTTATTGGAGTTTTGAATTTCTGCGTGCATGGTGGACTCTGTCATGGGGGTATCTAATGGTCCCCCTCTACCCCCTCCTAACCTGTGCTCCCCTCCTTTGAGGACGTGTCTGGTGGGTACCCCCTCTATGGGATATGCGCTTTCTCCTTCAGGCATTTTGAAGGATTTGGCTTCTCCAGGCAGTTCTTCTGTGCAAGTGGTTGATTTTTCTCTGGCTTTCAGTTGGAAGAATGTTTTGACTAGTGGGAAACAAGTCTCCTCTTTGTTTCTGGCTCCTCCTGAGTTTTTTTTGATTACTGGTATTGTGTTTGACATATCGGATTCGGTCAGCGACAAGATCCTTTCCTCCATGGAGAATGTTGTGGTGGGGAGATTCCTCTCCTATCGTCCTACGGTGGATATGGTTTGGAAATGGGTTGCTGTGAAGTGGCGGCTTAAGGGAAGTGTGGAGATTTGAGTGATGGCTAGCTGTCTCTTCCTTTTTAGGTTTGCTGCAGCTGAGGACTTGGTGACCACTATGTCGTCGGGCCCGTGGGTTTATGGGAAGCACAACCTAGCTTTGTGTAGGTGGAAACCTGGTTTCAACCCTGCTGTTGACCTTGTCATGTCAGCTCTTATTTGGGTGCGACTGCCGGGTTTACCTCTTGAGTTTTGGGATGAATCCATATTCAAGGCTGTTGGTGATTCGTTGGGTCAGTTTGTTACTACGGATGCTGTCACTAAATCGAAGTCAAGATTAGTCTTTGCTCGATTCTGTGTCAATATTTGCGTTGATAAAATTCTACCAAACTCTATCAAGCTATGTTCAAAGCTAGGAAACTGGATCCAACCTGTTTGTTACGAAAACGTAGTGGTATTTTGTCAAAGGTGTGCCAAAGCTGGGCATCTTATTTCTGAATGCAAATCTTTGGTCAATCGGGAGTCTAAGGATGTGTTGAATCCCACAAATCCGGCTGTGGATACCTTGAGGCCTTCGGGTGTCTCTGCGCTTGTTCCCCCTGACTCTGTTCGGCCACTTGTGCTTTCTCCGCGTCCACCACCCCCTGCTTATCCTCACACTGATTCGAACCCTTGTGTCTCTTCGGTGTTGGAAACCTTACCTCGGGAGGTCTCCTTGTCTCAAGATCCTAGATCCTCGGCTATCATTACCTTGCCTGTGGGGGCTTTTGATGGGATCTTTGGTCTTGGTTCATCGGCTGTTGATCCTCTGTCATTGAATGTCACCCAGGGGACCTATGGGGATTCGCTTGAAGAGGGTGAAATTTGGGAGGAAGAGTGTTCTGGCATGATTGAAGAGTCTACTGAAAACTTGGGAAGCTTAAAGCTGGAGAAAGTAGAGGATGAAGGGATTTGAACTATGCCTAAGAAGAAGGGTAGGAAGAAGAAGGAAGATGTTGGAGGGGATTCCAAACCTGGGAAACCCTCTTAGAGATCCACCAGAACGCGAGAAACGACAAATGAGATTGCCCTAGGGAAGCAAAGGACATTGGATGTGCCCTCAATAAAAGGTCAGAAATGAGGATTATGTCTTGGAATATTTGGGGGCTTAATAGTTCACACAAACAACATGCCTTGAAGAACTATATAGTGGAGCATAAGATTGATGTTTGTCTCCTTCAAGAAACTAAGATGTTGATGATTAATTTTGACAAAGTTGTTAGCTTTTTATGGCCTAATGCTTCCTATATTCACAGTGATGCTGAGGGAGCTTCAGGTGGTTTGGCTGTGCTTTGGAATCCTTCATGTTTACAGGGTTTTGAATTATTTCATTGTAAAAATAGCATAGGGGTTTCGTTCTCCGTTGGCGGAGTAGAATGGTCTATAATAAATATTTATGCTCCTAATCAGAGGAACTTGAGGAATATTCCTTGGAATAATATGGTGGCTAAGATTAATATGAATAAGGGAGGTTGGTGGCTTGTTGCTGGAGATTTCAACTCTCCCCTATTACCATCTGAAAAAAGTGGGGGCCTTCTAGATTACACTGACAGCATGACGGATCTGGAAAACTTTATGTGTTCATTGGGGTTAATAGATATTGAACTTCTGGGCCAGCATTTCACCTGGTCTAATAGAAGGGCGGGTGGTGATTTGATTTAGGTTTGGCTTGACCACTTTCTTTGTTCTCCCCATTGGACTAATGCCTTAGAGGCCAGCTTGGTTACTCTGCCTAGGATGGTATCAGACCATAATCCTCTTCTGCTAACCACTAACATTTGTCCTTCTGGTGGTCCCTATCCTTTTCGTTTTGAAATAATGTGGAACTCTCACCTCGATTTCAAAAAAAAAATTGCTGAATGGTGGAATATTCCTGTCCAAGGTTCCCTTATGTTTAGGCTCTGCTATAAACTTAAACATATTAAACTGATGGTTAAAGGTTGGAATATGAATGTGTTTGGGGATGTTTTTCAAAGGAAAAAATAGCTCGAGGGGAGGTTGAGGACCTTGCAGAAGAATATGTATGAGGGAGATGTTAGTCAGTAGACTAACAATCAGGAAAAGCATGCCAGAATGGAATGGGAAAAGGTTTAAAAAAATGAAGAGGTCTTCTAGAAGAAAAAATCTAGAGTCCAATGGCTGAAGGAAGGAGATAGGAACATGTCCTTTTTCCATGTTTCTGCCATCAAACATCAGAAAAAGAATCAAATTTCTAAATTGATAAGTGCCTCTGGGGAGGTGATATCTAATCAAGCTCATATTAAGTCCTATGTGGTTAATTATTTCAAGGAGGATTTTTCGGCCCCTACAAGGGCACCCAACATGGCTCTGGACTGTAAGATCCTCTAGCATCTCCCTACTTCCATCTTTTTGGAGGATAACTTGGGAATTCTTAGGAGTGTTTCCATGGAAGATGTTTGGTTGGTTACTTTTAACATGGGGGCCTTCAAAACTCCAGGACCTGATGGGTTTCCTCTTGCATTCTTTCAAATCTTCTGGGATATTGTGGGTTGGGACCTTGTGCTTGCGGCTAGGGACTTCTTTAAATTTGGTAAGATTCTTAAACAAATGAATCACACTTTCATTGCCCTTATACCCAAGATTAGCGAGCCTCTTTCAATGTCTGACTTCCAACCTATTAGTCTTTGTAATACCTTGTATAAGATCATTTCTAAGATTCTTGTGAACTAGATCAAACCTTTGCTAGATAAAATTATAAGTCACACTCAAATGGGGTTTGTCCTGGGGTGACACATTCTTGATGCTTCTTTGACTACCCATGAACTGCTCCATTCTATGGATAGATGTAATAATGCGGGGATGGTGCTTAAGCTTGACATTTCCAAAGCTTATGATAAGGTTATATGGAAATTCATTCCAAAGGTCCTGACTATGTTTGGCTTTAACAGTTCGGTCATTAAGCTCATTATGAAATGTGTTTGTACTGTAAAGTTCTCAGTTTTGGTGAATGGATCCCCCTATGGATTCTTCTCTATTGGTAGAGGGCTCAAACAGGGAGACCCTCTCTCCCCCTATCTCTTTATTATGATTGACAATGTGCTTATTAGGAATTTTACGAGTCTGCTGTCAGAGGGCTCCATATCTGGTGTTAGAGCGGCTATTTCTCTTTGTTCGACTATTGTGCAACAATTTGTGGATGACACATTTCTATTTGGGAAGGCCTCTGTTGTGGAAGCTAGGAAGTGGAAAGCTTTCCTTAACAGCTATGCATCCTGCTCTGGTTAGTGCATCAACTATAATAAAAATAAGATTTACTTCTTTAATGGCTTGCCAAATTTGGAAAATAGGGTGACTGCGATCCTGGGATGTGTTGGGGATTCTCTCCCATCGGTTTACCTTGGGCTCCCACTCACGATTAAGGAGGTTCAACCGGAGTTCTGGAATTCTATCCTGGAAAGGATCCAAAGGAAGCTGGATGGTTGGAAGGGCTCTTTACTTAGTCATGCTGGAAAACTCCAACTTCTTACTGCGGCTAAACAAGGTATCCCCACCTACTTTCTAACTATTTTTAATATGCCCAAGTATATTGCGAATTTTTTTGAAAGAATTCAAAGGAATTTCCTTTGGTCTGGTACTGAGGAAAAAAATAAGATTGCTTTGGTAAAATGGGAAAGGGTTTGTTAGGCTAAAAATTGTGGGGGGCTTGGACTAAGGAAGATTGTTATCTCTAATAGGGCACTGATGGCCAAGGTTGGGTGGGACCAGTTAAAGAACACCAAGGACTGGTGCAAAATTCTGAATGCTAAGTACCTCCAGAATAGGCATTTGATTGATTGTCTTTCGGAACCCCATCCCCATGGTTCCATTATCTGGAGGAGTATCTGCATCACACAAGGCCTGCTTAAAAAAAGAATCAAATGGAAAATGGGAAACAAGGTCAAAATCAGATTATGGGAAGATGCTTGGCTTTTGGATTCCCGCTTGGCTGGCTTTGATTTTGGAGTGGTGATGGATGAAGCTTAGAGATTCTTTGGTTTATATATTAGTGACTATGTGGTTGGCCCTCCTGGAGCTAGGATTTGGAGAGATCTCTCCCTTTGCTACCCCCACTCTCTTGACCTTTGCCACCTAACTAGATCCCTTCAGGTGTTGCTCTCCAGTATCAGGTTTCCTTCCTATGACAGGGAGGATGAGTTCTTTTGGGCTTTAGATAAGCAGGGGGATCTTTCAGTTCGATCCGCTTGTAGACTGCTAACTAAGGAAATTTTTGTTGAGAAACACTGGAGGAGGGTTTGGAATCATCACATGATCCATAAAATAATTTTTTTCTGGTGGACGGCTTGGCATAATAGGATCTTAACTTAGGACAATTTGAGAATTCGGGGGTTGTGCTTTCCCAATAGATGTTTCCTTTGCAAGGAGGGGGATGAAACTATCAGCCACCTTTTGTCACACTGCCCATATGCTACTGAAGTTTGGGGGATGGATTTTGAGAAACTTGATGTCCATTGGGTTATGAGCAAAGACCTTTTGTCATTTATTCTGGGCTAGAATGGGCCTTTTAGCCATCCTCTGACTGGTGAAATTTGGAGGTAGACCCCCCCAATCTTAGGTTGGTGTTTATGGAAGGAGAGGAATAACATGGTTTTCAGGAATATTGAGCGAAGCCCCAAGGAGGTGTTTGGCATCAGTTTTCGACTCATAGAGGAGAATATCTCCCTATTTGATGGGAAACTTCCAGAGTTGGGGCTGCAGGACTATGAAATAAAAATGGCTAAGGAATGGCATTAGGATCTAAAGGCTAATGCCTTTGATAATTCGAAACTATTAGCTAGGAAAAATACCAAATGGGAGCCTCCGGATTGTGGATGGTTCAAAATTAATTTTGATGGGGCTGTTAAAGGCAACCCATGAAGGGCAAGTATAGGTGGGATTATCAAAGACTCTATGGGAAATATGGTGGCGGGGTTTGCTGGTGGCATTGGGGTTAAGTCGGCTCTGGTTGTTGAGGCTTGTGCGTTGTTTATGGGCCTCAAAATTGTTGTTTCTTTGGGGATTGTTAATCTCTATATTGAAGGAGATTCCAAAGCGGTGATGGATGTAGTGGAAAAAGATAGATTTATAGGTTGGAATACCAAGGACATTTTGATGGATGCTAGCTTCCTTATGTCCAAATTAAGGGAAAAAAAGGTGACTCATATTTTCAGAGAAGGCAACTATGTGGCGGATGCCTTGGCTAATCTTGGCTTGGGTTGGGATTTGGCTAGATGTTGGAGGAATAAGGAAAGACTGCCACCAAATATTCAAGCTTTGATAGAGCAGGACAAGGCTACCATGGTTTATAATGATTTTGAACTTTTGGATGATGAGAGCTAATTGGGGGGCCCACTGGTTAATTTGGGTGTGCTGGTGGATGAATGTCAATATTAGTATGGAGTACAGGTGGAGTTATCTTGGCAAAGCTGAGCGTGTGTGGGGTAGGGAAAGGAACATCCACGTGTCTATCCTTTGGACTTGGTGGATGGTTTTAGTTTATAAGATTATGATGAGATGGCGGGGAGGGGATTTAAGTGAGGAGATCAAGTCTAGTTTTGGCGATGTGATGCAGGTTAATTGTAAGGACGTGACTTCTTATCAGGTGAGGGACCGTACTGTGCGTGCTACTCTTTTCGGAATTGGATTGCTTGTTTGATCTTCTCATTACATTTGGAGGAGTGAGTGTATTTATAATGATGTTACTTTCTATGATGCGTTTTGGCCACATTCTAGAGACTTCGGGCTGACTAGTTTAGCTATGGGTTCCTTTGGCTTATTTTGGAGGTTTACTAAATTTAGTTTATTGGTCTGTTCGCATGGGGTTTCATGCTTTCCCTACATCTCTACCAAATTTTTCCCTCTCTACTATAATCATAAATTCATTAATTTTTGTGTCGTTTCTCACTGTGGTATATTTCCTCTCCGCGTGTGTGAATGGTATGCGAGGTTTAATTTGCTTCACTGTAATCCCGACCTTAACTATCTTTTAGAGATTATTGTTTGCGACTGCTACTTTTGGTATTTCTTGCATTTCTGTGAGCTTTCTGTGCAATCTGGGAGTATGGGTGGTGATCACGTTCGGACGAAACTGGACAATTGTGATGAATTTTGAAACAATCCACTGGTCTGGCGCATTTGTGTGGAGGGAGGAATTGCTTTACTCATGGAATGCTTAGTCGGCCATGATCCCATTTTATCGGGTCAGTTTTCCAGTTCGTGGAAGGACAAGAGGTTTCCATTGGTGGGATTTTGTTCGAAATCATCGAGGATGTTATTGCATAGGCTACGGGTTTGCTGTGAGGGGAAAAAATATCTTAAATGCACTAAAAAGCCGGACCACGAGAGCCTTAAGGCATTTTTCAGAGGAGAGGAGACCCCGGTTAGGAAACAGGCGGGGTTTGGAATGGAAGAGATTCCTAAGCCATGGGACCAGGTTTGCATGGCGCTAATGAAATATGTTATGCTGGAAGGTAGATACAAAACTTGTTTCTGTTATCATTTCCCTCTATTAAACCATCTTAGGCATAAAATGCTGCTTAGATTTCCGTTTTTCCTTCTAATGGACCTAGAAAGTTCTGTGGACAAGTGTAAAGCATTGGCCACCCAAAATCCCTATGATCTTCAGCTGCTCCCGCTCCATCAGGGGCTAATCCTCTACCTGTATCACTTTCATCTTGCCCTCTGCCCGCCTAAAGCCATCACCGTTGTCCACGATGAGAACATTGAACCCCTCTCTACAGTGCATGTCTCCTCGGTCAAGTCCAAGAGTCCTCCTCAGAAGTCTAATATTGACAATGTGGGGAGTGCCAAAATGAAATTTGCCACCAAAAAGCTTAAGGGTGGGTTAGGCAAGGCCCATGCTAGTGCAGCAGAAGGGCGTTGTGAGCTAAAAGCCACTCAAGCTGACATGACTGTTACTGGCACAATATCAAAAAAAGGTAAGGAGAAATGCATGCAGGCTACGACTGTTAAAGATGGCAAGGGTAAGAATGCGGTTAGGAAAGATTCCAGAGGGGATATAGTTATGGGGAACATGGAGATGACTAGAGGGGAAAATGTTAGGAGGAGATCTAGGAGGTTGGCTAAGAACAACAAGAAGAGGTCAATCATTGAGGATTTAGAGGAGGAGCAGTCACACAACAAGGGTTACAAGGAAGAAGAGTCTAAAGATGTGGAAGAAGATATGGTGGAGAGGCCCCAGCTTACTCTGGTGGACAACAAGCTCCCTTTTGATGGCTCTGGCTAGCACTCTCTGCAGCCGCTGGTGGATGAGCTTGGTGAGGTTTAGGGTGCTATGGATGTTGGGATGGATTTGGACAAGGTGGCGAAGAGATTGGAAACTTTGGACAAAAGATTTTGGGGGCTGACCGGCTTCACCATGAAACTCGGTCACTTTGTTATGAGTACTCTATCTAATGCCATAAAAGAGGAACTGGAGGGGAACAATAGCCAGGAAAATAAAGAGTGGTTGGGAGACGAGGCGGTGGACCTCCTGATTAAAAACTAGGATGATGCCAGTTAGTTGCTCCTGGTGCTAGTCTGTCTGCTATTTCTCGATTGTTGATGTGCTGCCTTTGGGCTGTCTCTATTTTTTCCTGTTTATGTTAGCTATTTAAGACTTGTCCTTTTTTGGCCCTAGTGGCTCATTGTGTAGGGTACAACGCCCTGTAAATGCTATTTAAATTTAAAAAAAAAAAGCTTTTCATATATTAACTTCCTCCTTGCGATTATACATTTGTTTATATAAGTTCAAAATATCTATCTGATTAACAATTAAGCTATTATGGCCGATGGCCTTTATCCTAAACATAGATAAGTTTTCAATTTTGCCACTGGCCTCAAGTATTAACTATAAAACAAACATGACCAATAACATAAGGCCTCGACCGATCTGTTCAAATGTTTACAAAACTGTTTGCCCAAACTGAAATAGCAAGACAATGACCTCTAAACTACTCGTCCATCTATGTGGCCGATCCCATGTCCACTCGTTCACCTGTAGTTCCTGTAGCATAATTAATCAAAATATGTCATTTTCCACATAATTGATCACTTTGGGGACTATTCTTCCATCTTCAAAGAAGTGCTAATTATCCTAATTCCCTATCAATTAATTTGGCAAAAGGGACTAAAGACTAAGGTAAATAAGGAAAAATAGAGGAGAAAGAATAATAAGAAACATGACACATTTGACACCTAACATTTCCCCCCAACTTAAGGATTTTGCATGTCCTCATGCAGACGACATATACAAACCAGGGGTAGGAGTAGAATTGTCATGCATCTGCTTCCCAAGAGTCTCTGAATGGATCACTACCTTTCCTTTTTCCTCATCACTTCCCTGTGTCTGAACTTGTAGTTGCATTTGAAGTTGCCAGTTCTCTTGGCACAGTCGAGTAATAGCTTAAAGCAAATCATTAATGGAAACAACAGGAGACTTATTTGGCGATACTATTGATACTGGGATAGCAACAAGAGCACTAGAAGGATTAACAATCTCCTCAGGAGTTAGTTCAGAGGAAATATTACTGTGTGGTAAGACTTCTTGTACACTAGTATCAAAATTCTGCACTAATCCTTGGCGACAGGAACTCTCCATTTGTTTATTGAATTCTTCCCTTTTTGGAGGATGTCTAGGAGGACCACAGGGGAACTCTTTAGTGCCCTTTTTCCCTTCCTTATTAGGTGTTTGGTCGCCTTTCTCGTAACTCTATAATGTCTTATCCTGACCTACAATTTCAGTGTTCATATCCTGTACAAGCTCAACATTCTTTTCTGGATTAGGCATCTATTTGGTACTCTACATGGTCTCTAGATTCCTCGTGAGGAATATCCTCAATCTCATGTTGCAAATTTTGTTGCTTCTTTTTGTTTCTATTTTTTCTCCGAAGTTCTTTATCCATTTGTTCTTTCCATTTTTTATTGGTGCTACTACCTAACACTTGTACATAAACCTCCATAGCAGCGTGTGCGACATTAGCAAAATTATCCAGCAATCTAGAGGACCTCTTAGGGTTTCTTGTAATGGAAGGAGCATTGGGTTTCTGTAGCCATTTAGGTGATTTTTTAGCAGGGCTACCTTTTTGGCTCTTCTTCTTAAACAATTCTCCCTTAAGGGTTTTAGCCTCATTTGGTTGAGGTTCCTTGGGGACATCATTTACAAAAGAATCCCAGTCAACCTGAGGTTTAGCAAATTGAGGGCCGTGTATGATAAGTTTAATCAAATTGTGATGGGCCAGGGATTGAACATGACCTTCGAGATACTGACAACATGCATGTTTTAAGGAACAATGCAGGTAAAATGGGATATTAACAAACTAACTTAACCTCAAATGCAGCATAAGCCTAAAGTGATGGGCATGAATATAGTTAAAACAACCTTCGCAAGTAATATACTGAATTAGAAATTTAGATACCTCGGCCCATGGAGGTGGAAGAGTTTTTAGCCAGACTCCTTGCGCTTGAACCATTTCAACTGACTCATTACGCTGGAGGAAATTTGTTCAATTGCTTTTAAGATTAGTGACCTTGCTGTGAGGATTAGGAAAGAACAATTCTCCAATTTGGGGAAAATCTGTCACCATAGCAACCATCTGTACAGTCACCAGAAATGTTAAACCACAAATAGTAATAGTATCCTTCAAAAACCCTTGAGTGAACTCCCTGGCGAGTGCATCATCATGGCCACTTAATTGCTTGAAATAGCTAAGCCATCCTACGTGATGAAATATCTTATAGGCTTCTCTGCTGGAAACAAGCGTTTCCATGGATGAAGGCTCATACCGCTTGTGGTCTCCACCCATTGTGAATTGTAGGATTTAATGGCGATAGAAGGTTCAACAAAATGTAGAGCCAATGATACTGGAAAACAAAAACACAAACATAAATGACGGCGAGTGGAACATTAAATGAGAATGATGTATGATGAATGACATGACCAAACATTTATAATAAACCAAAGACCATCTGGATAAATCATAAGGAAAATGAACCCGAACTTCCCCCCCCCCCCCAAACATTTTAGTGGTGAAAACGACCCAGTTTCACCAAATTATCTAACAGAAAAGAAAGGATAAAAAAACACTACTAAAAAGATGGAAAGAAATACCCCCTGAATCCATGAAAAGATCCGCGCAGCGATCACATGGATGAATGACATCATGGCTATTGAGAGATCACACAGATGAATAGCCATCATGAAACTGAATGTTGGAAGAGAAGACCTGACGTGCCACACATGCGAAGCACATGCCAAGATAGAGTGGGGAAAAAGGACGGAAGCGATACCCGTGGCGACAGGAGCAACACAAACGACACACACAGAGAAGAAAGGCGACAGGAATAGAGAAACCTTCCCATTGCCCCATTCAGCATCCCACTTGGTTTTGTAGTAGTGGACGTTCTGTTTTGATGCTTGTTCATTTCTTGTCGTTTTGTTTTTTATTTCCTTGTTTTTGTCTTTTTTCTTTTTCTTTTTTTTTTCTTTTTTTTTTTGTTTATAACGACACTAGGCCGCCGAGGAGTCGGTTTTCAACCGAGTGCCTCCTAGGAGTGCTGGAGAACCAGTTTTCACAACCAAGAATTAGTGCAACCACATGTTGCTGGAAAACTAGTTTTCAACGCGTAGTTGGCTAACAATGCTAGAAACTGGTTTTCATTGTTGGATCTTTTATTGCAATGTTATATATATATATATATTTTATTTGAATTTTATTTGAATTTTTGAATAATCCATCAATGCTGAAGGAGGCCAAAGGGAACCAGGGTGAGTTCCTTGGCGACATCCAAGAAGAAGGCTTCCTTGGAGAGAGGCTTCTTGTATAACATCAAGTGGTGATCATTAACGAGGAGCTTGCGACGTTTAAAATCCATAGTGCAGAGTTGAATTGCACCATTATCATAGACATGCTCAACTTCATAAGGCCCAAGCCATCGCGTATGAAATTTTCCTTTAAAATCCTGGAACCGAGAGTCATACAGGAGTGCCCAATCTCCAGGTTGGAAAGAGTGTTGGTGGATATGCTTATCATGCCACAATGCACATTGTTTCTGGACAATTTCTATGTGAAGAAGTACATCCTGACGTAACTCATCTAGAGAATGTAATTGGGCAAGGCATTCCCTTTGAGCATTAGAGAGACTCAAACCAACTTGTAAGGTGGTTCAAAGAGTCTTGATCTCAAACTCAATGGGAAGAACAACCCTCTTACCATAGACCATCTCATAAGGGGTCAGACCAGTAGTAGTCTTCAACGTGGTACGATAGGCCCATACGGCTTCAAGAAGCCGCATGGCCCAATCACGCTTATGTAGTGCAATAGTCTTAGTAAGAATATTCTCAAGTTCTCTATTAGTTACCTCCACTTTTCCATTTGCTTGAGGATGGTAAGGGGTAGACTTCAGGTGGCGAAGTTCATATTCTTTGACTAAAGCAGCTATGAGTTCGGAAGTAAACTAAGGTCCTTGATCTATAGTGATTTCTCAAGGTACACCAAAGTGAGTGAAAATCTATGAATATAAAAAGTTATCCACCTTGGTGTCCCGTGCATGTTTGAGGGCGACAACCTCAACCCACTTTGTGATGTAATCAGTACAAACAAGAATGTACTCCTTATTCTTAGAAGGTGGGTTGATAGGTCCCACAAAATCTAGACCCCACTTCTCAAAGGGTTCAATAGAAAGCTGAGGGTGTAATGGAATTTCATCAGAGCATGTTGGACGACCCATTCACTGGCATTGATCACAATGTTGAACATACCGCTTACAATCTTTATGGATTGCAGGCCAATAATACCCAACAGTAAGAATCTTCTGAGCAGTCCTCTAAGAAGCAAAGTTTCCACCACATGGTTCAATATGGTAGGCACGAAGAATATCAAAGACATCCTCCTCAGGAACACATTTGCGCATAATGTTGTCAATACTGGTGCGAAAGAGAAGACCATCAATCCAAGTATATTGTCCACTGAGGCCCACTAACTTGTGACGTTTGCGAGGGGAGAAATGTGGAGGAAAATTGCACGTAACCAGGTAGTTGGCAATATCTGCATACCAAGGGATCCTTACAAAGATAGCAAAGAGGTGCTCATCCAGAAAAGTATCGTCAACTAGAACAGGTTCACTATCGGGCTGTTGCAACCTAGATAAAAAGCCTGCAACCACATTTTCTCGATCAGGCTTATCAAGTATAGTAACATCAAATTCTTGTAATAGAAGCAACCATCTAATAACACGCCCAATTACCATAGGTTTATTCATTAAGAAATGAATTATAGAGTGGTATGTATGAACAAATACTTTATAACCAGTAATATAATACCGAAATTTATTAATAGCATAAACAATAGCTAAAAAATGCTTTTCAGTTACCGTATAGTTTACCTATGCTCTAGTGAAGTTCTTGCTGATGTAGTAAATAGAATAGAAAATATTATCTTGCTTTTGTCCAAGCACAACTCCCATAGAAGCATCTGAAGCATCAGTATGGATGTGAAAAGGCAACTCCCAATTTCGACCTCTAAGAACTGGGGTAGTAACAAGTTTAGTTTTAATGGTCTCAAAGGCTTCTTGACACTCAGGGGTCCATGAAAAGGCAAGATCTTTAGGCAACAGGCTAAACAAAGGTGAGGCAGTTTTACTGAAACTTTGGATAAATCTTCTATAATAACCTGCATGGCCAAGGAAGCTCCTAACATCCTTCTAAGTAGATGGTGTAGGTAGGTCTTGTATTATCTAGATCTTTTTGGGATCAACTTGAATTCCTTTGGAAGAAATCAAATGACCTAACACAATCCCTTCAGTCATTACCATGTGACACTTTTCATGACTCAAAGACAAGTTAGTGTCTATAATTCTTTTAAGTACTTTTTCCAGATTATCCTTAGCTTCCGTAAAAGTATTGCCATGTATAGTAAAATCATCTATATATACTTCTACACAATCATTAATCAAATCAGCGAAAATACTTAATACAACCCTTTGAAAAGTAGCCAGAGCATTGCATAAACCGAAAGGAAGAACATTGTAAAAAAAGGTACCCTAAGGGCACGTGAGAGTAGTCTTGTCTTGATCCTCTGGGGCTATGCGAATCTGATTATTTCCGCTGAATCCATCCAAGAAAGAAAAGAATCGCTTCCCTGCAAGAGTATCCAACACTTGATCAATGAATGGTAATGGAAAATGATCCTTTTTAGTTGCTCTATTTAATGCTCTATAATCAACACAAATATGCCACTTACCGTTATTTTTGGGAACCACAACTAAGGGAGATACCCACCTACTATCAAAAATAGGGTAAATGAACCCAACATTTAATAATTTTTGTAACTCCTCCTTGACAATTTCTCTTAAAGCAGGGTTTAATCTTCGTTGTGGTTGCCTAACTGGATGACTCCCTTCCTCTATGTAAATTTGGTGTGTATAAGTATCAAGATGGATGCCACGCATATCTTGGTATTCCCATGCAAATGCTGCTTTGTTATCTTTGAGCATGGCAATGAGGTCTCAGATTTGTCCTTGGCTTAAATTTGGGTTAATATTAAGGGTATGACCCTGTAGGATTTCCATAGGTGCTGATAGTTTCAGGGAATCCAACACGAGGGATTTGAAATGGCTAGGAGTTTCTAACGATAACATTGGACTATATAAACACTGGTGAGGTAACAAATGATGTAAAGTTAAGAAATGTTGAACTAATCGAGAGTTACCTAATAGAGGAAAATTTCCAAAAGGACAATTGGGATTGATACTTGAAGGAAGGACCAGGTTTGCTAGAAGGTCATTTGATTTTTACTGATTCTGAAGAAAATTTACAAGGATATTCTCCTTAGTAGGATCGTCCAGATCCAATGCTTGGTCAATTGTCAAGATTGACAATGAATCCTCTAAGTCACTGTCAATCCAAAGTGGATCATCAGTTTCTAGCATAGGTTGGGCTGGAGGATACAATGTCAATTGTTTAGTATGTTTTCCATTATAAATAACCATGTTACTTGAACAACAATTGATGAAGGCATTGGTAGCAGCTAACCAAGGTCGTCCCAAGATCAAGGGATATCCCCCCAACTTAACTTTTGGCTGCAAAATCATAAAATCAGTAGGATAATCTCATGAATCAATGGAAATTATTACATCCTCAATCACTCCTTCAGGTTTTACCAGTGATCGATCAGCCATCTGAAGGACTATTGGGGTAGGTCGCAATCCTTTAAGTTCCAATTTGTCTTTAGTTTCATTTGCCATTACATTAATTGCAGCACCTAAATCCACTAATGTATTGGGAATAGTAATCCTACCAATACTTACCTTGATGACTGGACTTCCTGGATCCAAATATTTGGGCATAGCCAAACTCCCAAGCATCAAATCTGCTAACTACCCAATAACTTGAACCATTTTTGGATCTTCCATCTTCTTTGACTTGTAGGTGCATAACTCTCTAACTATTTTGTTGTAAACTGGAATGTCTTTTATGGCCTGCAATAAAGGAATTTTGATATTAACATTCCAGAGTTCATTGATAAGATCAAACTCAGTTTGTGTGGGTTCCATTGGTATAGGTTTAGAAAGCAAGTGATCAGGAAAAGGTGGAGGGAATGGGGTCTCCTTTATAGGGACTTCCTCAACTTCTTCTTCAATTTCTGTGATAGTAGGTCCCTGGAGAGCCTTCCCCAATCGTAACTGAACTCCTTCAAGTTTGACTGCATTGACTGGATAAGCAGGGTAATTCGCCACCTCGCTATGATATACGGGTTGAGAAGGTTTATTGTTGGGATTTGGATTTGGTTGAGTGTGCATAGATGTTGGTTTTGGTGGTTGTGGCTCATTTATTTGTGAGTTAGAAGAGGATGGTATAGGTGGAAGAAACTGTTGTTGTTGTTGATAAGGATTTATTAAGGGTGATGGAAGGAATGGAGCTTGTGGAAGATATGATTATGGATATGGAGTGGCTTGTTGATAAGGTGTAGGGTGTGGCTGTTGTGGCCTCCATGCCTGTTGCCACGGCTGTGAAGCATATTGTTGCTGTTGTGACCATTGAGAGTAAGGAGGAGGTTGTTGCCAACCCCCGTACCATGTAGCCTGCTGTTGGAAGGGTTGATTTGCTCCTGAGGAATATTCATTAGAATATTGTGGCTGCATGGCTCATGGTAGAAAAGGACATCATGGTTCCACAAAGTAAACAGGTTCCTCAGCATACTCCATACTTGGTATTCCTTCAGGAAGAGGTTTTAAAGTCAAACTTCTACTAGCTTCTTCCAGAGATGAAATATTGGCGTGATTGTATGGGCAATCTTCTTGACTGTGCTTGTTCTGACATGTGGGACAATATACTGCTAAGGCCTTTTCTGCTTCCTCTTGCTTCCTGCGAATATAAAGTGTGTGAATTTGTTTTCCCATATGGCTCAATAAATCAGTTTTAAGGTCTTCAAGTAAATTACCTATTTCCCGCTTTGTGATTCTAGATGTATTAGAAGAAATGTACTTACTTGGAGGACCTCTTACTGAGCATTGAGATCATGAATAATTCTTGCAAATATTGGCAATATCATCAAAGCTAAGTTTAGAAATGTCACCTCTATCGATTAAATTCAAAGCATACATTGTGTCATCTCTAATACCCCTCAGAAAAATCATTTTAATAGTATCAAGAGTTAATTCAGGTCGTCGAGATCTTTGTAGACTAAATATGAAGTGTTCAAGAAAATCCTCAATAGATTCCTCCTCCTTTTGAGTCATGCAAAAGATCTCATCCCACACTTCCTTTGTCTTACAATACTCTTGATATTTTGTCAAGAATGCTTCCTTCATGTCTTCCCATGTTCTTATGTTTCAAAGTCCCATGAACCATCGTAATGCCGCATCCTTTAGTGTGGCTGGAAAAAGCTTTAACTTCTGGCCATCACTTTGGTAATCATAGCTATGACAAAGAACATCAAACTCAAATAAAAACAAGTCAGGATCTTCAATAGTGAGTCCTCTAAATATGGGTAGTGTAGAATGTGGTATATTCTTCATAGGGGCACCTTCAACAGGATGGGCTATAGGGAATTCAAAGGTTATGGGATTATTTTGTTGGACCAATGCCCTTGCCCATTCAATTTCATTATTGCCTCCATTTCCCCCAACATTACCTCCATTGTCTCCCATATCTCTTACTTTTTGAAGGACTTCTAATGCCCAAGGAGTATAATAGACTGAAAATGGTTTTTCTAGTTTTTCTGGAGATTGACTAGATCGAGTTTCAAAGGAATCTACAAACTCCTTAGCAAAGTCTGAAGGAATGGTACTACTAGGTGTATATTTATTGATACTTGACTCATATTCTTTTTCCAATTCGAACTAATTTATCCTAGTCTCGTTCTCTTCTCTCAATGGTGTTTTCTCTTTTTGGGTTTTTTTAGATTTTGAACTATCTCCTAAATCCTTTTTAACAAATCTTCCCTTACTATCTCTAGATCTTTTCATGCACCTAAATGAACTACAATAGTGAAAACCAAAGGTACTATCCTAAGCAAGGTCGACAATTGCTCAAGACTTCTCAAGGGCGCACTGTTCCTAACTTAACTTACTACGACTTCACACCTTTAATATCTTTCCCCGAAAATGGCGCCAAAAATATAGGGTAAAACTGTGTTTCAATTTAACTTGAGATTTGGTCTTGTTTTGGAGGTTAAGTTTACTCCTATCAAATGTCAATCCGGGATCATGGACTGATGAAAGATATTGGGGCAATTTACTGAAGGGATGAAGATAAAAAGTTAAGTGGAGAAAAAATGCAAATTATAGGAAAAGAGAATATCTAAACTAAGAATCTCACAAACCAAATCCTTATATGAATGAAGCTAGAAGCTTATTTAATGAAATCATTCATTGCATAAAAGCATAATATTAACCTAATATATAATTAGGATTCTATTTTAAGGAAACACTATTACTCTTACTCACACTTAAACCATTCACAAAGTAATCACACTTATTCACACTTATTTCCTTAATTAACACATGTAAACTCCTTGAAGGATCTTGTTGAATAGGAATCCGAACTTCAATTGTGAAGGTTTCAGAATGAATGGCGACATGAAGTGGTTCGGGAGGTGATCTACGATAGGAGGTCATTGGTATTATGAGGAGTTACGACAGGCATTGGGTGGTTCTGTAAGACAAAGTGAAAGTTTGCGACAAGAAGTTTACTGATCTGCAACAGAACTGATGGATTTGTGACGGAGTGAAAAACTGTGGCAGGGAACAAGAAATAACACGAATTGTGAATGGTATGTCGGGGTGGAGTGAAGAAAGGTGAAATTTGAATTCCAATGCAATAATTGAAACTACCTTTCGAAATAGTAGTTTTATCCCAAAAACAAAAGAAACTATTCACTCTTTCGAAACTAATGTTTATTCACACCAATCTATAATCACGCATTCATGAAAGAGATCACATAACTGATTAAAGGAAATTAAACACACAACTTAACAAAATGATCACACCAAGTTACCCGAGAGGGGGCCCTTCCTCTGGTTCACGTGGCGAGGGATGAATTAACACAAACTGCTACAGGAAATCCACTTTACCAATGCGATGAACTAATATGATAGGAGAATAGTTTTTAACAAAGCTTTTCATATATTAACTTCCTCCTTGCGATTATACATTTGTTTATATAAGTTCAAAATATCTAACTGATTAACAATTAAGCTATTATGGCTAATGGCCTTTATCCTAAACATAGATAAGTCTAGATTTCAATTTGGCCACTGGCCTCAAGTATTAACTATAAAACAAACATGACCAATAACATAAGACCTCGAACGATCTGTTCAAAAGTTTACAAAACTGTTTGCCCAAAATGAAATAGCAAGACAACGACCTCTAAACTACTCGTCCATCTATGTGGCCGATCCCATGTCCACTCGTTCACTTGTAGTTCCTGTAGCAGAATTAATCAAAATGTCATTTTCCACATAATTGATCACTTTGGGGATTATTCTTCCATCTTCAAAGAGGTGCTAATTATCCTAATTCCTTATCAATTAATTTGGCAAAAGGGACTAAAGCCTAAGGAAAATAAGTAAAAATAGAGGAGAAAGAATAATAAGAAACATGACACATTTGACACCCAACATGTAAGATACAATGTGATGGTATGTGAACTACATCAAAATATCTCTATGGGAATGAATATTTGATCATACTTTATACTCGAATGAAACCCTAGGTTTAGAATAACCTATTTGGGATGAGAAGTTCATTCAAATAAAGATATAAACCTTAGGTTAAGTTTTACCTATTGGGTAGGAATATGTACTGGACTACTCATTAACACCTATAGGCTGCGAATAAATTACTTGGTTCAGTTGTACATTCAATTTTGATTAGAACATATAGGGTTAGAGTAATCTATATAATTAGACTAGTCGTTGGTTGATGACTTAATCTAAAGATTAGGGTATACTATGGTTGAGACTCACCTATGTGATTAAGTGGATCAATTGAGCTATCCAAAAAAGTTTGTGCTTGGTAATTCTAGGAATGTAATTAAATTTGATATCTTCTAGGAACCAACATGATCGAACAAGGATTAATACTCGAAATTAGTACCAATTCTTATCGAGAAAATTGGATTGAGTTGAAAAATGGACTACATCTTTAAAATAATTTGAGTATAAAATAAATCCACAGTATGGATGTCCTAAGATAAACGAGATTTAACTCTACAAGAATCCTACCCAAATTATCACTTGGAAATTGAATGTGGAATGAGACCACAAAATAGGTTTTCACTTAGTCAAAGAATAGACTAATATGGGATGTAAAAGAGCCAATGTACCCAAAATTTTGGAGAATTAAGGGATGGAATGAGAAATTTGATGTCAGAGTTAGGACATTTGGGTGACAAAGTTATTTGTTAGGTGAGGAAACACTAAAACTTGGAAAAAGATGGAGTAAGATGTTGTTGTGTATATAGCAAGATAATGTCTAATGTGCCAGAAAATGAAGACTGTGATTTCATCATTGGTAGGACATGTGTGTACTCTCTTGAGATTCTAGAGGGGTAGTGGTAGAGTGCAAGAAAATTTAACTTGTCTATGTCAGTGAAATAGACATAATGTTGTGGTGGAAAAACTCACCAAGGTAACCAACATGGTTGGAAGCTTGATATATAAATTTTGGGTCTTAAATAATATATTGTGTAGAGGTAGTTTCTTAGTAATCTAGAGTAGGTTGTATTAGTTGAGAACAAGTGAATAATGATATGGTTGTGTGGACCATGATCATACTACGAACATTCAAGTGAATGAATCCATAATATATTATTGTAGTTGAATAGGAAAATGAGGAAAACCAAATCTTGAATGATTTTTTGAGTACTTGTAGACTTCTAACATCAAGGTTTGATCTGTTATATAAAAAGGAAGGTTGGAAACTCTATTAGGCTGAAATAGGCTAGGGAATAGGGTAACCTTAGACTTGATAGTTGTCAAAAAGGATTAATAGATCGAAGAGATCAATGAAACTATGTTGATACAAAGCTTAAGTATGAAGTAGTATCAGAATTGATAGATGTCCAAGAGAAATTTTGTGCTCAAGATGGAAAAGTGGTCAAGAGATTACTTTTGGCTAAAGTAAATAGATAAGTAAGAAATGGACAAACTCAAATTTTGAGTTATCTGAAGGTGTAAATACATAAGGGAAGGATGTGACCCATGGTGTAGTGCATAATGCATCATCATTCCTTTTCTATTTGGATTATACTAAGGATAAACTTGTGATCCAATGAGAACGTGCTTTCTAGTCACTATAGTATAGGTGTCATGTGTTATTCATATATTAGTGCACATGGGATGTACATATGAAATATTATGAATACAATTCATAAGCTCTTTTTGAGAGTAAGTATGTGAGACATACAATTTTTCCCTATGTGATAGAAAAGAAACTCGATGCAAGGTCCAGGAAGGGCAAGGTTGTAAGGAGTGATGCTACCTAGGATGAATGTTTTATAAATCTTACGTATTTTGAAATAAAACTTTATTTGACTTTTTTTGTATGTTAAGATGCTATAGATCATCGGGGACAAAGAGTCATAAGGGGGGAAGTATGTTACACCCCAATTATGTAATTACTATTTACTATTACTATATAGTGTAAATGTGAATGTAATTTGTATTCTGATGGTGAATAAAATGTGCTTGCACTTTGTTACCAATGCATTATGAATGAACACTATTTCATTTAATGAAGAAATGCATATGTGGGAAATGGATGGTCATTGAATTAATATTCTTACTATGGAGATGTATTATGTGTAATGCATATTTTTTTGAATAGCTGACTACTTTAGGCATATTTTGAGAATATGGATGTAGGTACATGTTCATTCCTCTAGGAAAAGGGGAAGTATCACCCAAGAGAAGATCTTGGTTGGGTAACCAATAATGTAACCTATCTGAGCTTATTCACACACACCATAGTAGAATAATTGAGTCAGTTTATTATGTGGGAATTAGGTAAGTCATCCTTAGTTTGATGAGTCTGCATTAGTAAGCATATTGTTTACTATTGAGTACATTATTGGGTGATGTTATCTGTTTGAGCTTGTGAGTCCTTTCTCATGTTACTATGCTTTTTTTTTGGTTGAATGAGTATTGGGATATATGCACATATATGCATATGTCAGAATACACATTCAATGGATATAATGGGATTTCCATACGACTATGATGATATATATATATATATAGAGGTGCATATATGCATATAAAATGATTGATATGATGCTATAGTCACATAGGTGATCATTTGGATATTGAATGGATCATTTGACTATCATGTTGCTATATAGTATATATATATACAATACACACATAAGCGTAAATTCTTAATAGAGGAGTGTGTATATATACATATATATAATATATTATTATTATGTGAAGATTTTCTTGTCGTATTCACTCATATATCGAATGTATTCATACCTAATTAACTTGGGGTATAAATATATAAATTGATATATATATATATATATATATACATACACACATATATATGAGAGATAGCTTTAATTCTATTTATCAACATACATATATATATATAAGTATATGTACATATATGAATGTAAATATTTATAAAGGTAAGAGACTTCATGTATTAAGTGTGCATGTATTTATATGTAATATCAATGTGATTACTCGATTGTCACAAATATAAGTATATATATATACTTGATACATATAAGTAAGCATATCGTAAGATACAAACATATATTTATACAAATGAAAAAACATGTATATATAAATATATGCTATGAGCATTGTAGACATTGAAAATTATCCTAGGTCTCTGATGACACTTTTCACTAATTTTTCATCCAAAACTGATTAAATAATTTATTATTTAATTAGTTCTACTATTCTTCTTCTAGTTCTCTATAATTAAATAATTTTTATTTATTTAGTTATTGTTCTTCTCAACCATTAGTTACATAATTTTTATTATTTAATTAATGTTCATCACTATTTATTCCTAACTATTCCTCTTAGATTAAATAATTAAATAATTATTTAATCCCTTAATCTTTCCTCTCAAATTAAATAATTATTTAATTTATCTTCAATTTCAATCATCCTTGTCATTGGTCCTATAGATTCATTCGTTCCATCGACTAACCCTTTTAACATTAACATGTCCTAGGGGAATTAATTATTTAATTAATTTCCCCCAATATCCTAGTGTGATAAATAAATAACATTTATTTATTTATTCCCTTTTATCTTCTTTGTAATTAAATAAATTCATTCTATTTAATTACCTAATATGGGCTCATAAATTAATAAATTATATTTATTAACTTATTGCATTTATCCTTCTAACTTGCTAATTTTGAAAGGTGAGGATAATTCATCTTATTTAATTATAAAATCTTTAATTATCCTCACCTAGATTTCATTCCCACTTATCTCTCCCACTTTCTCTCACTAAACTCTTTCTCCTTTTCCACTCATGACTCTTATTTTTCAAATCCACTCCCCACTTTTGAAATGGTAGCTTTTAGGTGAAAATAAATAGCTTCCTTATTTATTTTCAATTAACTCTTCTCTTTCTCAATTTAACTCATCCTTCACTCTTTCATTCCTCCACTTTCCAAAAAGTATATTTTGATGAAAATAAATACTTTATTTATTTTCAATTAACTCATTTTGTCCTCCACTTTTAAATGCAAGTTTCCTTTCTAACTTATCCTTGCATTCAATATTGTCCATTGATTATCATTCAATCTTGTCCATTCTATTATCTTTCCAAAATCTATAAATTGATGACTTATTTCTCAATTTATAGAGACCACATCTTCGATTTCCTTGCGATCATTCCGTTAAATTGCTTTCAGTATTTAGTGCACTTGATCACATTTGAGAGCTACACATCAAATATATTGAAGGAATAAGAAGGGAAACAAAATGTAGTGAGAGAAGCACATAACGATGGTTTGCATTTCCATTTCTTTCTTTATGCATTTTGTTGTCACAATTTTGTTGATGTATTGGGGTTTTATTTCATGATATTTTCTTTGTGGTCTTAGATTTTTGATATCATGTATGCTTTAACCATTTTCCTTAGATACACTTGGTGAACCTGACGCGAACATGCATTACACTTGATCCAATTTTGTGGGTTTTTTGTAGGTTTTAGGTGCTTTGCTAACTTTGATTGTAGATCTGCATAGTTGGAAGAAAATATAACATTCAGAGTTTCTTTGTGTGTGGTGGAAAAATATGTGTATCAATATGATAAAACTAAACACACATCAATAAAATGTATTACATCTAAGGAAAGAGAAATAATAAACGAAACTATTGTAACCCTTCACTTGAAATAATTCCATTGTCCTCTATTCTTGGTGATCTCTTAATTCATGCTCTCAAAATTATGTTTTGCACATGAATCTACGAAATGACAACCTAAGAAATGAGATGCTATATAAAAATGCATAGCTGTATGCCTACATCTACATGTTTTTGGTATTTCTGATTGAAATGTTAAATGATTTAAGATTATGATGTTACTGTATTCAAATGATACTAAGATGATTGTGATTGAAAATACAATTCTAAGTAAAATGAATTAAGATGATGCAACAAGCTAAGATACTAAAACTAAAAGTGCCATGATAATGCAACTATGAACTAAGATGCTAAAAGCTAACGACAATGCTCTCAAATTGCACTAAGATTTTTGCAATATAAGTTTGTAATCCAATTCTCCTTGAAAAGCTATAGATTTGCCTTTTATCTTTAGATTTTTCTAAGCTTGGGATGAGGTGGCAAAGATGGAAAGTTGAGATCATGATCCTGAGGCATCGACGGTGGAGCACAAAGAGGTTGGAGAGAATCATGGAGGTGGTTTCCTTTAAGAGAACACCCTGCCAAGTGTCAAAGAGAATCAGAGGAAAGAAGAAGCCATGTGTCCAAGGTGGTTTCAAATTTGTTGCAGGTTGTTGATGAAAATTCTCATTTTACAAATTAGAAAAATTCAATTTAATGTGACCCATGGTGAGGTGGCAGGTGAGGTGGAAGGAAGTTAGAGAAATATGGAAGCATGTGACAATTTGAATTAAAAATTAAAATTTAAATGAAAGAGGGAAATTAACTAAATGACAAATTATTTAATTTGTGCATTTAATTAATTTAAGAGGAAAGTGATTTTTGAAAAAAAGGAATTAAGGGAATGAACCATATAAATAAATTTATCAATTTATTCATATTAGTAGAAGAATTAGGATTTATTTATTAAATATCGAATATTTAATTAATTGTGCTCCAGACCATTTTTACGTGCATACATTTTGCCCCTCTTTGAAGTGATGTGTTTACACATTGCTTCAATGAAAAATTTCAACATGCCCCAAATGTTGATTTTTTAGTAATGATTGAATGATGCCCCCACAGGAGATAAATTGGTGAATTTTTGAATTTTAGGATTTTTTAGAATTTTTAGAAATTTTTGATTATTTTAGCATGTTTCAGCAATTTATCTCCCGAAAATATTTGCAAAATCTGCCCCAGTTGATGATTTTATGAATTTAGCCTCTTTTGAAAAATAAAATCAATCATTGCCATTTAATTGCCCATCTTAATAGCCCTTTTAATAGGTAAAAAGTGAAAAATAAGCTCATTTGTGCATTTACCCTTTGAAAATTTGAGAGAGAGATTAAGCAATTTGTGAGCATCTAGAGAAAAATGGTAATCCCGATCCAGACCCATCAATTCGAGTGTGTGCGTCAGCACAACCACCCGGCAACGTATGAACCTTCTGTATGAACTTCAAAAAACCTTTCTTTGTGTAATTTTAAATGCTTTTTTCCTGCTTTTTTAAACTTTTGAAATTGTACGCCAAGAGTTTTAGCACATTTATAGGGTAGATTGGCACATACGTGGTCAGTTTTAGCACATAGACTTAGAGATTTAGGGTATTAGCGCATTGATTGATAAGTTGTAGGCTAGGTTAAGTTGTGCATCCATGTGATGGAGTGGCACATCTATAGAAATGGTGCATCGGTGGCCTGTTATGGCATCGGTGGAAAACTTTGGCGCATTCATAGGGATAGCACATCGATGGCCTGTTATGGCATATCAGTGACAAACTTTGGCACATCTATCTTTTAGCGCATAGACGCGTTGTTTTGGCGCATCCATCCCAGAAATAAGAATTTTTTATAGTTCTCCTCATTGTTGATAGTTTTCGATTGTGCCAACCTTGTAGTTGATGTTGATTGATGATGTTGATAGATTAGATGATGATCGATCTCATGATAGGTGAGATTCAATGATTGATTGATGATGATTGACCTCATGATAGGTGAGGATCAATGATAGGTTGATAGATTGACCTCATGATAGGTGAGGTACAATTGATAGATAGATAGATTGATTGCTGATTTTGTGATTTTTGTTGATGATAGGAGACTAATTTAGGAGTACTGATGTCTCGGGAGTGATTCCTGAAGATGTGGGATATGATCCTATAGCTAGTACATGATGACATGGATGCTATTGAGAGATGCAAACTATATTATTTGATTCACATGCCCCAGGTTAGGATTAATCGGGCATTACTGACAGCACTAGAGGAGAGGTGGAATAATGACTAGAACACTTTCCATTTGGCGACTGGCGAGATGACTGTCACGCTTGAGGATGTGTACCAGATTCTTTAGATTCCCATGGTCAGAGAGGTGGTTGTATATGATTCCATTGAGTAGGGTGGGACAAATTCTCTTTAGAGGATCTTTCATGATGACCATATTAGCAGGTACGAGATACCCTAGTAGGAGATGTTTGATGGTTATGCCCCATTACCTTCTATACTTTCCAGATTCATGGGTGGCTTCTTATGTTCTGACCATAGGTCAAAGGGATTATCTGTGGGATGGGGCAGGACACTGGAGCAGATGATACTGCAGAGGATTCAAATGCCTGGGGTTTATGCATGCTTTCCCACCTTTATCATGACCTTCATCAAGTGGTTTACCTTCAAGCTGCCAACCTATCTGTAGGGGTGACATTGCTTCAAATTTGGGTATGGGAGCACATAAATGTTACCCGACCAGTTGCTGATAGATATTGGCTGATTGGCCTTATGTTGATGGATACAATGGTCTAGTTGTCCAACATAAGCTAGGAAAACTAGAGTATTGTAGACTAGTAATAAATGATCTGGATACAGTCACATGGCACCCATATATGGATTGCAAGTAGTGGGTAGAGGATCCCCTAGAGATGCCATATGTGTGTACCACCAAATTTTTGATAGGGCAAACATGATTCATCATAGATAGATTTCTTGTGGGTAGGGTACCCAAGCAGTACGATAGGATACAGGGTATTCCACAAGGAGTAGCCCACTATGCCCATAGACATCAGGACATACCAGATTGAGGGCCCCTTCTATCATATGATGTATCTTATCAGGAGTATTTTTATTTATAGCTAGTGGCATGGGACTACAACCCTAAGATTACCGATGCCATTATGTCAGATGATTATGCATAATATTTCTTGACACATCCATTTCCTAGATTGACTAGCCTAGATGAGCTAGTATCTACCCTAGATGATGATGGGGAGAGGGCATCTAGATGGAGGAGAGGCGAGGGTGATGGAGAGGAGGAGGGGAGAGCTGAGGGTGGGGATGATAGGGGAGATGAAGGTGGGGATGGGGATGGAGGAGGTGGCGGAGATGGAGGAGGCATGGGAGGTAGATCTAGTTTTTCTATTCAGGATGTGCTGATACCTCAGAGGTGGATATCCTTGGTGGCTATGCCACATCAACATGTGTAGATTGGGGTACCCTCCCAATAATAGCAATCATAGATTACTACACTATAGGAACAGTTGGTTCACGCATAGGTACAAATTGGTACACTACAAGGGCAGATCCAGACATGGCAGGGTTAGTTAGCTCAAGCCTAGGCACAACTATAGGTACAGGTTGCTACCTTGACAACAAAGAGAGATGTAGCTTGATGATAGGGGGAGCAGGTAGTGGTTGTAGCTAATAGGTTCCAGATAGCGGTCGAGGGAGCTGCTATAGGTGATCTTGTGAGAGAGCTTCATGAGCTCACCAAGGAGGTGGAGTACTACCAAGGAAAATACTACTAGGTAGTGCCTGTTGATCAGAGAATGAGCTATGCTTGATCTAGATCTGGTCAGACTTAGTCTAGGACCACCAACAGGAGTCTTACACAACCACTTCCTAGGGGTCCACCAAGTGGAGCTCCAAGAGTAGATCCATCAAGGGCAGGAGGTGCAGTGGGATCAGAGAGGCCTGCGACCTCCGAGGGTAGCACAACATCTCGAGGTCATGCTTGACATGTTATATATTGATTCAAAGACCCGAATTTGCCACATTTTTGTATCATCTCTCATTTTTTGATATCATTGTACACTTTGAAATTATTATTTTGAGGTTATATATGATATGCAACGAAGATTTAGTGATCTACATACATTGTTTATGCTTTTATTATGGATGCATTTATTTTTGTTTGCTATATGCTATGTGATGTTCTATATGATTATGTCATGTTCTATGGATGGATGCATTAATGAGATGAGGACATGTATGATATAGATGTGATTATGCAAATGATATGGTATGCATTGTATTTTTGTATTTTTCACATGTATATATCGATGATATGGATGGATAAATGAAAGCAAATATATGATAAATGTATGGATAGGTATGGTTGAATGTATGGATGTATGGTTTATGATGTCCAATGCATGGGAAATGAATGAAATACTGCTAGATATGATAATTACGAATGTATGGATATATGATAATGCTCTCTTTTTGGATTTTTCATGATGAGAATATGTGACCTAAATGTATGGATGATTATGTGAATGGATTATGATTATGAATGATGCCAATGTATGAATGGATGTATGACAATTTTTTATTTTTGGATTTTATGCCATGCAATGTGTGTACCAGCAAGGATGGATGCATGATGAATGATTTAGGATAAATGATTTCTTTTGGATTTTTTATGACCTAAATATATTAATGTGAATAAATTATGATGATGCATGGATTATGTTGTTATTATGGTAATCATTATGATGAGTGTTTATATGAATGGTTCATGTATGAAAGAATGAATTTATTATGACTTCGATGTATGATGATGAATTAGTGAATGATGTTGTTATTATGAATAATGCTTTATTTTTTTTGGTTACACAATGCAATGCAAATTTGTGATGAATGCATAATGGGTTATGCAATGAAAATGATAAGTGTAAATGCATAATATGATAATGATGCATGCATGTATGGATGGATGTATGATAATGCTTTCTAATGATATGATATGGAAATAAAAATGCAAATGAATGATTTTTTTATTTCAAGTGTTCTCGATCTTTTAGAGGGAGATAACATTATGTTGAGAGTTGCCAGCTTTGGAAAAATCTATAATTCAGATGTAGAACTAATATGAATGCAATCATATCTATGCAATGTTGCCATCTAATTCATTGTGCATAGTATCATCATTTATTTTTTTATTATGTTGAAAGTTGGTACAAACATCGATGGTATTATTAGACCATGATGACTTGAGAACAACTTCCATACAACCTCCGTTGAGATTTGATAGTATAAGATAACACAAGCATCTAGGTATAATTGGATTGATATGACCTAAGCACCACTTGTGTAAACAAACAAGAGTTATTCATTTTCCCATGCAAATTCATAATGTCATCAATGATACTTTATAGAGCATATCCTACAACAATTTGCATAGTAGTAGTGATTGAATCACAGATAACAGACAAAGAAAAATATCATTCTCGATCATAGCCCCTCTAGTTCAGGACATCATTGAGGTACTCTAGAGAAGTGATAACAACAATCAAGATAAAACAATTGAACCTATGTGCTAAAGTGATCCAACCATGATTCAGAAGATGATCCTCCAATGAGAATTGATTTGATTTGTTTTGATGTTTGATTTGATTTTGATGGTTAGAGTGACTGTTGTTCTCACCAAGGTTGCCTTTCTATTTTCTTGACTATTGTTTTAAATGCAATGGTTATTTTCCCCTAGTGAGAAACAAACCAAATTTATTATGGATATGTACAATGACAACCAAGCCAAGGTGGGACACGACTGCGACAGTTGGATATGGACGTGAGGCTCATTGTATGATAGACATGAATGCATAGTGATAGCAAGATGCAGACGGTTGACACACACTCAAAATAGATGGAGGAGCCAACTTATCACAAATAACGCTTGTTTACCAGGTTTTCACCATTTATTTTTATTGCACTTTTTCAAAATTGTTATGATTGTTTTGCTATTACCAAGATGCATGTTTGCCAAGTTTTCATCAAGGCAACAATTTTTTAACTTTTCACTTTTTTGATTTTTTTGTTGTCACCAAGACGACTATTTGCTAGGTTTTCATCAGGGCGACCATTTTTTCAGGAATCTTTTTGATTTTTATGGTTTTTTTTCAAGACTTCTTCAAATTTTTATAGAGTTTTTTTAGGACTTTTTTTGATTTTTATGGAGTTTCTTTAGGATTTTTTAAAATTTTAATGGAGTTTTTCAAGACTTTTTCTAATTTTTATGGAGTTTTTCAGGACTTTTTCTGATTTTTATGGAGTTTTTTCAAGAATTTTAAGCTTGCATTGGATGCATTATATGTAGAATTTCTTTAGATGAATGTTGTTCATCAGTTCTTCAAATAGATCCCCCTGTGGTGTAGACAATTGATATGCCCCCGATCCAAATACTGAAACAATAACAAAAGGACCTAACCAATTTGTCTCAAATTTTCCTTTATTTTCTCGATCTTGTTGATTACGAGGATTTTCTTTAGTACTAGATCACCTACCTGAAATGTCCTTGGTTTAACTTTGTGATTGTAACTCCTAGAAATTCCCTACTGATATACTTTTAGGTGATCAACTGCAAGCTAGCGACTTTCATCCAATAGTTCTAGCTCTTGTAGTCTAGACACTCAGTAATTTTCTTCTTAAATGAGACCTTTTAACGACACACAGATTGATGGTATTTCAACTTCAATAGGCAATAATACTTCAGATCCATATACAAGGGCATATGGTGTGGCTCCCGTGGGTGTGCAGATGCTTGTACAGTAGGCCCACAAAGTAGGGTTCAGTTGAATATTCTAGTCACATCCAGCATCATTGACGATTTTCTTTAAGATTTTTAAGATAATTTTGTTTGAGGCCTCTACTTGGCTGTTTCCTTGAGGGTAATAGGGTGTAGGAAACCGATGCTGAATATGAAACCTTCTAGAAAGTTCTTGCATGTCCTGATTCTTAAAATGTTTGCCATTGTTAGTGACAATTGACTGAGGGATACCATACCTATAGATGAGGTAGTTTAGGATGAATGATGAGATCTGTTTCCCTATGATGGTGGTTAGAGGCATGGCTTCAACCCACTTGGTAAAGTACTTTGTGGCTGTAATGATGAACTTGTGTCCATTAGACGAAGATGGGTGAATTTTACCTGCAAGATCAAACTCCCACTGACAAAACAACCATGTTGATGTGAAGGGCTGCAACTCTTATGTTGGTGCATGGAGAAGATTACCATGGATCTGAAATTTCTAACATATTTTGACAAATTGGAAGGATTCTCTCTCCATAGTCGACCAGTAATACCCCAAACAAAGGAGTTTCTTAGCGAGGGTTAAACCACTTGAATGAGTGTTGTAGATACCTTCATGGACTTCTTGTAAAGCCATTTCAGACACATTGCATTCTAAACATCGTAAGAGTTCCATCAAGACCTCGTCAATATAGTACATTTTCTATAAGGGTATGGCAAGCAGTTTGGTAGATAAAATTTCATTTCTGGTTCCGGAAGAGATCGAGAGGAAGGATATTATCTTGTAGGTAAGTATAGATCTTCCCATAGATGAAGGTATCAACATCAATGAGGTGGAATATGATTTGGGTCTCAGGATCGTCATAAGCAGGGGTAAACAGTTGTTCCACCATGAACTCATAACAACTTAGTTTTTCTGGAATTTGTAGCAAAGAGGCAATGATAGCCATAGCATCAAAAATTTGTTGTCAATCCTTGGGATTTGAGAAAATTTAATGTCAACAAAATATTTCTTGAAGTCATCAATCATCCTTTTATATGACATCAATTTTCATCCTTTGTTTGGTAATCATCGTTGACCTGATTAATGACTAGTTGAGAATCCCCGTAGACTTACAACTTTGTGGTTTTCCATTCTACAATGATCTTGATGTCGATGATAATTTCTTCATATTCTGTCATGTTGTTGGTGCAGGGGAACATCAATTAGTATGATTTCAGAATAGTATGCCCTAGGGGAGTGGTGAATATAATTCCCACTCCTGATCCCTGTTGAGTATATGAGCCATCAAAATACAATACCCTATGCTTTGTTCACATAGCAAAGACATCAACATTTGGAAATTCAATGTGCAGAGGATGATCATCATGAATCGGTACATCAACCAGTTGATCAGCGACAATTTGGCCTTTGATTAATTTTCTATCAATATATTGGATTCAAATTCACTGAGTATCATTACCTATTTGGCCAATCTTCTTGTTAGATTTGCTTTGCTAAGGAGACATTTCAACGCATCTATCTTAGCTATTGAGTCTGATTGTGCGAGTCAGCATATAGTGCCACAACTATTGGGTAGCAAACACTAACTGCTAAACAAGTTTTCTCAATGGATGTATAGTTGATTTCATAACCATTTAGAGTTCTACTGATATAATAGATTGCTATATCCTTTCTTGTTGAATCTTCTTGTGCCAACAAAGCTCCCAATGATCAATTAGTTGTGGCTATGTACAATAGGAGAGGTTTTCATTTTGTTGGTGGTGCTAGGATAGGTGGAATCATTAGGTATTGCTTCAGTTGATTGAAAGTTGCATCACATTTCTCATCCCATCAAAATGAAACATTCTTGTGCAACAAGTGGGTAAACGGTTGAGTCTTATCAGCCAGTTGTGATATGAATCTTCTGATTGACTGAAATCTACCTTGAAGGGACCTTAACTAACTGATATTCTTTGGAGATGACATTTCCATGATAGGTTTCACTTTTGCAAGGTCTACCTTAATACCTTTTTTTGACACTATATATCCCAATAAATTTGTTGATGTTACCCCAAACACATATTTCTTTCAATTCAGGTAGATGTTGAACTTCTCTAGTCGGGTGAAGAGTTTGTCTAGTATCTCCAAATGTCCTTCTCTAGTGATATATTTCTCCAATAAGTCATCCACAAAATCTTCTATGAAGGTATGCATCATGTCATGAAAGATGGTTGTCATGGCTCTTTGATATGTGGCCCCTACATTTTTTAATCCAAAGGGCATGACGTTCCAATAGAAGGTTCCCCAAGGGAAAGTGAAAGTTATTTTATCCTGATCTTCAGGTGCTATCTTGATTTGATTATATCTGGAAAAGCCATCCACGAGTGATAACATGCCATGAATTTCTATTAAGTCTATAATGATATCAATGTTTTTCAAGGGAAAATTAGCTTTCAGACAAGCCTTGCTGAGGTCTATGAAGTCTGTACAAATCTGTATGCTGCCACCAGGCTTTGAAATAGGTTGGATATCCATTCAACATAATCAAAGTGTCTAATGAATCCTACATCTGATAATTTCTTTAGTTCCACCTTCACCAACAAGGAAATGTGGGGATGCATTTTTCTCAACTTTTGTTTGACTGGTTTAAATTGTGGAGGGAGGGATAAATGGTGCATGATGAGATCCAGGTCTATCCTTGGCATGTCTGCATATGACAAGGAAAAGTTTATTTTTCATTCTTCAAAGAACTTGATAAAGTTAGGTTTCTCTTGTTCTGTCAAACATTCTTCTAGATGGAAAGTTTTCACTATTTCTACATTCACTGATATTGATAGACTGTTTTGGCTCAATCAAAACTTTGTATCTCTCTTGGAAGTGCTCTGGAAGAGTGTCAAATTTCCCATCCTTCGGCACCTTGAAGAGGTTTTCACCATCATATGTGCTCTTTATTTTTATTCTTTCTTGATTTGATACTACCATGGAATGGTTTTCACCATCAGATCTTTCTTTTATTTTACTCATTTTGTAGCTGGGGAATTTGGCACTCGCCTATCTGGAAGTTTCATTATGACATTCATTGGTAGAGTCTATTTCAAGATTAATAGTGCAGAGGAAGTTGACAATGGCCTCATCGTTTGAAAAGGTGGGATATCAATAGGTTCAATTTGGTCCCAGTCTATGAGTTTAGGATGTACCAATGGTAGGGAATCATCAGATGAGTTAAGGTGAGAGGTCATAAGGGTCCTAATGGTGATATCGTCATCGAAAAATACTATGGCAAGGTTGAGGTCTATGATATCAGTTTCTTTCGAGTGGTCCATCTCGCTAGGAGTTTGATCATCTTCACTCGAGTCATTGATATTTTGTGATCCTAATTCAGGTGGTCTTAACCTTGAGCTTTGTCCCTCCTCGAGTGTGGGAGCATACTTGTGTACCACATCAATTTCCTTATCATGACAAGACTCTTCTAATAGAGAATCCCACTCATATTCATTGGAATCAGTTTCATAGTGGTCACTTGCTTGGAGTTGTAGGATTCGTTCAACAAACTTATGCTTTAGGTCCTCCTTTGTTTCTTCATCCTTTTGATGCTCTTTATATCCCAATCCAATTTTTTATAATGGGTTTGATGGGTTCTACAATACCTTCTTTCCTTTTGCCAAAAGGTCCTTGTCCCTCATATCCCATTTTCTCCAAGATTGAGAATCCTTTGCCATACTATGTGGTTTGGACATTAGCCATTGCTGCTTGGGAATTAGTTTCATCTTTGTAGAGCCAATTCAAAACATCTTTGTCATCAGATTCCTCTACTTGAGTGCTTGATTTGCTGAATTGTCCATAAAATTTTGTGACCGGTTTCGAGGATGATTGTGATGAGGTTGATGGTTGACCATGGGATTTTGGTGAAATTAACTGCGAGAGGCAAATGCATTGTTCAATGGAGTATTCACCCACACCTTTGTCTTTGACTTGGACTTTCTTCTCAAACTGTTTGGCCAAAGTATTGAGTTGGGCTTTAGGATTGGTAGATGAAGAGGGGCTAGGTTCTTCCTTTTTCTCTGATTGTTTGGATGAGGAATTCGGATGGATTTCTTCATTGGAGGGTGTGGCTAGCAACTTTGACAAGGGATTGTCTTGACTTGAATTATTGGGGATGTTAGAGGTGGAATCAAGAGCTTCTTGATTATGAGGTACAAATACATCTTGGACTACCTTAAGGGTATTGCAATGCTGGGTACTATTTGAATAAATAGGAATGGTAATTTCTTTCCCATTGCAAGGAAATTTTAGACACTAATGGTATGTTGAAGGGACAACCTGCATTACATGGATCCAAGGACAACCCAAGAGTATATTATAGGTTAAATATTTATCTAAAACTTGGCAAACCAAATCCTTTTGAATTGGCCCTACCTGAATTAGTAGTACAATTACTCCCTTTGAAGCTATTTCCTCATCATCATATGCTTTGATGGTGATATTTTTCCTTGCATCTATTGCATTTTCAGATAACCCTAGTGCACAGACAATTTAAAAGTGCATATATTAAGACTGACTCCTTCGTCTATTAGGACGCACTTGACACGACTTTTATGGATTAGGACCTCGATATGGAGTGTTGTGTTATGAGGGTGGGTGAGTGATATGTCATCATTTTTTGAAAAGGATAAGAAATGATGTACAACTAGATGTCCCACCATGGCTTGGAAAGTGCAGACTTCCAAATTATTTGGTACTATTGTTAGGTGACCTTTGCATCGATGAAATTCAGAAAAGTGGGCCTCATTCCAACATAATGATTTTACTTTGGGTTCAAAACCTTGGGTGTCGAGTAGAGTGATAAGATTTTCCACAATAAGTTCTTTCAACATAGGTTCATATGATTGACCCAAAGGTGTAAACTTTGTGTAGTTATTCAATGTTTGGTATGGTATGGTCATGGATGTTGTGTTATTTTGATTGTTTTGAGTATTGCCTTGGTTGGTATTTTGGTTGGTATTTTGGCTGGTCTTTCAATTGGTATTCAAGGTCCTTCCTAATAAATTGAAGACTGGTTTAGCATTATGCATTTTAGTTGAAGTATCATTGCCATTATTTCTATACTTTTGCCAAAACTTTGGTTTGTCATTGTTGGAGGGATTAGATGAACCTTTTTTGTTATAAATTTTCAATATTTCTCATTTGACCAAAGCTTCTTCAATTTTGATCTCATTTTTGATCAATTTTTTAAAAGTTGGAGGACATTGTAATTCAAGCCTATAGCTCATGTCGTCATTTAAATTGTTAATGAATACCTCTATCTTCTCTTTTTTTCGTATGAGTCGAGAATACCTTGCAAATAATCTTCTCCACCTTTGTAGAAATACTAGGAATGATTCCACATTCTTTTGTTTGACGTTGCAAAGGTATTTCATTGTGATTTCATGTTGGATGTTATATGAATATTGGGTGATAAATTTATTGACTAATTCCTCAAAAGATTTGATTCCTCATGGTAATTGTGAGAACCATTGCATGCACTGCCCTCCCAAAGTATGTGGGAATAATGTCATCAAGTGTCTTCATGGGAAAATTCAAGGCTCATAGTTCTACATTCCCTTATGTGATCAATGGGATCTGATTTTCCATTATATTTATCGAATTTAGGGAATTCACAATGTTTGGGGAATGGTATCATGTTGACACTTTGATCAAAGGGGTAGAGACATATATCTTGTATCACATATCTCTTAGTGGTTCCGATTTGCATGTTTTACATTTGTTGTTGGAGGGTTTGTATTTATTGTGTTAAGGTAGCCATGGGATCATTAGTTTTTGCTGCCTTGCTTGTTTCAGTTTGTGTTTTAATTTCTATCTTCTTAGGATTTTTTTACAATTTAGTGATATCAAAATCCTCGAGTAGTTTGACTCCTTTGTTTGCTAACATCAAAAGGTATTTCTCACCCTCCTTTTCAAAGATCCTCTCCATGAATTTATGAAAATTGGGGTCCTTGGGCCTATTCTATGGTTTCATCCATTATTTCCTCTACCCCATCTTGATGAATTCTGAAAAAAGGATTTTCCTCTCTTTCAGCCATGGTGTTTTGGTTTTCAATTTCTTTTTGCTCAAGTTTTTGCTTTTGCAATCTCATTAAAATGGGCATACAAGTGATGGAGATGTTCTAAGCTTTTGATCAAAGTTTTGGGTAGTGCCAAAGACTAAGGTTAAAATATGATTTAGCAAATTTTGTTTCGGGATGAAGGATGATGAATCTTGATAAAGGATGATAAATCTTGATGGGGAAAATTAGTTGATAAATTAGAAAATAGGTGTGATGACGAGGCACTTTAAGGTGTTTCACCAAAGTTTAGGTAAATGGATTTTCACTTGAAGATGCTAATTTCAACAAGGTTAAGACTCCAGTATGGCTGAGGAAAGATTTTTGATTGAAAGTGATCTTGAATTGTGAGGTTGAAATTCAAATAGATTGGGATTTTAGCTCTCCGGTCTTTGGATTTTATGAATGCGCTAGAACAGTGCACAAATGGGCTAAAAGGCGGATGTGCTAAGGAATGGCCCACATGCACTGAAATATTGGATGTATGCACCAGAGAAGTTATGGATACACTAGAATAGTATATGTATGCACTGCAGGATGACACAAATGCGCTAAAACAAGCAATGAATGCGCTAGAAAAGCTAATGTATGCGCTAAAGTATGATAAGGATGTGCTAGAACAATATATGTATGCACTGCAAGATGGAAGATATGCGCCAAGGCAGCAAATGGATGCACTAGATAGGACAAGCTCTCTAGTTATTGATAGTTTGAAGGATTTTTTTAGTTTTTTAGACAAAGAAACTGATTGTTTGGTTGGATATTCTTTTGAATCAAATGGTTGAACAATTTTGTGTGATTTTTGCTTGGATATTTGTTTGAAAACACATAGGTAAAAATACATCAAACAAGCACAACCCTAGGTTGTATAAGACAATATCTACTAGATTCCCACTTGGATTGCTCCAACTGTGCTTACTTTTGGTGAATGATTAGAGGCTTGACCACATTGGCTCCCCCTTGCATTGCACTCACTTCTCAGGTCAGCCAAGCCTCAGTCCTCATGAATCTCCCATGATAGACTTCTCATTTCTACCAAAATCCACAAGAATGTGGGATGACTTCAAAACAATCGTTCTTGCACCGGTAAATAGAAAGGAATTTTTGGCTTACTACAACAAAGGGTTTTAGTAGGGGCATTCCATTCATGGGGGATCATCCATACGACAAGAGACCATTATTGCCCTTCTTGTCAGAGCAATCCTCGTGATACTTGAAATTTGCTCAAGTCCCCACATTTATATCCTCGGTGGAAGTCGCTTGGCTTTAGTGTGTTCCTAATTGGGTCATTCCCTTGGGGTGATTACCTCTTGTCCCACCAAGGCAGGCCCTCTAAGGATTTCAAAAAAATAAAAAGAGTGGGTTTGGCTTTTTGATCACCCACTTAAGAGGAGAGCATAACGCCTACCACTCCACAAACATAACAAGCATGGTGTTCAATTATCCTTCTAATTAAAATATGTTCCTAACTTAAAACCAAAAGAAATAACAATAAACTCCAACCCCCTAAAAACAATCGCTAGTAGTTTTAGTTCATTTTTCTTTGACAACGTTCTTGTGGTTTCAATAGAGTCTCAGACAACATGAATAATTCCTACAAAACAGAGAAAAATAGATTAGTTCTCAGGATTATAACTTTCTGGAAAATAAAACCGATGCACCATAATAGTAAAAAAAATGCACTACCAAATCACATAGATGTGCTAAAATATGCTATGAATGCACTAAAACAGTCTATGCATGCACTAAAAGAAGCTATGCATGCACCATAAAACTCCCTGTATGAGCTAAATAATAAGAAAAATGTGTTGAATGATTCCATGGATGTGCTAGAACAATAGATAGATGCACTAAGGAATGTTTCATATGCAATAATAGAACTCATGATAATGCCAAAACTCCACACGTCCGAACTTGTAAACACACTTTTCCAGAAAATATTAAAAACAAATGGGCTAGGCCCCATGATGGGCGCCAATTTATGTCTGGTGGAAAAATATGTGTATCAATATGATAAAACTAAACACACATCAATGAAATGTATTACATCTAATGAAAGAGAAATAATAAACCAAGCTATTGTAAGCTTTCATTCGAAATCATTCCATTGTCCTCTATTCTTGGTGATCTCTCAATTCATGCTCTCAAAATTATGTTTTGCACATGAATCTACGAAATAGCAACCTAAGAAATGAGATGCTATATGAAAATGCACAACTATATACCTACATCTACATGTTTTTGGTATTTTTGATTGAAATGTTAAATTATTTAAGATTACGATGTTGCTATATTCAAATGATACTAAGATGATTGTGATTGAAAATACAATTCTAAGTAAAATAAAGTAAGATGATGTAACAAGCTAAGATACTAAAAATAAAAGCACCATGATAATGAAAATATGAACTAAGAGGCTAAAAGCTAACTACACTGCTCTCAAAATTCTCTCAAATTGCACTAAGATTTTTGCAGCATAAGTCTGTAATCCAATTCTCCTTGAAAAGCTATAGAATTTCCTTCTATTTATAGATTTTTCCAAGCTTGGGCTGAGGTGGCAAAGATGGATGGTTGAGATTATGATCTTGAGGCATTGATGGTGGAGCACAAAGAGGTTGGAGAGAATCATGGAGGTGGTTCCCTTTAAGAGAACACCCTGCCAAGTGTTAAAGAGAATCAAAGGAAAGAAGAAGGCATGTGTCCAAGGTGGTTTCAAATTTGTTGCAAGTTGTTGATAAAAATTCTCATTTTACAAATTAGAAAAATTCAATTTCATGTGATACATGGTGAGGTGGTAGGTGAGGTGGAAGGAAGTTAGAGAAACATGGAGAAATGTGACAATTTGAATTAAAAATTCAAATTTAAATGAAAGAGGGAAATTAACTAAATGATAAATTATTTAATTTGTGCATTTAATTCATTTAAGAGGAAAGTGATTTTTGAAAAAGAGGAATTAAGGGAATGAACCATATAAATAAATTTACCAATTTATTTATATTAGTAGAAGAATTAGGATTTATTAATTAAATATCAAATATTTAATTAATTGTGCTCTAGACCATTTTACGTGGATAAACTTTGTTTACATGCAAGGTTAGATAGGACCTCACACACACATAGTCTAATTAGGTGGTTGAATTTATAACAAATATTATTTCAATTGGTTTAAAATGGACAACAAATCTTCATCTAATGCTAATTAGGGGGTTTCAAATTGACTACAATTTCACATAGCCTAATTAGGGGTTAAAATTGATGACAATTTTTTTAAAAATTTTTTTGGCTTAAAATGAATCTTACAATTCTCACATAGTCTTAATTAGGATTTGGATCAAATAAAAACAACAAATTTCACATTTCATGCATGTAAAGGATTTAAAATGAACAACAAATTGCATTTGATCATGGCATAAATTGATCAAATCCTTTTAAATTATTGGTGAATTAACCTCATCTTGTCTTAATTAGGATGCAAATGGATCAGTGAACACATATCATGCAAATTTTGAAACAAGAATATTTTCTTTATTTTAGAAAACACTTCATTTTATAAAGGGTTAAATAAAAAGTGTTTGTATGTCAGAGAATTGAAAGGTGAAAACATAAACATACGTTTGACGAAGATTTGAAATAAAAAACTACTAATGACATTTGGTGCAGGATGTTTCTTGAAGACTTGATTTTCTGAAACCGATTATCTTTTTAGATTATCAAACATTTGAATTTGGTGCTTAAAAAGAACGTTGTTTACTGTGTTTGGTGTGCTTGCACATTCTATGTTACTTGAGCTAGTGTGTACGTATCCTCTCCCCTTGTGCACTTGTGCGATACTGGGTGACGAGAAATACACATTGGTCTCATTTTTATTAGGAGAGGCTTTCTTTGGGATTTCATCACCTCAGGATTTGACCTCAAGCATGTTTTTCGATGGGCTATATCAAAGGGGGGGAGAATGAAAGTTGTACCCCAAGGAGTGGCTAGCATCATTCAAAGCTGAGCCATGAAACCCTCGGTCTATCGAGACTTGTTGGTGATGAGAGTGGGAGTGAGCCTCCCAATTCTTAGGCTATTATAGATGAGCTCTCTACTCACAAATTCCCTTAATAGACACCTCTTGTTGTGGAAACCAAAATCCCTCTTTTTGATAGTGCAAGAGGTTGGACCTCTAAAGCCATCCCACCAACTCGTTGTTCTTAGTAGAGATGAAGAGTTCATCATGGGAGATTCATGAGAAATCGAAGCTTGGTTGACCTGAGAAGTGAGTGCCATGTTGGGGGAGCCAATGTGGCCAAGCTTCTAAGTCATCCACTAATAATAAGCGCGATTGGTTAATCCAAGTGAGAACCCAACAAATATTGTCCTTACCAACCTCAAGATTTGTATTGCTAAAATCAAACAACATTCACGATAAAAAACAAACTCGAAATTTTTTTTTTCTATGGTGTCTTGCATGTGTGTATTCAAAACATTGTTAAAAAAAATCAAACATCACACCAAAATCTGATAACATTTCAATTGTAACACAAACTAAGCTAACATTTTCCAAACAAGTTATTTAGACCAAATACTTGCTCATTTCATTCCCACCATTCCATCACATTCATTTAGATTACTTTCACATTTGAGGGTGCATTCCTTTCATCACTTAAACAAATCTTAGGTTGCATATACCTTTTTGAAAATTTTGAAATAGGGAAACTTACCATATCTTGTTGTAGGCCCATTACTACAAAGAAAATTTATCATTGACCTTATCATTTTTCACATTTTTCCTTGTCATTTTGGTGTAACCTTTAAAATCATCTGTCTAGTTTAAGGCTCATCTTTTCAAACTTGTCACTTGTCATCCACTCCTTGAGGTTTTTTTATAATTTCATTTGGAAACATTGGACTATCTTAGGTTGGCTAGTAACTCCTTCCTTAAGTTTCACAACAAAGGTGCATAGTTCATAACATAGTTATCTCAACTGCATATCATAATTTTCATAATGCTTTACATTAGCATCATTCCACTTTTAGACTTGGTCATACTTTAGATTATAGTGACATTATCATTACCCTCATTTAGGCATATCTTATTCCAAAAATACCAAAAACATAGTCTTAATTGCATATCATTTGCATTCCCCACTTTGAGCAAATCTTTGTATGGTTGAAACTAGACTACAAAAGTAGCACAAGGCCATGGATTTATTTCACGATGATGAAGAAATTTACAACTACACTACCACTTTAAATCTTGACAACACATCTAATGATCCACATGATAATAAATTTGGAACAAAAGACAACACAAATTTGGGACCTTCATCTCATGAGCAACCAAAGATAACAAACCTTTTTGAACAATTCCTCATTAGGGATAAAGATGGAAATGTATATATAGAAGAGGTAGAGGCTACTGCTCAAAATCCTAAAGTTGCCTCTCTACTGGATGAAATTGTCATGCTAGACCCTCAAAGATTCTTGGCTAAACTATTGCATGAAGGAGTCAAATTACCCCAAGGAGTTGATGTCAATACCTTATGCATTGCAACACAACCAAAGGTCAACACACAAACAAGCCAAGGACAATCTTCACCACAACTTATAGTTTCCATACCTATTAAAGTGACAAACCAAAATATCACAACCACCAACACTTCATCCATCCCAACAGCACAATCTATGTCATAGTGCATGACACAGACCAAATCACAACCATTATTCAGAACACAACCCTTGGGCTTGACATTTACTTCCTTTGGGTCATCATCTCAGGCCATAGGGGCATCCACATCTAACATCCTTGGTAAGCCTAAGACAATAATGGTTCTTATCCAAGGATTTCAATTGAACACAAATGCCATGTCACAAGGTCCTCTTGTCAATACTAACACCTTGCAAGGTCCAAACATGAACATTCCATCTAGTAAAAACATATACATTTCACATGGCCATAACTCTTTTCAACAAGGATAAGGATCACAAATGACCTAAACACCAAACCATTTCAACATATCATATGGATCCTCTTTTGGACATCAAAATCCACATGGAAAAATACATTACAACACAACCACTTCACACATTCCAACATATACATCACACATTCATACCTATGGACATGATAAAAATCCACCCCACATGTACCACATGTCATCTCAGCATAATACAAATATCCAGTACTTCAACATAATGTCACCCAATCCCATAATAGATGCCTTGACTTCTTAAGTGGCTGCTTTACAAAAATAAGTAGAAGAAATGCAACTATCAAACAAGAAAACATACACGTTGCATGACTTACATCCATATCCATATGATCTTAGCATTTACATTCCACCTTTCCCTCATGGGTACATCATATCCAACTTCACTAAATATGAGGGAAAGACAAATCTATTTGAACACATAAGGGAATTTACCATGGCGTGTGTAGATGTGGCCTTTGAACAAACTTACTTGATGAGACTGTTTCCTAGAAGTCTTGCCGGTCCTGCACTTGATTGGTTTTCATTACTACCTAAAGGATCTATAAAATCATGGGATGACTTAGCAAACAAGTTCATGGAAAACTGTTCCTATAACATTGAGAACAATATCACAATAGCCACCATATGCCACATGACACAAGACGAGGGTGAGACTTTCATCAAATTTTTCCAAAGATGGTGTAGCATGGCAAGTAGATGTCCTATTGAAATTCCTAAAAAACAAAAAGTTGACATGTTTGTCAAGAATATCAGATCCAAATTAAAACATCCATTACAAGTACATTATTGTACAGACTTTTTAGACTTGGTGGAAAAAGGTATCACATTGGAAAAAGTCCTAATAGCCTAAGGTGAACTCACATATGGCAACAAAAACACACAAAACCAACATAAATCTAACAACAAAAACAAGTTTTGGTCCCACAATAAGAATGTAACAAACGATGGAGTCGTAGAAGCCAAAGCTATGAATAGAAGAGGTCTCACATTAAATCTTAAAGCATCCAACACACACAATAACACATCATATGTTTCGAATCAAGCAACTAACACAATAAAAAATAATCAACAAAGGGGACCCCCAAGACAACCAAGGCAATACACATAGAGACAATACACTCTTTTACCAAAACCAATTGAATTTTTCCTAAAGAAGCTACTACAATCAAACTTTATACAACTCTAAGAGCCTAAACCATACAACCCAAGATAATTCAAACCCTCTTGGTGGGATGAAAATTCCTTTTGTGATTACCACCACATCAAAGGGCATAAGACCTCATCATGTTGTCAATTGAAGAACCTAATTCAAGACCTAATTGAAAATAGTACCATAGAGGTTGAGGGACAACAAAAAACTTCCAATAAAGACCATACGATTTTCAAGAATCCATTTGCAAGACCATGGAAAAGCCTCCACTTTAGGTCAAAAGACATAAAACCATGCTAACTATACCAATGCCTCTTTCGACTATCAAATTATTAACCACCTCTGAGCTGTTGATGATCATGTTAATACAATCACCATTAAGAAGAAACCTCAAATTTTCATTACCACCAATAGAGATAAGATTACCATATTTGATCCTCCCCCAAAGCAATCAAAATCTAAATCCCAATACAACCTTCTTGACTAATTGGGTAAGATACTTGCACATCCATTATTTAGCTTCTGCGCATATCTCCCACACATAAAGCTATTCTTGATAAGGCTCTAAAATAAACCTCTATTCCTACTGACTTGGATGCCAACCAATTTCAAGCCATGGTTGGATACTTTGCTAAATCCCATCATGCCTCTTTTTTGGACAAAGATTACTCTACATCCAATTCAAACCATGATGACCCCTTACACCTTGAGGTCTTCATCCACAAACACAAGGTCAGACGAGTCTTAGTAGATGGTGGAGCTGGATTGAAAATTTATACTCTAAAATTGGTAAAAGCATTGGGACTATCTAAAACATGTGTCGATAGAACTAAAATAATTGTCATCAAAGCCTATGATGATGAAGACTATTCTTCTGAGCGTGTTATCACATTACCTATCAAGATTGGACCTGCATTGCTAGATACCACATTCCAAGTCTTAGATCTTGAACTTCCATACAACCTAATCCTAGGTCGACCATAGATTCATGCCATGAAAGACGTCCCCTCCACATACCATCAATGTATGAAGTTTCCTTACAATGGCACTAAATCCAAAATCATTGGTGATCCTGACCCCTTTCAGTATTGCACTAACTTGAGAGAGGTCCTTGATCATCAAGTGCCTATAAACCGCGAAGCTACAACATCTACTCCATCCAATTACATGGATTCATCCACTCTGACTAAATCCTTCACATCCACCATTCCATCCATTGATCGAAAGATTCAAATCCAAGATATGGGATGTGGAGAATATCATATAGATATTTTACCAGAAAAAGATAATGCTAATGCCGCTAAGAAGGTTCAGAATTCTAACATTGATGTTAAGATAGTTGCAGAAGGAACACAAAAATATGGTCATGCTTGGATTGAAACCTTTTGGGACCCTAATGATACATCGACCTTTGCCATATTTTATTCCACTCAAGTTTTTCATGTCTATGAAAACCCCTTGTTTCACTAGGACATCTACGATAACCCTCTTTGATCATGATCCCATTGAGGATATCTAATCATCATCCTTCCATCCCACCTACCTAGGTCTAGGATATGTATCTCCTACTATTGCCTCTACCAAGTCACCTTGCCAAGTCATTAAGGATGCGAAATATTCCTTTCACTTTAGCAGTACTGAAAAGGATAGTCCCAAAAACTCCATTGATAACATCGCTACTATCGTTCATCCACTAAACATTCTAGTCACTTCACCTACTTCATCCATCTCACTCACATCTACTCACATCATAGACATGGATCAACAAGACATAGTTGAAAAAAGTAATAAAGGAAAAGCTGCAGTGAACGAGTTATCTTTAAAAGGAGATAAAAAATCAAAAGTTATAATGCAAAGAAAAGAACATCAAGACAAGTCCCTTGGCTGAAATAAAAAGCTATTCAAAAAATAAAAAACAAAAGAAGATCAAGAAAAGTCTCCTAGCCAAAATAAAAAGCTATCAGACAAATGAAAAATAAAAGTTAAAAATAAAAATGAGAAAAATTCGATCTCCAAGTATGCCTCTCCATCAAAAATCACTAGGGCATCTATCAAGGAAAAAATTCAAACAAGGAGCTTGTTGATCCAAGGTATCCATCCATGTCACTTTCACTCATACCATATATCCCATTCCACCCATCCATACTCACATGTCCGTCATATCCCTCCATTGGTGATGTTTTTCAATGGACCTTTGATGACCACCCCTTCATGTACTCTAGCTCATTGGCCTCCCAAACTCCTTTTTAGCTAAAGCCTGATGGACTACATAGTATGCACAATAGGGATCCTACCATAGCCTCTTTCATCCACCACATCGATCGTCCTTCATACTTGCCACTCGTACTCCTCATCCCAATCGGATCCTTTCATCCAATACGATCATCCACGTAGAATCAGGGTATCATCAAGGCAGTCTATGGATCTAGCATTTATCAATTTTATACCTAGCTTCAAAGAGCTAAGAAAAAGTCCTGAAAAATATTGAAAAAAAAGTAAAGAGAAAATTTTCGTCCAATAGTGAAAACATAGTAAACAGGCACCTTGGATAAGTACCATTGTGAAAACTTGGAAAATAGGTGCCATGAGTACTTAGTCTTTGCCTCATCATCTACTATCACTATATTTGGTCTTCTACCTTGATTCCTACTAAGGCCTTTATTTTCCATCATCTCCCATTTAACATCCATTATCAGGCCTTGTCATCATTATCATGACTTCCAAACAGTTGACATCTTGTGTCCTTCTCCTGTACCTTTCGTCTATGATAAACCTTGTCCCATACCATCCCTATTGGTTTGTCTTATACCCGACTAGGGCAATATCCTTGACCTACATTGGATTTTGCATTGATCATTGGAAGTCACTATACTCAAAAGATAATTTTTTTTACAAAATGTCTTGGAAAAGCCATAAAAATCATAAAATGTCTTGAGAACAATCCAAATTTTTTTCAAAAATTCCCAAAAATTCAATTTTTTTGTAAAACTTCTAAAAATCCAAAAAAAAACATGTCAAAAACCCAAAAACATTCAGATAACTTTGAAAAATACTAATATCAAAGTTAAAGTTAGTCATGTCAGTCTTTGTTATTATTGAACTACATTGCCTTTGTGATTGGACGTAGGCAAGGCCATCTGTTGATGTGCCCCCAAGGTATTAGGTTAGTCTTTAGGTATTGTTTGATAAAATCATGATTCGGTCCTTTTTCATTGAAACAAAGTCAAGGGTCATGTCGAACTACGAGGTCTCTGCACAGTGCTATATAGGAAAGGCCATCTGTTGATGAGCCCTTGAGGCCCCCTAGGTCAGTCTTTTAGGGTTCATCGAGCCAATCAAAAGAAATCAGAAATTGTCAACTCAAACATGACAATCATCTGCACTTCAAACACAAAAATCCTGAATCAACAAGACAAGAAAGCCAACAAATCTCCAAGTCAAATAAGTAAAACTAGTCAAATCAATCAAAACCAATGGTCTTATATAGGATGTGTCCTTCCCAAAATCAAATCTTGTCGCTATCGACCTTTTCCATTTTCCTTATACAGGTAGTTGCATGATCAAAACCGGACTTGACGTCTTATATGATATGTTCTTTTGTACCAAGCCTTGTCAAAATAGTCAACCCATCACTCACTTTGTCCCTTAATGCACTGGCAAACACTTCTTGGCAAACAATTTGAATGGCTATTGAATTTGTTGGTCTATTTTGTCTTATCTTTAGGATTTTCTTTGGTCATGGTGCTAGCTACCTCAAGGATGTACCATGAAGGATTTAGAGGAGTGATGATGTTTCATGACTCATCTTTTCTTTGATTGTTGTCTATGGTTTGTCATGACAAAAATACTGGGGTAAATTTTCCCTTAGTATGAATTAGGACATTCCTTGTCTGTGACTATAAGTTTTTATGCAAAAGGGACTACATCATCACCCTGGCTTTCTATGCTATGGTGTGCCACATCCATTTCGCAAAATAAAAAATGGCTCTTTAAAATAATGCGCACTTATGAAAGCAAGGGTTTCATCTCTACTAATTGTTCTTCATCTAGCTTCTATTTATTTACTAACACTTCTTCAGTCCAATCAATCAATTTATCAATCTATCAATCATTCAATCAATCAGGAAATCATCACTTGGTCAATCTATCAATCAATTGATCAACCATCAACCATTATTCTTTAATCCTTACTAACCATTCGTCTCTTTCATCACATTTCATCTTTCTCTAACATTCTTCTTATTTCGAGAGATCATTCATACCTTTAACGCACAAACAATCTCTCAAGGGGGCATCCTACCTCTATCTCTCGATCTAATGGGGCATGATCTTTTATTTTTTCTTTGAAACAACACTCAAAATCGCATTGTCTCAAAGAGGGGAAAACTGTAGACATTGAAAATTATCCTAGGTATTCGATGACACTTTTCACTAATTTATTATTCCATTAGTGCTAATATTCTTCTTCTAATTCCCTTTAATTAAATATTTTTTAATTATTTAATTATTGTTATTCTAAACCATTAATTAAATAATTTTTTATTATTTAATTAATACTCATCACTATTTCTTCCTAACTATTCCTCTTAGATTAAATAATTCTTTAATTATTTAATCCCTTACTTAATCTTTCCTCTCAAATTAAATAATTCTTTAATTATTTAATTTATCTTCAATTTCACTCATCCCTATCATGAGTTCAATTGATTAATTCGTTCCATCGACTAACCCTTTCAACATTAACATGTCCTAGAGGAATTAATTACTTAAATAATTTCTCCCCATATCCTAGTGTGTGATAAATAAATATCATTTATTTATTTATTCCCTTTTATCTTCTTTGTAATTAAATAAATTCATTTTCTTTAATTACCTAATATGGGCTCATAAATTAACGAATTATATTTATTAATTTATTGCATTTATCATTCTAACTTGCTAATTTTGAAAGGTGAGGATAATTCATCTTATTTAATTATAATTTTTTTAATTATCCTCACCTAGATTTCATTCGCACTTATCTCTCCCACTTTCTCTCACTTAACTATTTCTCTTGTTCCACTCATGACTCTTATTTTCCAAATCCACTCCCCACTTTTGAAATGGTAGCTTTTAGTTGAAAATAAATAGTTTCCTTATTTATTTTCAATTAACTCTTCTCTTTCTCAATTTAACTCATCCTTCACTCTTTCATTCCTCCAATTTTGAAAAAGTATATTTATTATTTTCAATTAGCTCATTTTGTCCTCCACTTTTAAATACAAGTTTCCTTTCTAACTTATCATCGCATTCAATCTTGTCCATTCAATAATCTTTTCAAAATCTATAAATTGAGGACTTATTTCTTAATTTAAGAGACCATGTCTTCGATTTCCTTGTGATCATTCCGTCAAATTGCTTTCAATATTTAGTGCATTTGGTCACATTTGAGAGATACACAGATTTATTGAAGGAATAAGAAGGGCAACAAAATGATGTGAGAGAAGCACATAACGAGGGTTTGTATTTCCATTTATTTCTTTATGCATTTCATTCTCACAATTTTGTTGATGTATTGGGGTTTTATTTCATGATATTTGCTTTTTGGTCTTAGATTTTTGATATCATGTATGCTTTAACCTTTTTCCCTAGATACAAGCATATATAGTGGTGATTATAAACCAAGGAGTGGTTGATGTGAGTATTTATTTATATTATAAATAAGCACTATATTATATATGTTAAGTGCTTGAAATAATTCCATAAGCGCTTTGATTATGTTAGGCACATGTATACTACCATGGCATTGGGAGGTATAATGGAAACTAAAGGCATTAAGTTGTTTGAAAACAACAAGAAACGATAATAGGGACCGACACAAAGTAACAAACAAGGCACAACTTTAGAAGAAGCTTTGTAGTCGATTATCATAAAGTAAATCAAAGCTGATTATGTAATACTAGTGATTGTGTTTAAGAGGTTGAATAATAATATTGCTATAATGCATTGAAGAGCAGGTATTCTGCAAACCAATGAGCAACCATTAAGTTGATATATGAAGGAGACTTGGTCGACACCTTGAATGGAATTTTCTTTGACTTACTAAACTTATAAATGCCAAGTCATTGAGTAGATATCAACAACTGATAAATGCATGCCAAGACTAGGTTGATGGAGGTTAGGTTTCATATTTGATATTGAGTGATTCAAATATAATGTAAACTATACCACCTTTGAATCCTTATACCTATAGATGTCCATTATGAAATGCAAACCAAATTCAATCATATGTTGATTTGAATTAGTCTCTAATTATTGTCGATCAACAAGATCGATTTATAGCTATTTTAGTTGAGTAAGTGTTTACATGTTAAACACCTTTTTATTGTGATACATGTGTTGCTATGCATGCTAGCTACTATCAGAACCCATGCCTAAACTATAGGTTGAGTAGTTACCAAATTTCTATAGAAATAGTGGAGCTAGTTCACTTGTTTGGAATGAATTCCTTGAGAAATTTTTTGCATTATTCTGACTATTATAGTGAGTTAGAGCTTTGAGCATTAGAGAGATTTTGTTATTATTTTGAGAGAAGTATTTTCCAGCTTGTGAGATAGTGGTTATTGAGAGTATGTTGGAGGATCAAAACCAGGCTAATTTCTATTTTGGAGGTGTTATGTTTGCAGCTAGTTGATTGAAAAGCTTATCATAGGCATAAGGATATTCTTCCCTTGTTTGAGTTTTGAAAGAGTTGCTTCTTGATTTTTTAAACTAGTCTTTATAATTACTTGCATTTGGGGAAAAGTAATATTTTCTTTGAAAGAGAAGTGGAAACTGTTTACTCTATTTGACTGTTGTTTGTAGTTACTCCATAATACGAGGATTATGTTTATCATAGGTATTAAATACTAGATATGATTAAACATGGGAAGCATAAGGCTTATTTACAACCTAGACCCTTTTAGTCAAAGAGGTGATACTCTCAAATGGAATCATCTATTGTTATGACCAATCTTTGATTGAGGCCATGCTTTTTGTTTGTATTTACTCCATGATAGGTGAGATGTTTGTCATGGGCATTAATATTATATTAGATATGATTAACTATGGGAAGCTTAAGGTATACTCATAGCTAGATATTTAATTATGCTAGATGGCTAGTAGGTTAGTCTTGGGATTGTTATCTAGTGAAGGGAGGGAACTAGTACTTTACGTAATGAGTTGTGTTATCTTAGGTTGTATTTAAGGATAGGTTGTCCTAGGGAGTAGCTTTCCCATGGTGAGGGATTGACTAAGCATAGATATAATGGCCTTAAGTCAAACCAAGCTTTATATAGTGTAAGTGAATGGTAGACCATCACTCAAAGTACTGAGTGACAATAATTTGGCCAAAGTAGTGTGATTTACTGAGGCTCCACTGTTAGTTCACCATGTCCATTTAAATGCATGAGGGATGCCTAGCATAGGTTATAAATCCTAGTCATGTAGGGCACAATGCTAAGCTTATAATGGTATGTTGTATGGGGTGACCCAACCAATCTCTTTGTCAAAGGGTAGGGCCTTCTATCATTGACAGATGTGCGATGGACCGCATATGAGTCCTTAGTTTGAAAAAAAGTGCTTGAGTGGTTCTTCTCCTCCTCAACAAGAGACAAGAGACCAATATTTTAAAAGGTGGTGTGTCACAAAAAATTGTATACCTTTGAAGAAATGGAAAATTTTGTCCCTACTTTGGTCCAACATTAGACACCCTTGTATGAATCATCCTCCTAAAAAGAAATTTATAGGCCCTTGAGACTCGTTATCTTTGACTTTGAGGCCTATTTCACCTAAGAAATCATACAAGTCCTGAAAAACAACATAAAAATCACTCAAATATCATAAATCCCACCTCAAAAACCCCTAGTGGGACTAAGTCACCCAAGGTGGCGACTTAGTCCCTTTTAGGGTTATTTGCATTTTTGAGCAAGAAAATCTCCAACTTACTAAAAACTCCTGGTGATTATCGGCCTCTTAGGTCAAAATAATTGACAATTAGGTATGGTTGCTTATAAATACATGTTTTTAGGTCATTTTTGAGGATCCTTTAGTCATTTTTCACAAGAAAACTCAAGAATAATGTTTTGAACATCTTCCACAAGAAGATTCATTACTCTTTCTACAAAAAGTTGAAGCTTAGGGCAACAAACTAGGGTTTTTGCAAGTATTCAATCTCACTTCTCACTCAAGATCTCCCATTGCATAGGGTTTATCATGGATGTTTATGGAGAATCATGGAGAAATCTAGGTTGAGGAGATGCAACTAGCCATCAAATAAATCTAAAGACTTATTTTCAAAGTGGTTCCATCTTCCTTTTTCTCTCTATATTCAGCCTAAGAAAGGTTTGCAAGTCACTAAGATTCATTTCTAATGTGATCTAGGTCTCTTAGAACGAGTCTTGCATTGTTCTAGCTTCATTTATGCATCTTATTCTTACACATCAGAATAGGGTTGCATCATACTTCAAATTTCCTAGTCTTAGACACACTTAGGGCTAGGGTTTATGTAGATTCCTTATCTCTTTCAAAGTTTAACTACAAACTAGGGGTTTGACCAAGGAAAACCCCACATTAGAAACCAAAATATATTCTATTTTGTAGGTGATTTTGTGGATCTGGACCCGAATTTCAATGAGAAAGAAGATTGCAGGCTATAGGCTTCCATTCCCACTATTTGATTCATAGAAAAGTAGGAATGGACTAAGTCGCCAATAGTGGTGACTTAGTCCCACTGCATGATTATTGATTATGTCACATATTTTTGAAGATTTGGACACCTAGTTGGCTAGAACGGAGCTCAAAGTAGTTTACGAGAAATAGGACTAAGTCACCCAACTTGGCGTAAGTGTCCTAGTTGGCTTGAAAAGTAGATTTTCTAGATTTTTAGAGGCTTCTACAATCTCCACTTCATCCCTTGATAGTTTCTAGGTGCACGTGTCTTATTTGTTTTCTTATTTTGTCTTTTCTTGTATATTTTTTTTCTATCCTTTTGTATATTGTCATGTGTTTTCAAACAATGTAGATTTCATTAGTTGGCATTCAATAGTTAGTTCATTTTCAGTTATAATATATTACATTTATAACAATTCATATAGACAAATATCAATCACATTCAACCCCTAATATTGAATGAAACCCAAAGTTTTAGGCGTGAAAGGGACCCCTTCCCTTCTAGGTGAAAACCCTAGAAGCCCTTAGGGAATCTTGCTCTTTCCCTTAAATATTTGTGATTCATTTTGGTGAACCTGCATTTACAAACATATTACTTTTTGATCTAGCTTGCATTTGCATCCTAGGAATCTTTTTTATTAACCTTGCACTGCTTGTTGCATTGTTTACATTTGCATCTTAGGGTTTCATACTTTGCATTAGTAAAAATTTCATTTTTGCATTTTATTTCCTTGCATGACAGAGAAAATCTGCATATACACTTTAGATCTACACTCTATAGTTCAAAACACATCATTTTTCATCAAAAAAAACTCCAAAATACCCCTACTAGGACTAATTCGCCACCTTGGGTGACTTAGTCCCAATGCTCAGTTTGTATAAGTGATTTATACATTTAGTTACCAGTTTTTGAAGTTTCTATTTGTTTCAGTTGATTCTCTGTTTACATTCAGTTACATTCTATTATATGGTTATAATTAGCATAAGCATCATGCACTTTGATGATATTTATGAATAGCATTAGATCTTTGCAAGTTTCATTTTCAGCATTAGATCCTAATTCGTTAAAGCAAATTTATTAGAACATGAAGACAGAACCTTAGAAATATCACATGAAACAATGTACACACTTCTTTACTATAGGAAAACCATATCACCTAAACCTTTTAGTAGTGATGACTTGGATAAGTTAGATGAAGCTCTATAGGGCTTCCTCTCACTGAGTTCATCCACTAAGATTTGTGATGCCAAACCCCAACCAACCACCAATAACCTATTTCCCAAACCCTTTAGCCATGATGATATGGGTGTGTTAGATGAAGCTCTTCGGGACTTCATCTCACCTAACTCATCCACTAAGGTTTGTTGTGATCAACCTCAAACAAAAGATGTCAATGTAATTCAACCTCAACTAGTTCTCTACCCACCTCATAAAACTCAAACTCCCTCCAAACTTGAATTTACCCTTTACCCACCCAAGCGTGATGATGTTTCTCATACTCATTACACTAGAAATAACCTACACCCCCAACAACCCACCTCAACACCCTTACCATTACCCAAACCCGTCTTACCTGTGGCCCCTCATTTAAATTCACACCTTAGGGAGTACGATCTCGTTGAACAACTTAATAATACTCTCTCCAAGATAACCCTTTGGGATCTTCTTTAGAACTCCCCCACCTATCATTCTATGCTTCAAATAGCATTGCAATAGATAGTGGTCCCTCCTGGTACAAATGCTAATGTTGTGGGAGCTCTAATACAAGAAATAAAAACAGTAAATGTAGACATTACCTTCTATCAACATTAGCTCCCCCCCTTAGAATTAAGAAAGAAAAATGAAGCCTTTATGATAATAGCCTAGTATGATCGAATAGGAATCAAATGGACCCTCATTGAGAATGGATCTACCCCTAATGTGTGCAATGTGAAGCTTCTTGATAGAGTGCATGTGGATAATTCACAAATCAAATCTGATTCCTTATCCATTAGAGGATTTGACAATGTTACAAATCAACCACTTGGTGTAATTACTTTACTTATTACCATCAGAATGGTTACACTACAAACTCCTATTCATGTCATTCCTTATGAACTTTCCTATAATCTCCTCTTGGGAAGACTATGGGTTCATGAGATGCATGTGGTACCCTCGACGCTTCATCATAAAATAAAATATGTATATAATAGCAAAGTTTATCAAACTGGCATAGACCCTGAGCCTGAACGTTGCTTTCAACTTGAAAAGGGGACAACAAGTCCTCTCAACACATTGATCCCCACCTCCAACATAGCACCTCTTGGGAAGAATCACCAAGAATAAGAATCAAAGTCTAACTTACTTGATGTTGATTGGGGATCATTAAAATTCACTCCTTCATTTATTGGAAAGTACATAATTACACAAAAAGAGGATAAAAAAAAAGAAAAACCAGTAGTCCTGTCCACCCAGAATGAAGAAAAACCTTCCCACACATCTACCTCATCTCCTTTGGAAGAAAGTGTCACGCATACAACAAATTTTGATGAGATATATTACCAAAAACCACCTAACCTATAGGAAATGGAAAGACTTTATGGATGAGGTTATGATCTTGTGAAACAATTAGGCTACAACGGTAAAGGATGTGGAAAGCATGAGTAAGGAATTTGAGTTCCCATTGAACCTAATAGACATGAGACTAAGACCGGTTTAGGGTTTTCCTTTTCTAAAACTACAAAATCATCTCAATGACCATCATTCAACATTAATAGTATCACATGTGCACCAAGAATAAATCTCATGCTCAAACATCCTGAATTCCTTGATATGGATTCCCCACCATTTGACTATGCTAATGATGATGAAGCTTTGAAACACTTGTTAGGTGCTTTGGCTAATACTTCTATCTCCAAGAGAAATGCCTCTTGTGATATGATAAATTCTAAGCTCAACATTATTAACGTTAATGAAACTCCCACAAGCATGGAATCTTATGATCCAAAATTTCCTAAGTCAAATGCACTCCCCTTGGGGGATAGGTCAATGATATACCAATGGACATCAATGATATAAAAATAGTCATTAAAATTGGGAAGTGCCTTGATGAAGAAGAACAAGAGGATCTTGCAACCTTGCTTCACTCCTTTCCTAAACTTTTTTCTTGGAAATATTCTGATATGCCAGGAATAGATTCGAAGATAGTCACTTATAACATTGTTCTTGTTGAAAATCCTAAGCTTGTTCACCAAAATATATGAAAGATGAACCCAAAATAGCCTTGCATGTTAAAGGAGAACTTGAAAAACTCCTTGACATAGGTTTCATTCAACCTATTTATTATTCTCCTTGGATATCAAACATTGTTTCCATTGCTAAGCCTAATAATCATGTTAGGATATGTACGAATTTTCGTGACTTGAAAAAAGCCTATTTAAAGGATGATTTTCCTCTTCCTAATATCAACATGATTGTGGATTCAACTACTGGACATGCTTTATTTTCCTTTATGGATGGATTGTCTGGATATAATCAAATCTTCATCAACCCACAAGATCAATACAATATGGCATTCATGTCTGCTTGGGGAACATTTTGTTGGGTTATGATGCCTTTTGGATTAAAGAACACAGGTGCTACTTATCAATGAGAAATGAAATTAATATTTAATGATTACATACATAAAATATTGGAAGATTATGTTGATAAAATTCTAGCTCAACCCTTAACTCGAAAAGATAATGTAAATGTTCTTTGACAAATCTTTGAGCGAATGCGTAAGTATAACATGCACTTAAATCTAAAAAAGTGTGTTTTTGGAGTAGATAGTAGTAAAATTTTTGGGTTTATCATATTTCATAGATGCATTGAGGTGGACATGAAGAAAATGGATTCTATAATTAACATACCAACTCCTCACAACATTTCTCAATTGCACACATTACAAGGAAGGATTCAAGCCATCCGTTGTTTCATTGCCTCCTTAGCTGATCGAACACTACCTTTTACACATATCCTCAAAAAGGATGTGAATTTTGATTGGAACTATGATTGTAAATAGGCCTTTGAGATTTTGAAAGAATACCTTGCAACTTTGCCTATTTTACAACTTGCTATTCCAAACAAATCATTCATCCTTTATATCACTGCTTTCGCCCATGCTCTTGTTGTATTGTTGGCCCAACAAGATGACAATGGCAAAGATAATCTTATCTATTACATCAGTCAAACTCTCTTAGATTATGAAACATGCTACACAATAATTGAAAAACAATTTTTGGCTCTTGTATTCGCTACTAGTAAGTTGTGACATTATTTACTAAATGTAGAAATACAAGTTATGAAAAAATTTGATCCTCTCAAATATCTTTTCAATAAAATGGACTTTTTCAGGACGTTTTGCTAAATGGGTTTAATGTTGTTAACTGAGTTTGATCTTAAGTTTTTCTCCCAAAAATCAATCAAAGGCCAAGCCTTAACTGACCACTTAGCCGATGCTCCTTTGCCTTTAGCCTTACCTCCCAATGATTCTTTTCTTGATGATAGTGTGTTGACCATAGAGCTTCCTACATGGGAAATTTACTTTGATGGATCCAAGTGTCGAACAAGCTCTAGTGCTGGAGTTATATTAATTTTTCCCATAGGAAAGCCTATTCCCTTGTTGTATCGCTTAAATTTCCTATGTACAAATAACACAGTTGAGTATGAAGAATTAATTTCTAGCTTATGTACTACTTTAGTCATGTGAGTTAAAGATATTAAGATCTATGGTGATTCACAATTAGTGATCAAACAAATCAATTATCTCTCTCAAACTAAACATGATAAATTATTGCAATGTTAGGATCTTGTAATGACTTTGTTAGAATAGTTTGAATCATTCACCATTGATAAAATCCCTCCTAAATATAATCGACATGTAGATGCAATGGCTAGTGTGGCTTCTCTCATATCTCCTTCAGATCCTTCTAAAAACATCATGTTTACCATCCACCCAATCATGAAACCCCCCATTAGTGATAAATCTGATGATGTACTCCCAACATTCTTGAGTAATTTGTGTGAATGGTATGATGCGTGTGAATGGTATGATGCCATATATAACTATTTAAAAGATGGTACCATTCCCGAACTTACAACTAGAAACACCCACATTCACCTTAAAAAGTTAGCCACTAAGTACATAATCCTTTCCGATACGTTATACAGAAGATCCTTTGATGGAATTCTCCTACGATGTCTCAAGGATTCCAAAAATCATATCGCCCTCGAATAGGCCCATTCTAGCACTTGTGGAGGTCATTTTGGAGGAAAAATTTAGTGCAAAAACTCCTTCACATGGGTTACTAATGGAAAAATATGAAAAAAGATTATTATGCACATGTTAAGTGATGTCACAAATGCTAAGAACATAGAAATTTGATACATGCTCCTGCTTCTGAGCTCTATTCCCAAATCCCTATTTGGTCATTCTCTATATGGGTGCTAGATCTAATTGGAAAAATTTCACCACCTTCTTCCATTGGACATATGTTTATCATTACTGCCACTGATTATTTTACCAAACAGGTAGAAGCTATTCCTCTCCGGTCCACAACTGCTGATGTGATATGTTGTTTCTTATTGGAACACACCATCGTTCGCTTTGAACATCCTTCCACATTAGTTTTAGAAAATGGAACACCATTTAAAATTAATGATGTGAAGAAGTTCTTAGAGATCTTTTATATTCAACATTGGTTTTCAACACCATACTACCCACAATCAAATGGGCAACCCAAAATCACTAATAAAATCCTTGAACAAATCCTCAAGAAAAATGTTAATCTAAACTAGAATGATTGGCACATGTAATTTGAATATGCGTTATGGGCCTATCACACAAGTGTTCGCTCTTCTATAGGAAATACACATTTCAACCTCGTCTATGGTACCAAGTCTATCATACCTTTGGAGTTAGAAATTCCCACATTACAGATTGCTCTCCAAAGTCTTGTCGATAATGACACCTATACGCAACAATGATTACATCAGCTTGAAATTCTTGATGAACAATGCATCAACGCTCTCGAGCATCTTCAGGCTTACACCAAACAATTATAATGCAAACATGATACTGGTGTCATTACTCAAAAATTTAACAAGGGTGATTTAGTTTTATATGAAAATCAATAGAACACTACTATTGATTACTCTGAAAAAGGTAAATTTAGCCCTAATTGGTTAGGACCCTATGTAGTCAATACAAATTATGGATTTGGTTCTTACTCATTAACAGAGCAAGATGACACTCCTCTTAAAGACCCTATTAATGTTGTGCATTTGCATCGGTATTATGTCTAGGCCCTTTGAGTGGTATGAATTATAAAGAAGAGTTGTTAGAGCTATTGGATCATGTCCTCTATGCCTTCCCATTGCTTTGTTCTTGACAAATAGTTATGTATATGTCTTGAATACTAAAGTGATTATTTAATTCATTTTATAATTTCTTTAGGTTTTATACTATTCAAAATTTTCTCTTATGTGTTATGTTAATTTAAAGTGCATAACATACTTAATCTTCATGTTGCATCTAAAAAAAAATCTAGCAAGTTTTTAACTAGATCACATACATTTTTATAAATCATGTAGACATTAATTAAATAATCTTACAAAGGCTATTTATTTAATCACATTGGCATTTAACATTCACACATTAAAACAAAACATATAACATCAAAATGCTTATATATATATCAAAAGTTTTTTGTACATGTCATCAAAATATACAATGTCACTGAGGACTATGATTACCAAATCCTGCAAGATCTAGTATTCATGTTGCATCAATAGTTAGACATTGGGAGATGGTCATGCATGATGATGATCGTGATCAAATGAATCTGATCGTAAACTCTAAACCCTCCATCCATGCAAGATCCACTTGATGCTCTCCTTCTATCTGACCCCTCTCTGTCTGTAGTTGTGTCACCTTTCTCTCTAGTCTATCAAACTCTATTGGAGTCTATGATGTTTGCGCCTGTGATGCGGTCCTAGCTCAATAGACCCATCTCCTCAAGATTTCATAGGCTTCCCATAGTATCACGAATGGTCTAAGTGACTTTGGATCTCACTCCACAATAGGTGGGGGAACATAATCTGAGTCCATCTCCTCCTTGTTGATAGATGCTGGAACTATCTCTGCAGTTGCCTGATGCTAGAGATCCCACCATCCTCCATTGGCCCTGCATGTTATAAACAATACATAATCAATACCCATCATGATATTTATATGCATAAAATTAATAAATGTAAGCATAAAGTACATGCATCAAATTAAATATCATCACCTATATCTCTAGTAGGATGAGCAATATCAACCTCATCTTGTGTAGGGGGCATGGAAGCTATGCTAGCCTCTCCTTAAATGTGAGTACTAGTGCCTACTGCTGCTCCTGCTCGATATCTAGTCATATGAATGGGAGATCTCTCCCCCCACTCATGTTGATACTCATCTGCTGCCTCATCACTCTCACTCCAAGGTGGCTCCTCATCCTCATCCTCCTCCTCTCCCTCCTTTCCATCATAGTCTGGATTTGCATCCTCATCATACTCCTCATTAATAATGTTGGTAAATATGTCCACAACCCTGTAGCGTGTCTCCTCAGCTCTATCCTCTCTCTCATATCCCTCATATGGAAATGGTCTTGCATCTCTCATGGGCTCATCAAAAAGAAACACAGGAGATGGTCATGATACTATCCACCACTCCTCATGATCCCATATCGCACTGACGTCGTCTGCATCGAAGACCGATGACTGATCATGATTAGAGAAATCAGAGTCACTATCGACAACATCATCTATAGTGAGTGGTCTTGTATCACCAGGTCTCTAGGAACTCCATTCTAACCCTTGAAAGATGACCGTGCCTTGGGTGGCCTTAGAATCTATCCAAACTATCACATGATTATCATAGTAGAAAGTATGTACTATATGATCATGCCGACCAACCATAAATCTATCCAACTGAAGTCTCCTCATCTATCTCATGTAGTCCGACCACTCCAATGTAAGCTGATAAGCTCTTCATATGATCTCATCCTCCTCCAATCGGTCGAACCTCACTCTGCAAAAGTGAAAATCTTCATGCTTCCATAATCGTCATAGAGGATAGCCAAAGTTTTGAGGATACCCAACTATTGTAGGACACGAGAAGCCAGTAGGTCTAGTGCATGTGATATGCTCCAAGAACCAAACTTGTAGAAGTGTACAATGCACCATACTATCTACCTCCCAGAATAAAAACCACCCCAAATAATAATACAAGTGTGTAAGGATGCAACATCTCCAAGCATATATTGTCTTATACTCTGCCATACCCTATTTCATATGCACTAGCCTAGCCTCAAGGTGTGTTGTACATCCATATGGAAGGAGTACTAATGCGACAGTATGCATCATAATCCATCTAATCACTAGAGCTTGTGAATAAAGTAACAATGCCAAGTCAATCCATCCTGACACCCTCTCATCATGAACATGTCCATCAAGGTAGTATTGCATATCAGCCCATTGCTCGTGGAAGGTACAGTCTCTCTAGAAGCAGAATCGCTCCCCCCGAATAGGAACTCATAGTATATGGTGCATGTCCTTGAGAGTAACTGTCATCTCTCCCATCAGTAGGTGGAATGTGCATGTATCTATGTTCCACCACTCGCCGCATGCCACCTGGTCCCGTAGCACATCCAGTCTTGTCGGTGTGGAATTCCATTTGCTCAACATATTTAAATCCTCTCTTGTCACTCTCAAGCTAAAAAAAGGTAAAATGAACAAGTAAGTGACAAATTACCTCATTTTCATTCTTTTTACTCTTTCTCATTCTCATGTAAGCACATTTGTAATTTTACTTAGACATATTAGAGTGCTTTTCATTCAAAACAACATAATCGGTGCTAGTGAACTCCATTTTTATGTTATTTGTTGTGTCAGAATCATGCTTCCACACCTCACATTATCAATCACCTATCATTATGTGGCATGGTACTTGGAAATTCCCTCCGATATGTGTGTCCTCATTCGATGTGGCTAGATTGCTACCTTGATTCCACCTCCATAAAGTAAGTAGAATCAAGGGGGGCATACATATACCCTCAAATTTGATTACTAAGAATTAGATAAGAGGATATTTGGACTACTAATGAGTTTTTTGTTGCAGGATGCGGTTCCTAACATTGTGGTTCTGTAGGAAACTACATCAGGGGATTCATTCTCCATCCTTTGAATGAGTATGCTTTTATGAAAACAAAGTGCATTGTTTAGAGTTCTTTAGCTCACATATGCACACAAAGTCATATGGGTGCTAAAGTGGGGGCTAAATGTGTCACCAAAAATTTTATACCTTTGAAGAAAAGGATAATTTTGTGCCTAATTTGGTCAAACTTTAGATACCCTTGTATCAATCACCCTCTTAAAACAACATTTATAGGCTCCTAAGACTTGTTATCTTTGACTTTGAGGCCTATTTCACCTAAGAAATCGTAAAAGTCCTAAAAAACAACATCAAAATCACTCAAATATCATAAATCCCACCTCAAAAACTCCTAGTGGGACTAAGTCACGCAAGGTGGCGACTTAGTCCCTTTTAGGGTTATTTTCATTTTTTAGTAGGAAAATCTCTAACTTGCTAAAAATTCTCGATGGGTGTTCGCCTCTTAGGTCAAAATAACTGACAATTAGGTATTTTTCCTTATAAATACATGTTTTTATGTCATTTTTGAGGATCCTTTAGTCATTTTTCACAAGCAAACTCAAGAATCAAGTGTTGAACATCTGCCACAAGAAGATTCATTACTCTTTCTACAACAAAGTTGAAGATTAAGGAAGCAAACTAGGGTTTTTGTAGGTATTCAAGCTCACTTCTCACTCAAGATCTCACATTGCAAAGGGTTGATCATGGATGTCTATGGAGAATCATGGAGAAATATAGGTTGAGGAGATGCAACTCACCATCAAATCAATCTAAAGAATTGTTTTCAAAGTGGTTCCATCTTCCATTTTCTCTCTATATTCAGCCTAAGGAAGGTTTGTATGTCTCTAAGATTCATTTCTAATGTGATCTAGGTCTCTTAGAATGAGTCTTGCATTGTTCTAGCTTCATTTATGCATCTATTCTTACACATCAGAATAGGGTTGCATCATACTTCAAATTTCCTAGCCTTAGACACACTTAGGGATAGGGTTTATGTAGATTCCTTATCTCTTTCAAAGTTCAAATATTAACTAGGGGTGTTACCAAGGAAAAAACCACATTAGAAACCAAAATATATTATGTTTTGCAGGCGATTTTGTGGATCTAGATCTAGATTTCAGTGAGAAAGAAGATTGCACACTATAGGCTTCCGTTCCCACTTTCTGATTCTCAAAAAAATAGGAATGGACTAAGTCACCAATAGTGGCGGCTTAGTTCCACTGCATGATTCTTTCAAGGATTTTTAAAGATTTGGACACCTAGTTGGTTGGAATGGAGCCCAAAGTAGTTTACCAGAACTAGGACTAAGTCGCCTAGCTTGGCGTAAGTGTCCCAGTTGGCCTGAAAAGTAGATTTTCTAGATTTTCAAAGGCTTCTTCAATATCCACTTCAACCCTTGATAGTTTCTAGGTGCAGTTGTCTTATCTGTTTTCTTATTTTGTCTTGTCTTGTATAGTTTTTATTCTATCCTTTTGAATATTGTCATGTGTTTTCAAACAATGTAGATTTCCTTAGTTTGCATTCAATAGTTAGTTCATTTTCAATTATAATCTATTGTATTTAAGAAAATTTATATGAACACATATCAATCACATTCAACCTCTAATATTGAATGAAACCCAAATTTTTAGGCATGAAAGAGACCTCCCTCCCTTCTAACCCTAGAAGCCCTTAGGGAATCCTGCTCTTTCCCCCAATTTTTTTTGGTTTAGGCAGATTCCTGGACCATCTATATAGTATGTTAAGAAGCTCAATGGAGCTATGTTTGTAATTGTTTACATTCTTAGAATAATGCAATTTGTGAAATTATTATATTAGAATAGAATCTCTATTGAATATTGTATGACATATTTGTTCAATATGAAATCTATGTTTTGGGAAGATTTAAAAAATTACTTTGGAATGAAATGACAAATTGGAATTTGTGTTATTTCAATTATGTATGTAATTTACATTATTGGAAGAATTCTTTTTTATTGTTATCTTATGGCATCATGATTTATTCACTTAAGGTGAAAACATTGGAAATTTTACTGTGAAGAACACCGGGGTTGTTACACCGATGTTGCATAGTTTCTTCGATAAATTTTATAATAGGACCTGGTCTTAATTATGGAGAACACAAGGGTTTTTATAATGGAAAATCTATGTGCTAATGGATCAAAACACAAATTGTTTTTAGTTTTTTCTTACGGCTAAATTTATGCAAATTTTAATAGTTGGTTTGGACATTTATGCATGTAAAGGATCTAGGCATGATTTTATTAAGTATATATATATATATATATATGATGCTTTTTTAGATCAATATGGAATTTTCAATGTTAGTTAGTCTTAAAAAATGATTTGCGAGGTGAGCCTGCTTGTGGAATTTGGATTTTTACAAGGTTGAAGTTTCACACATTGGATTCAAAGTTTGTTAGGGTGGTGAATTCATGCAAATTTTGGAGATTCTAAGAGTGGCTCTAGTGGGAGATGAATGTATATTAATTCATTGCAAGAGTCCAAAAGTAGTCTCTAGGACACAGACCGTGGGTGGAGATGGTAAAAATGAAAAGGAGAAAAGGAAAAAAATCCTAAACTACTATGATGGAAAATAATAAATTTTTAAGAAAAGTACTTCAAGAATTGTCCATGCACTAGAAACTCCTAATCTTGAATAATCATATTTTGAAAGTAATATGAATATTCACCACAAGTTTGCTAGTGATGACAAATGGGCCTAACCATAGTGCCTCAAACTTCCCATATTTTTCTTTTTCTCAAATTCTAGCATTCCACATAAGAACCATGTCATCAATCTTAAATTTTATCTTTTTCCTTTTTGTCAAATAGGTACTTCATTTGTAATTATATATTTTCATCATGCTTCTGTGCTTGATATCTAATTTCATCCAACTCTATCAATTGTTCCATTATTTCTTCCATGGGTTCAGGGATATCCATATCTTCTTGTAGGATGAATTTATATATTGGTAAGAGATTTTGCACTGGAATCCTAGCTTGGGCTGCATACACCAGTTCAAATGGATATTTTCTAGTGGCCTTTTTTACAATGATTCAGTCTGCTGACAATGCTAGCACTAATTTGGAATCCCATGCTTTCTTATTATTATCCAGTATCCTTTTGATTATCTTTATGATGCTCTTGTTTCTTGATTTTTCTTGTTCATTTGCTTGAGGATGATATGGTGAGGAATATGAAATCACTATCCCATATGACGAGTCTAACAAGAACTCCAAATCTAGTGATGATGTTTCCCTGTATGAAATTAATCAAAAATTTAGTAGTGGCTTGTTTTGTTGGTACCACTTCTATCCATTTTAAAAAGTAATCAGTGGCCACCAAGATCCATCTATGCTTGTGCCACTAGATTTATTTGTGATTTCCCCTATAAAATTAGTTCCCCATTGATGGAAAGGGGCTTCAACTTGCATAGGTATTAATGGAAAGGCTCCATGGTAAGTCATTTTTCTAGAAAACCTCTGAAATTCTTCGCATTTTCTTACATATCTATGGGAATCATTCAATATTTTGGGCGAGTAATAAATTACCCTCAATATTTTGTGTGTAGTGGTTTTTGCCAAGAAATATCCCCCACATACTCCTTTATGAATTTCTTTCAATGTGTACTCAACTTGTGTTTCATCCAAACATACCAAAAGGATATCACCCTTGTTCTTCTAATATAGATCCCCATTTATAAACACATACTTTTGTGCTTGGAGTTTTAAATTTCTTTTCTGATTGTTACTCAAATTTTTAGGGTACTTCATATATTTGACATTGTGATCCCTAAAATGTTAAGTCCTATTATGAGATGCTAAACAAACTAATGATGCAATGAAAGAAATAACATAAAGAGGACACCTAAAGATTAGCCTAAGGAATGATAAACATGAAAGCAAGATGAAAAAAATTAAGATTGATTATACCTTCATGCTGCTTCATCCTTGGTTGGCCCTTTGATCTTTGGAGACTTGCGTGCTCTTTGGATGAAAAGCTAAATGAAATATGTAGAGTGATATGCAAGATGGGTGAAGACATGGTAATGGTGAGATGCTAAATGCTATGGTGGATGAGAGCTCAAATGACAATTTTGAAAGAGTTTTGATAGCAAAATATTGATTCCAAAAATGAGAGAGATGAGGGGGTATTTATAGAACAATTTGAATTCTCTAGAAAATTCAACGGTTGAGATTGAGCCAACAAGATCAAGATGGAGGGATATGGTGGAATGTGAGATGGCCTAGTGTGGGATGATGTGGAAATGAGGTGGAAGAGAGGTAAATAATGTGGATGAAGGACAAGGAACTTGTAGGTACCTTGGGGGATGAGAAGATTTCCTCAAAAATGAACTTCTTGTCCCCAAATGAAAATGAAAGAGACATTTGAGGAAGTTTAGAATTCCTCAAAAATCTCCATGGGAAAAGGGAAAGTGGTTGGAGAAATAAATGTGAATTAAAAATTCACATGCTTAGGAGAGTCTATTAGATAAGAGAGGGTTTCCAAAAAGCTAGGGATTTGTCACATGTGAATGGTCTGACAAGTCAAAAGTTCTAGAAGTCCTTGGCACATGTAAAGTGACAAGTCAAGTCTTCTAGAACTTGCATGGGGATAGGGTAAACCTTGGAAGGATAAAATGTGAATTAAAAATTCACATGGGGAAGAGAGGAGCCTTGGGTGAATAAATGTGAATTAAAAATTCACATGGGGAAGAGAGTCAAGGCCAAGAAAGGCAGGTGGAAAGGTTGACCAAAAAGGGTATGCCAAATGTGGCTAATGACTTTGATTAAGGTTGTGCAAACACAAGATTATGATAATTAATGAGAGATTAGAGGAAAGTGGGAGATTATGGAGGATGTGACACTAATCTTGATTAAGTGGTCCACATCCTAATCATAAATTAATTAATTTAATCCAGATTAAAAGAGGATTATGGAGAATGTGACAAGGAGAGAGAAAAAGAGGGATTAAAAATTGGTTTTAATCCAAATAGGTCAAATGACTAAATTAGATAAATTGTCTTATTTATTTAATTTAGAGAAGAAAAGGTGTAAGGTAAAGTATTTAATTATTCAATTACATACTTTAGGAACCTTAGGTAGAAAATGAAATAATGATTAAATAAATAAATTAATCACTATTCATGAAATAGATGAATAGAGTAGACGATTTTGATCATGTGGAAGTGATCAAATTTAGATGTCTACATTTTTCCCCTCTTTGAAGTATCGTTAAAATAACCATGCTTGGAAGAAAAGAAAATGCAGATGACTCTATAGAGGAAGTAACTAGAAAATGATGCCCTAGAGTGGGGAGGAGGACCTGAGTTGTCCAAACAGTAGGGAATGGATGAAGATGCCCCAATCTTGTAAGGGAATGAATATGATAGGGAAAATAAATAAATGGGAAGGGTATGCCCCCTTGAGAGGGTGACAGGGGAAAACAGAGGGCTCCTGGGCAACCTCTCAATAGGAAGAAATGGAGGGTATGGTTGGAAAGAGTGAGGAAAATTTGACAAGTTTGTCTTTTGAACAAAGTCAAATAGGAAAATGATCTACAAATGGCGGCCCCGAGAAGGGAAGGGATTAGTTCGAGGAAAAAAGGTAAATAAGAGGTAAATAAAATACCCCTTAAAAAGGGAGGGAAAAGAGAGGGGTCCCAGATGACTTGTTGATCAGAAGAAATAGAGGGTGTGGTTGGAAAGAGCATGAAAAATTAAGCAAGTTTTCCTTTTGAACGAAGTCAATTCGAGGTACGGTTTGCAAATGGCGGCCCTGGGAAGGAAAAAAAATGGGTTGGAGGCCTGCAGAGGGGCGGATTTGCCCCACTGCAGAAGCGTGAATCTGCCCCGAAAAAGGGCGGGTCGGCCCTAGCATGGGGTGAATCTGCCCCGGGGCCGAGTGGGTCTGCCTCGAGGTCGAGCGGGTCCACCCCGACATGGGGTGAATCCGCCCCGGGGCTAGGCAGGTCTGCCTCGCGGTCGAGGGCGGGTCCGCTCCGGTGCAGGGTGAGTCCGCCCAACCATGGGGTGGGGCCATCACACGACCGAGGGTGGATCTACCCTATCACGGGGTAGCACCACCGCGTGGCAAAGGGCGGGAGATTGATGAAGGAGGAAGGGATGGGGGAAATGATGAGAGATGAGATGATGAAAGGGGATATGAAGATGATGATGTAAAGTGATGGATAAGAAAGGATGATAAGCGATGGGAGATAAAGGTGAGCACAAATGGATTCTAGGATAAATATGATCTTGCCCCAGTCAAGAAACAAGCCAGGTTGGGTGGATGGTTGATGGAGTGTTGTGGATGAGGGAATGATATATCCCAGAACAACACAAGGATAGGCAAGGATACATTCAGATGAGGATGAGGATGAGTGTTGATGAGGGAATGATACATCCCAAAACAATATCGAAGGATAGGGAAGGATTCATCTCGATGAGAGTGTTGTTTATGAGGGAAGGATACATCCCACGGATGATGATGATGATGATGATATTATTGTTGATGAGGGAATGATACATCCCAAAACAACACAAAAGAATAGGGAAAGATGCATCTCGAGGATGATGATGATGATGAGGAGGATAATTGGATCAAGGCTTGTAGCAAGGCTGGGAATAAGACCAAGATGGGATTAGATTATTTGAATGGATGAGGATGGGGGAGACATGCAAGATGATGGAATGGAAAATGAAATGAAATCGTAATGCAATTTTCCATCCTTAGAGCACTAATTTTTGGTATAGCATAAGACACCAAGTGCCAGAGTATGAAGAACCAAGGCGGATTAGTGTCTAATGCATAAAACAAGCACAACAGACAAGAAGGCTATTCTGACACCCCAAAGTCATGAAGACATTGGTCGGGCCAGGTATTGGGATAACCACAAGCACAAAAGGATGTCCTAGCGTAATGCAAGACAATAGGGGTCTTGGTGGGTACTACGTGGGACAACCAAGAAGACAAAAACATAAAAAAGATCAACATATGCCCCTATGTTTACTAGTCAATGCACACCATGATATGATGGATCAAGGTGACCATGACAAGTGATGAGAGGGAGCTCAAATGATAAACAAAATTCAAAAGCATCAAAAGATCAGAATCAATTTCAAATGTCCTTTGCCATACAATCAAGAGGATGGATGGGGTTGATGCGGTCTGTTAGGAAGGATGCATCCTATTGAGACCAAAGATGGAGGATATATGGGTTGATCAACATGACGCAGGATACCATAAACCGATTGGATCTCGTGATATGAATGACCTTGTTCTATAAGCACCAGCTAGGATAGGGACATACTTGATGACATGAAAAGATGATAAGGCACAAGACAACAAAACCCTAAAAACCTAGGGGCTTGAGGGTTGATCAACGATCAACCTTGCCTACGTGAAAGCACATAGCCCTCGTAGTTCGATAAAAGACCATGGATAAAAGTGGAAAGAGGACAAGGGTGACCAATTATGGATGGCGAAAGACATGAAAGATACCCTAGGGGCAGAGAGAATGATTTAGCCTTGCCTACGAGAGAGCACAGGGGCAACGTAGTTCAATACAAGGCCAAAGAAAGACGATGGAGGATGACAAGACAGACAAAAGACAGAGCCCCGGGGGCGAATGAAATGATCGACCTTGCCTACATGAAAGCACAATGGAAACATAGTTCGACAAGACCAATGACAAAAAATGGATAAGGGATGATGAGATGACCATGATAAATGGATAAAAGGATGGAGCCGATATGATGAGACAGGATAGGCCGTGCGAAGGGGATGGTTGATATGTGTAAGATATGTATGATGTCAAGCTCATGGATGGGATAGGTATTTAGATCATTAGAATATGAACTGAAAAGGTGAGACGATGGATAGATGAGCGATGAAGATATGAGAAAGATGTGGAAAATAGATAGGAATAATGAGAGGGAGGTAGCAAGGCATTGGAGTGCATGGGGGTAGCCTATATAGCTAGATACCAATGACAAGGGATTATGAGATAGGAGGAAAAATAGAAGTAAATGGATGGATGGATAAATATGGAGAGATAGAAAGATGCGAGGATAGGTGGATAGAGGGAATTTGGAAGAATGCAATGGATTATAAGGATAGGGAGATGGGTAGGATGCTTATATAGAGGGATGGGTAGATAAGGATGAAAGGATGAAAAAGGACTAGTGGATGAAAGTGTAGGAAGATAAGGATTTGGTAGATGGTAGGGATGATTGGATGGATAAGTGGATAGGGAGGTGAGGATGGGTAGGATGGGGAGATGGAGAGGATTACCTAAAGGAATGGATGGACAATGTCTCCAAGGACCCAATCACAAATGAGGAGATTCCCCAACTCTAGGTGTGTCATGCATGATGAGGAAAGAGGGATAGCACGATGGGTGGATAAGGGAGTGAGATGGGTAATAGAAGATAGATAGAGGTGGATAGGATGCATGGACAATGGAAGATAGAGAGAGGTGGATAAGGAATATGATAGTGTATGGATGAGGGGAATATATGCCAAGAGGTGTCCAAAGCATGTATATAGGTTTTCCCCTATCTTTATCAAGATCACAAGGAAGATGGAGGGACTAGGATAAATGGGATCAGATGGATAGGATGTGGAAGATAGGTAGATGTAGGAGATGGAGGAAAGGAATGGATAAGTGGATGTTGCCCCCAATCGTGGAAGGAGATAGATGGGGAATTTATGCATGATGCTTGTTTGCCAGGTTTTCATCATGGTACTTATCCAAGGCACTTTTTTTCCAAGTTTTCACCATTGGACGAATGATTTTCTCTTTACTATTTTTTTTTTTTTGTATTTTTCTGATTTTTTGTCTAGGATGTGGATAAAGATAGGGATATGGATATGTGGATTTGGAGGATATGATAAGCGATGGATGAAGGACTCAAGCATCAAATTCATATGAGGTAATAAGAGCCCATGTGTAAAGTGACCATTAGATGTTGGTACAACCTTAGTAGAAGAAATGAATTATGCAAGAGGATGAATCAAAGGGGTTGGTTGGGGGAGATAGGGGAGATAGTGGATGGGGTGTTGAAAAGTGTATGGATGGAATGATGGAGTGGATGTGTGATAGGGGAAGGTGTTTAGGACCAACATTGGCACATGTGGTGGATGTGAAATATATATGGAGGAATGATGGAGAGGGTGGCGATAATGGAGGTGTTGGGATAGTGATTTTTGGGACATAGGGACCCAAAATAGATTTAGGAGATGGAGGAGGTGAATTATTAGCTGGGGGAATAGAAACTTTGGATGTTGTTACATGGATTTTTCAATTTGAAGGTATGGCACCTTTTTTCTTAGGGATCCACATGGTTTTTATTTTTTCTTTGGTGGGACTTTGTGGCCTTTTGGATTGATTTGGATTTTGGACTTGATTTTTCTTTTCTTCAACATGTCTTTTGAAGGGGACATGAGGAGCTTTAGATTCATGTGGACGTTTGGATTTATACATTTTTTCTTTGGCATCCAAAGTGATTTTAGTAGCAAGGGGATAGATGCGAAGATGATGATGTGGAGCAATGGAGGTAGGGTTATATGGGATTACGTGTAGATGGAGAATTTGTAGGTATGTACCTTTGTTGATCCTGATTAGGAGTTATGAAGGTAGGATTTTTATGTTGTGCATGAGGGAGAGAGGGTGGATGAATAGGATAAGATGGAGGGGGTGATTTTGGGATATAAGGACCCAAAATAGACTATGTATATGGAGGATGTGTGTGGTTTTATGGAGGGATATAAGAACCCATAGTAGATGGAGGAGGAGCAATGATGGATAGAGAGACATAAGGACCCAAAATGGATTTAAAGGATGAGGGAGGAAGATGGATAGTTTTTTTGAGCTAATATGATGGAGGAGGGGGGATGGTGGTAAATGACTTGGTAGAATGATGGAAAGTACCTCTTGTTCCTTAAGAAGAGGACCGTTTAAGATGTATGAAGGTTGTACCAACATCTTTAGAGTGTGAGTTTTGGGAGACATATCCAAGACCATGTGTACCTGGATGTTCTTTGACTTGGATGGGCTCTAAAGTACCTTGCTCATTAAGGCCTAAAACTTTTCCTTGATAGTTCATGTTTTGTAGCATGTGATTTATGGTAGAATGCTTATTCTCTTGGAAGCATGATGCGAGCACATTAGTAGGTGGAAGAGGTAGGGTGGTTCATACGCATTGTTTTGCTTCTATAAGAAGGCCACCATAGATAAGTGTAATGTGACCAAGGTGATACAAAAGTGGCATTGGGATGGGCGATGAAGGATCATGCAATGGAAATGAGGGGATAGCCACATCATGAGGAATGAGTGATAAGGGATCAAGAGAGGAATTTTTGAGTATGATGGGATCTAGATTTATGGTAGTGGATGATAAGGGCTCATGAGATGGAGTGATTGGATCTTGAATGCAAAGGGGATCAAGGGATGGAATGGATGAGCTAGTGTGATCTTGAGATGGGGTGGATGGGAGGATAGGATCATGACGTGGTTGAGGATAGGAGTCATGAAATGGGATGGATGGGGGATTATGATCTTGGGATGTAGTGGATGGGATGGTAGGATATTGATTTGGAGGAGGGGATATGCTTGTATGCTTTGGATCAAGCTCTTGGCATGACTCATCTTGTGGGGGATGTATGATGATGGAAGAGTGCTGGAGGGACTCCTCAATTGGGGGAGATAGGAGGATGGAGGATTCATGAAGGTCGTTGGATTAAAGTTTGTGAATATTAGGACTAGGAGGAAGGGATTGGATGTCTTAAATGGATTGGGTGGATCTAGTAGTAGAAGATGGGGATTGAATGGATTCAATGGGTTTGACCGGCTCAACCGTTTGGATGGTGTCAGGAATGGTGATGGGAGGGATAGGGGTAGGATGGAGGAGGGCCTCATCACTAGTGACAATACATGATAGAGTGGGAGGGCATGGTTTCTCTTTTGTTATGAGTCCTTGGGCGACATTTGGAAGGGATGTAGGATCAGGTAGAGTGATAGGAATAGATGGAGGATGAGGGATGGATGGAAGATTAGGATTTGGTGGATTAGGATTAGGATTAGGATTAGGATTAGATGTGGGGATGGGATTGGATGGAGGACTAGGAGGAGATGGAGGATTAGGATTAGATGA